>JAZKJV010001848.1:0-149524 GCA_037367405.1 Ottelia alismoides | reverse complement strand
TGTATATTATAATTGTACAAAATAAATTAACAATAAAAAGCCACAAAATTACGAAGTTTTTCACCTATAAATAGCCTAAAACATAATGTAATTTTATTAATTTCATTTAAAATCTTTTTTGGCTAATTCTTTATCTAATTTGTTAATAAAAATGAGTATAAAAATATAAAAATACAAAATAAATACCACCTCAAATAAATACTATTAGATTCCAAAGAGAAAAAGACTTAAAGTCAACTTCCCGTCAAATTCTCGCTCCGTATGAATTCCAAATTCACGAAACTCACTTTTAAAGTTTAAGTTAGAAAATTATCTATCCAATGAAAGTGGTTTCATTAAAAACGAAACTCGTTTGCAAAAATTGAATTTTGTGACCTAGGAGTACATTGTATATATTTTACATATTTGTTCTTTTCTCATTTTTTTTTATTTTTTTTATTTTTTAAAAATAAAATAAAGCACAACATATATACACATGGAAAGGGGTCAATGATAAAATGAACGAAGAAAGATTGAAACGAATGGATATACAACTGGTAGTCAGATCATGTATGAAACGGAGAAGATGGAATCAAAGGATCAACATCTGATACCACATATATAAGATCGACTATGGACATGAATGTATCATGATCTAGATATGACTTCAGCAATTGTTCGTTCACAACAAATGGATGCACGTTAGATGACAACACTGATATAGCAATACTTCCATTGTCATGAATGACTCTCACAATGAACGATACTAACTATTTTCTTTTCAATTTTCCTAGAAACATCTTCATCTTAGCATAAAATAACCAAACTTTCTGATTAGGAGAGAAAGTCTTGCTTTGATTGTTTTTGTCAAGCCAATGCTTGACCTTCACCTTATACATGAGTGAGTTATCATATGTAAAGTCTAGGAATTCCAGTAATATATTCAAATCCAACTTCCTGTTTTTTCCCGTCTTCTCATAATCAAGATTGCATACACAGAGTACCCATAAAGGTTTGTGAATTCACTCTAGTGGCAGGTGGCAAGGCTTTCCATACACCAATTTGTAGGGAGACATACCCAAAGGAGACTTGTACGTCGTCCGATAAGTCCATAGAACTGAATCAAGCATCTGGGACCAGTTCTTCCTATCTGGTTATACAAATTTTTGCAATATTGTCTTGATCTTCCTATTTAAAATTTCTGCCAAGCCATTAGTCTGGGGGTGGTAAGGAGATGAAACTCTGTACTCAATGGCATACTCATTCACAACCTTCTATACTTCTCTATTAATGAAATGGCTTCCCCCATATGAAATCCATAATTTGGGGATCCTGAATCACGCAATAATGTGGTACTTGAGAAAGGAACACATCGTATGGCTATGAGCGACTCGGGTGCGGATAGCCTCCAACCATTGACTAACATAATCCACGGTGAGCGGGATGTACTCAAATCCCTGACTGATAGGAAATGACCCATGAAGTCTATGCCCCTATCATCAAAATCTTCATAGATCTGTTTCTATCTTAAGGGCATGATATCTTTGGAAACAATGGTTCCTCCTATTTTCTGACAGTAAGTACAACCTCGAACATACTCTGTAGCATTCTTAAATAATGTGGGACACCATAGGCTACTCTGTAAAACCTTTGACATCGCGCGCTTTCCAAAATGATGCACACAAGATTCTAGTTTATGTTAATGCTCAAGTACACCGGTGTATGATAACTGAGATTTCACCGAAGACTTCTCCATCCACAAGGCGAATAAACAGTCTTCGAAGCGACCTCAAAAGAAATACCAATTAATCAACAATTAACCCACAAATAAATCAAGAAATGAAATAAAAAGTGTGGAGTTAAATTTTATTATAACTCTACAGCAAGTACATGTAGAGGTTGAACACAAGGAGCAGAAAAGGATAGGTCGTGGAAATGAGTGCAAAAGATGTGGTTATGCTTCTTTGTCTTTTTATGTGGGTTTTTCATTTTGTATTTCTTTTATTTTATTGTTGATTTATATTTTTATATTTTTTTGATTTTATATTTTTGAATCTTTTTTTATATTTTGAGACTTTTATTTTTTACTTCTTTTTAAAATAAGTAATGAGGGAATAAAAGACTATATAAATAATAATAGATAAAAGAGACATAAATCTAACTAAAATAACCAAAGATGTAGAATTAAATATTTCAGGTTTTAGAAAGAATTTTTTATTATTTTTGTGATTTGTTAGTGAATTTTGCTAATTTTTATTGGATTTTTTAGTTGAAAATACCCTAAATCTGGGATTTAATAAATATCTGAAATTGAAGTGGAAATGAAAAATATCGAAATAGGTCCAAATTCTTCAAATCGAATTTAATAGATGGATGATTTCTATACTGTAGACATGGAATAAATGCACTCTAAATGATTTCTATAAAAATATTAAAAAGTCCTAAAATGCTAATGAAATTGTAGCTGTGAAAAGTACAAGCATCTAAGAAATTAATTATATTTTTTGGGATTTTTATGAGAACAATAGCTATATTAAAATAATATAGAAAACAACAAGAAACTATATTCCAAAAAGGGCATATGTGCAATTAAAAAAAGGGCAAGGGCCAATCTTTAATTTTGACAAAAAGCTACAACGTGAATAAAAAGTTAACAAATAAAGAAAAATACATAAAGCCACAAGGGTACGCTTGTAAAATGCCCACCTCACGTGGGCGACCAAATGAGGCGAGTTGGCGTAGATCAAATGGCAAATAAAAAAATCCATGAGTTGCTTTGCAAAAGTTACATAAATTAAATAATGATAGATGAATGTTTGTGTTCTAATATTTAAATACAAAAAGAGGATGGGCAGGACTGCAAAATACCCATTCCAAGTGCTAATAGGGATAATCTGATGGCGCCACTAATCCACCTGTCAGCACAAGGGCGCACGATGATGGTTCATAATCGAAGGCTAGTATAAGATCCTTGGCGTCGATCCGACGACGGAGTTACAGTCGATCGGAAGGTGGCTATGTTATCTAGAGCAGGCCTTTAATCCAACGACCCAGAGGTTTCTTAGATGAACTCGTGAATAATAGGAACTCGGTCATTTCAATCACTATAATCTCTAGTTCCTTTCATCCCCAAGAGCTCGGATGAAAGGCTAAATGCTCCTGGGGTCCTTTCACGTCGAGTAGGTCCCATAAAAATGGCCAAAACCTCGCGGGAGGCTCCAGCATGCTCGAGGAAGAATGTGGGCTCTGGGTACATTGTTTATCTTCAAAATCGACCCTACAAGGGTTTATTTGGCCAGTAGAACTTATAGGAGTGATTAACAACAAAAAATAGGAGGTTCTAGGGTGATTGGTGTAGGTGGGCGTATGGGTGACTAGCGTGACAGTGCTCAGGCGAGGCTGCGAAGTTGGAGCAGCCGGATCTCTATCCTGAGGGGAGTTAGTTGATTGGAAGGTGGAAGGTGATGGAGAAGCTTATGGGGAAGAGAGTGATGGTGGTGGCGTGGTCGGAAACTAGCGAAGTATAGGGAAGGGGTTCACCGGAGGCTTGCTCTGGTGAACTACGAACGGCGAGATTGAGAAAAAACGCATAATAAAAACATAAAAGCAATGTAGAAGACAGATTTA
This sequence comes from Ottelia alismoides, assembly GCA_037367405.1. Taxonomy (NCBI): domain Eukaryota; kingdom Viridiplantae; phylum Streptophyta; class Magnoliopsida; order Alismatales; family Hydrocharitaceae; genus Ottelia; species Ottelia alismoides. Next base: position 145,918 of record JAZKJV010001848.1, on the reverse strand, counting down.
AGAACTAAAAAGTGATAAAAATGGACTCTAGCAGAGCTAACCGCGAGATACACCTCACGACGGCGATGTCGCCAGAGATGGGGGAAGCAACCTATAGCCTCGCGTGACGACGCCCCAACTGGCTAGAGACGCCTCTATCACAGGTGTCGATCCAGAGTGCAAGAATGGAGTCAAAAAAGGGTATAGGCGGTTCCAAAAATGGTGGAAGGTGATGGGTATGGTTTTCTACAGGATGTGAAGGAGCGAGGTTCGAGGCGACATCTAGGGCAAATCCATGGTGATCCAACCCAAGAAATGAGCCAGGCGTGGATCCTGGTTGTATAAGGAGAAGATTTCATGAAGGGACATAGTCTTATCAAGCCATGTATTAATAGGAGAAATCCAAGAAATATGGCTGGCACAAGGTTCTGAAAATCCCAGGGAGGCGAGTTAGAGAGTCGAGCGGAGTCAACTCTCCAAGCCACCTGGATGGTCCACGTGATCCAACCAGGAAAATCCAACCCTAAAAAAACCTAAAAATTAAAAAGAATTAATAAATGATTTTATTAATTTTAAGATCTAAAATAATAAAATGTTTTTTCTATGTTATTTTATTATTATTTTTATTTATTTTTTTGAGGTCATTTATTACAAAATAGCTTTTAGGGCCTTTTTTATTGGTATATTTACCTATGTTTAGAGTATTTTTTTGTAATTTTTATTTTATTATTTTATTCTATTTTCTTATATATTTATAAATTATTTTTATATACGTAAATATATTTTTATTATACTTTTCTAATATACTATGTACACTTAAATAATTGGGTATATTAAATATATATGAATTTCATCAATGTATTTTATATACATATATTATTTTAATGTTTTATTCATGATTTTATTTTAGTTTTTGTATGTACAATTTTTATAAATAATATATACAGACTTATACAAAATATAAAATTATAAAAATTATAAAGAATAAATAAAATGAATATTTTATTTGGGTATATTGTACAATAGGGGTCCAAAACCTAACTTTCACTCCTTAACTCCAAAAAAAATGAAATCACCTTTATTAAAGAGCATATTAAAATCTATATAAAATTTATGGTGATTTTTATGTATATTGAGTTTTTATTTGAGAGATATGGGTCTGGGAAGTTGGGATTTTGGATTCTTATTCATAGTATAACTTTTGTACTGTATATTGTTTTTGTATTAATTTAATTTTGTATTTTTCTACATAATATTATCTACAACTTTCATGTGCAAAGATTCTTTTTTTGAGGTATAAAATTTATAAAATAAAATGGATCCCAAAATTGAATAAAGAAAGAATTAATAAATGGCCATTTTATTGTATTATTGGCCCATATCCCCCCTACTTTAGTCCTAGTCTACCTAGTCCTCAAGATGCCTAGGTCTAAGGGTTAGGGTCATAAAGTAACTTTGGCATTTTTTTTATTTTTCTTTTCATTTACTTATTCCATAACTTTGGCATTAAAACATTATTTTATACACCATTTATACAACAAATGGTGAATGCTAATTTGTATAAATTAAGGTTATTTACATGCATTAGCTAAGGTGTTTAAGGCCAAAATGATAGAATAAAGGTGATGAAATGGAGATTCATCACCCTCCTATACTTCCCTTGGCTAGTCCCTAGCAAACACTTATGCAATAAGTGCATAAAATAAAAAATGAAGAAGAGAAAAAGAAAGAAGGTAGTTGAATTTAATTCTCAATCTTGTTCACAAAATCAAAGTTTGGAGCTCAAGTTAGACCTTTGGAATTTTAGTGTGATCGAAACCTTTTCTAAAAAAAATAGATTTGAAATACAACCTTTGAAAATCCCTGCTCAATAGCCAGGTAAGAATATTTAAACTCATATGCAAACCCTTATGACTATGAGTCTTACTTATACAATGTATGTGGTAGTGGCTCTTCAGAACTGAAACGACCAAGAGTCTGACTTCTACAGCATGACAAACCAATGATTCCCCAATACAACAACTCTCTCTTCGAAGAGCGGGCTATTCCCATCTAAGTTCAAGTGACAACTAGCTCAAGAGGAGGAAGTGAATTGAAGAATGGACAGCAACTCGTGTAGATACCTCTCCTAGGATGCATTATCAGTGTAATCACGTCCTTCAGCTGCAGGCTCACTTGATATGACTTTGAAGCTCAAGCTTACTTATAGGCTATACAAATATGTACACTCTAGCAGGTTTATTTTCAATCAGGCATGTCCACTTTTTTTGAGTCTTTGCTTTCTTTAATACTATGAACCACATTTACATGAGGAGTTTTTCCTCTTGAGCCAGTAGACTATCCCTCTTTTGAAGCATTATTGCAACCCACACTCTCATATCTTTAAACGTCTCTGCTACTAAACGGGTTGGGGAGCACTTCCCTCCCAAGATGAGGATAAATGTTTCCACTTTTGTACGTCTCATACCAGCAAATCTAATTCCCTCACCACTCCAACTGAGTGGAGCCAAGTGAAAGGTGCACGTGTCCAAGTTAGGTCACTATCAACAAGAGTCGTGCGTGTGCTCCCAAAATACGCTACTAAGATAGTCAAGAATCCATTGAACCAAGTCTCGTGATTCTTAAAGAATTAAGTCATCAATACTTGAAGTACCTAAATCCCAGTTGCTAGTTCCTATGTTTAGATAGAATTACGGTCTAACCAAGCTCCAATCTTGAGATTTTACTTACACTAGTTCAATTATCAAACTCAATCTGAAAAATGCTAGTGCTATACAAATCCTATGTATAATGCAATGAAAATATTTTTGTGCTGCAATTTTCAGTTTTGATCTTTTTATGGGTTTTTGAAAAAGATGATGCAAATGCATTTTTTGGTATTTTTCAAAAGGATTTTGCAAATGTTTTTGTATTTTAGGAAATAAAAGATTTTGGCTAAAATCATGTACAAATATTTACACAGGTATGCACCTATAATTACAAGAGTTATGGTTTTTTTAGAATTTACAAGGGATATGTGATCCATTATATATATATATATATATATATATAAAGAATTTAAGTTGTGATGTATATATTCCTTAGTCTTATTACAAAATGTTTTTCAAATAATTTTGAAAACACAAGTCCAACATAATTTTTACAAATAATTTTTACAAACATTTATACACATATGAAAATCATTTTGCAATGGTTTTACATACAATATATATATTGATTATTCCTAATATTTTTGCAACCATTTTCCAAACCATTTGCATATTGTTTTTCAAATCATTTTTATTTCACAAAGAAAAGAAAGTTTACAAGCATAATACTTTTACAAAGGTTGAACATATTTAAAAAAACATTTTCCAAATAGTTTTCAAAAGATTTTTCAAACCATTTTTCAAACATTTTGCAAAAAATATTTTTTACATGATTTATTAATCAATATGTATACAATGAATTTGAGGAATAATTTGTATCTTTTTATTAATTATTTTTAATGAATTTTATGTTATATTTTATACAGTATTTTAGCAATATTTATTAAAAAATACGAAAGTATGAGTTATGGCTAGAGTATATACAAAGTATATACGACCCGCCTATACTTACATTGAGCTATGTCCTCATAGATCAGAGAGAAAAAATAAGACATAACTCGTAATAAGTATAGAAAAGCCTAAAGAATAAACAAATGAAGAAAGAAACAAATGAGAAGTTGATTGTCCTCCCATACTTAGGATCAATTAATCCCAAGTATAGCAGACTGTACACAAGGTAGGGAAGGTAAAGGGTGGGAATTAGCAGATCGTACTTAGGCTGTCTCCCCATACACTTAGGCATAAATATCCCTATGTATAGACAAGAAGAAGAGATAGTGGAGAGGATCAAAGAATGAAAGAACTCGAGGTGTGCACCTCCCCATACTTAGGACAAAGTACGTCCTAAGTAAGAAGTCTAACAAAAAGGGGCGACACCTTTTGGTAGAAAAAGAAAAATGAAAATAAAAAGAAGAAAAGAAGAAAATACAACAGAAGATAAAAGAATAGATCAAAGATAATGTACACATCGCTCCCCCTATACTTAAGGTAAATGAGCACTAACTATAGGAAACGACAAGAGTTATGAAATAGAACGAAGAAAGAACACTCGGCTGGTCCACCCCCACATACTTAGGACAAAGTACGTCCTTACCAAGGCACACATGAGAATGGGGTGGATGGGCAATATAGTGGATGGACGGAGGAAAATGAATGTGAATGTACAAGAGGATGGATGTACAAAGATTAAGAAGGTAGAAAGCGGACCTTCTCGCGAGACCACTGAAGAATGGATCCGACAAGATGAAGGTCGATATCAAAGTCCTCAGAAACAGATCGATCAGTATCGACTAGGGGAAGGTCCTCAGTGGTCTTGAAGAGGAATGGAACGAACTTATTAGTGGAAGTAGTGTGGTCTGGTTCGGCCTTGGGTGTCTCAACTGGGTCAAAATGAAAAGTAATGAACTCATCTGCGGAAGTAGTCAGGTCAGGTCCATCTTATGGAGTCTCACAAATATCAAAATGGAAAGGGACGAACTCATCATTGGAAAAAGTAAGGTCAAGTTCATCCTGCAAGGTTTCGACTTAGTCAAAACAAAAGGGAACAAACTCATCTATGGAAGATCATCCTCATCAAAAGTCTTGAATTCATTGATAAAAGTGATAAGATCAAACTTGGTCTTATCAGTCACATCAATGTCTACCCTCCGCTCAAATATATCAATTATGTATATCCTGCGGATGTCATCAACACAATGCAAATCACAGGAAGAGTAAACTTCAATGTCTATACTTTCCAAGTTTTCCTCCTTAGAGAGGAAGTCTCATGTCTCATCATCAATCATAAAGCAAAAATATCTGATATCAACCGATAGGTCAAAGGCATTGGGGTCGGCTAACACTGGCATGATCTCATGGGATCCGGTTCTCTGGTCAGTGGTAGGTACGGTGATCAACACATCGCTCCTGATATTAGAACAGAAGCGAACATCTCAAGATCCATAATCAATAATTGCCCTTGTAGATGCAAGTAAAGGCCGTCCCAGGATAATTGGAGAGTACACCACAGGGGTGGAGGTCTCCATGGGCAATACAACAAAATCCCTAGTGAATCTCTTGCCCTAAATCAAAAAGACGAGATTCTCAATAATACCATTCGGCCTATTTATTGATCCATCAACAAATTGAACAATCATCCTGGTTTTATTGAGAGGCCCATGATGAATAGACTATACAAATGAGAAGGGTAGTTGACATGCTCCTAAATACTATATTTAATTTGGTCACGTTGTAATACGTGTACTTAGCGAGTCGGTCAGAACCGAGAGAAGATCTCCGTGAAGAGTGTCTCGGCTTACCTTATATCCCGGGCAAGTCCGGGGTCGAACTCAGGGAGGCAAAGGAACAACTTGGGTTTAATTTAAAAACGTAGGTCTAGATTTCCGATGCGATATTTTTTTAGATTTTTTATGCAAAAAAAACAAAGCAAATGCAAAATGCGAGTGAATCAAGACACTAAGAAATCACACAATTGGCCAAATTAATTTTAATAGAAAATTAGTCCAATTTAGCAAAGTTATATTTTTCCTAGGATCTTAATTCAGTGAAGAACACAAAACACATTTTTTTGGAATTTTATGGTTAAAATGCAATAATGAAAAATGCACACTTTTTATGGGTATTTTCGCAATTTTTCTCACAAACAGTAAGCAAAAAATATGAAAAAATTACTAGAATGAAAACATGATGCAAGGAAGCTATAGTAATTTTTTTGGAATTTTTTGGCAAAATATGAATTTTTTATGTATTTTTCAGGGGAAACAGAGTGACAGTAAGTAATTAAATCCTAATTAATCCATGTTATCAAATTAATTAGAGTGCGAATTATCTCAGAAAGATATTTTTATGTGGCATACAGGAGACTTGAAATTTCATAAAAAGGATATACGTGGATTTAATTAAAAATCAAATACTAAAAACACTCTACAATTTATTTCAGGCACAAGACATCTCCATTTTAGATGAAATTTGGATAGTAAGTTCATCACATATCATGGCATCACATATAATTTTTGTGGAATTTTTAGAGCAACCGTGTGTGAGATATAATATTAAGAATCCAGAATGTGTAAAATATATGGATTTTCAGTTAAACAATTTTAGTTAATTACCCATTACTCACAAAAATATAAATAATTATCCACAATGTAGAGAATTAGTTGCTCAACATCAAACCATTTTTCATTGAATAAAAAGATGCATAAATGAGGTCCAAATTAACAAGCAAACACAAGGGTCTTTGTGCAAAACGGAAATTGAAAATTGACAATAGAAACATGAACAGGGACTGAAATGTAATAATCTGAAACTTGAAATTTTTTTAAGAACTTGCGAAGGGGTGCAAGTGTCCCCTTTGCAAATACCCAATTTTTTATTCTCCGATAAAACTCCTCTGTTCTTGCATGCAGTCGGCTGATGGTGGAGCTTCACGGTCAGGGGGGCTCACGGCCGACGGAGCTCAGAGGGCGGGCATGAGAGGAGGCGATCAGCGGCTGGAGGAGGCGGTGAGACACGCGGACGGGCTAGAGCGGGGCCGACGTTGGAGTTGGCAGCAGTCGCGCGTAGCCCGCAGTTGGGTGGCCGTGCGTGGCACGCGCGGGGCGGTGGAGTACGCTTGCTGGTGGCAATGGATGGGGACCGGCGGCTCGCAGCCGCGGTCGGCAGGAGACGGCGGAGCTTGGGGAGGAGGGTGGCCGCGTGTGGGCGCGGGAGAGAGAGGGTCAGTGGCGCGGCCGCGATGAGGAGAGGGGTGCGGACGGAGGTGGCGCCGCCTTGGGTGGTGCGGCGGCTGAAGAGGGGCCGTGCCAAGGGGAGGGAGGTGGTGCCGCAATCGGCGAGGAGCGGCGAGGGCCGCTGTGGGCTGGAGACGCCCTTGGCGGCTCCGCCGCTGGGAGCGGAGGAGGAAGGGGGGCGGCGGCGGCGCCAGCCGCTGCTGCTCCTGTTTATTATTTTTTTCTTTTTCTTTTGCTGATGTAATAAAAAAACTTCTTTTTTTGTTTTAGATTTTAAATTTTTTTATATTTTTTTTAAACTAGAAATAAATATGGATATATACAAAATGGGAAGAGGACAAATTGGTGGTGGTAATGATATGGTGAAAAAAAACGATTGTGGTAAACTAAGTAAACAAAATGTGAGATAGAATAATTAACAAGGAAAAGTAGAGAGATAACTTACCTGGTGTCGCCGGATTTTCAGAGCAGCTACGCTGGACTCCTGTCGTGGCTTCGATCCAATTGGCGAAACAAAATTGGAGAAGCTACACGAGCTCGATGGGGAACTCGTAACACGGAACGGAGCTCCGCGGATCTCGTCTGAAGGAGGTCGTCGCTTGAGGAAGACGCTTCATCGCTGTCACCGACACCACGTTCCAAGCTCTCTCTTTTTTCTATAAGAATGGCGGATGGCAAAAAATGAGCATGTACAAATGAATATAAAGAGAAGATAAAGGGAAGTTAGAATGGTGGTGGTGTTGAATGGGAGGTTAAATTAGTGGTGGAGTTGAATGGGAAGTTAGATGGATAATGGTGTTGAATGGAGGTTGATGAAATAAGAGAAGTTAGTGTAGAGAATATTATTAGATAAATGAAAATAAAAGTAGGCTACTAAAAAGAGAAAATAAAATAAAGAGAAGAAAAAGAGTGGGGAATTTACAAAAAGAAGATATACAACATGTACATATTTTTTGTTTGCTTTTCTTTTTATATTTTTTTTGTCTTTTTAATAGTAGCTATGTACAATAGGAAAATACAATAAAATACTAGAATCAAAATACAACACCACAATGATTTTTATGGATTTTTAGTAATTAAGAAAGATAAAATAAAAAATGAAAAAAGAAAGAATATATACATAATATACAATGTACATCTAGGTCCCAAAACCCAACTTTTGCAAACGAGCTCCGATTTTAATGAAACCACTTCCGTTGGATAGATACTTTTCGAACTTGAACTTTAAAAGTGAGTTTGGTGAATTTGGAGTTCATACGGAGCGGGAATTTAGTTTGGAAGTTGGTCTTTACGGCTTTTTCCCATTGGGATGTAGGAGCATTTATTTGAGATATAATTTGTTTTATATTTTTGTATTTTTATATACATTATTATGAACAAGTTAGAGAAAGAATTAGGTGAAAAGGAGTTGAAATGGAATTATTAAAAATCCATGAAATTTTGGGCTATTTACAGGTGAAAAACTCCTTTAATTTGCGGCTTTTTAGTATTGATTTAGTTTGTACAATCTAATATACAATAATTATTGTATTTTATTTACAAGAGTCATTTTGTTAATTTATGGATTTTATACACATTTATTTGGGATTTTACTCAGGGATTTTGCTAAGATCAAGATATTGTGATGATGAATCGTGGATTCATCAGTAGTATATTGATCGATGCGCTGCCGTCAAGAAGAGTGTTATCACATGTATGTTCAAAGACGATGTAACTCACAAGAGGTTTGACGATGTTTCTTTTTCCTATAAGAAGGGCAATGGGTGATCAAGTATGAAGTGTTCGTGGTAAAGATATGATGCTCAGATCTGTTCCTTCGCTTTCTCTACTTGGGTTGAGGAGCAGATAAATGGGACATGGCGTGGAGAAATGGGGCATCAATGATCTCATGAATAACGACCGCCACTTCTGGTTCGATCAACATTTTTTTGAATTTTTAGACCTTCTCCATATAAGGAAGGACATTGGAATCAACATCTATACAGGGATGACTAAGAGCAGTTGGTATAGTATCTTCCTTGGGTCAAAGGTGGGACACGATGTTAAAGGATGTGTGTGTAAATGATCTGGCATTGGGGTCTCCTCGTCACAAAATGAATCAGCAATGCGTCTCCCAAATTCATTTTGGATTTTTTAATTTTTCCCATTTTTTTGTATTTTGGGCGATTGCAAGCTCTCATAAACATCCTCAAGTTAATCAATATGCTCAAATAGTGGAGCAACAAAGTGCTTCTTATCGAGACTAGTAAGACCATTAATCCTCGAATTCATTTGCTCCATTAATCGGGCCATGTACCATGTGTGTTGGGCATGAGAGGTGACTCCAACATATCAGTCTCGAGTAGGTGAGATGGCGGGCAGTGTGAGGGTGGTGGTGGTGGGTAAAAATCCAAGGTTTGATAGTATAGTTGATGCAGATATATACAAAAAATAGGAGCAAAGTCCTCGAAAAATGGAGGTGGATCGGCTGGAGGGTACGAGGGACCTACAAGGTCCGGATAAAATGCACTCTAGTCGGCCATCTTGAAACAAAAGGAAAAAGATTGGAAGAGCACGATTGTTGATGAATCTTGTATTCATCATGCTAAAATTGGTCAACTGAGCTCCCTGCCCCAAAATCCGTTTGCAAGTAATCATTGATAGAGCATCATTAGTATGCATACATGTGTAAATAATATTTGCATTTCATCATGCATAATTGCATTAAAAAATCCCGTGTAAATTGGCACAATAAGAAGCTAACTAAAAAGTTTTTAATTAATTATCCTAACTCCAACTGATCTGAAACACACTATGTTGTTCATATATTACTAACAAGAATAAGTAAAAAATAAAAAAAATAGCCAACTCGAAAAAGTGTTAAATAATACCAAAGTCTAATTTCACATTTGACGGACTAAAATAACCCATATCTTCCTCATACAGTTTCTGATTTTGTTCTACTCACTTTTAAAGTACTCCATTTTTAAAAAATTTCGAAATAAGTCCAATTTCATAAAATTTGGAGCTCATATGAGAAAGTTGGGTTTTGGGTCTCTTTTGCGCATTTTATTTTTTTATTATTTTTGACCTAATTTTTTATGTACATAATTAACCATTTATTTTATTTCTTCTTCGTTTGTGTTATTTGATGAAAGTTTTATTAAGCGGACGAAAATCCAGAACAAGATCGAAATCGAAGAAACTGAGTGTGTTCGAGTATCCATTATGAGTTTGTGAAAAAAATCTCGTATTTCGTATTTCTATTTTATTTCTCTTTTTTTTATTTGTTAAAATCCAAAAATATTAGATTAGTGTGTAATTAAGTGTCTTTTATTTTATTGTATTTTTTATTTTTACTCTCTTTAAAACCACCAAAAAATTGCAAAATCCCAAAAAGCCAGTTTTCAATACACATGGAGACCACCAAAAATACCACTTTATACATATGACCTCTTTTGCTCTTGGGTCCTTCATAAAAGTTGTATATCTCGTCGAGACGAAAAACATTATTGAAGAAACTTTTTCCATCCGAGGTATCGTCCTATTTCTTTTCCATTTTCTTTTCCTTTTTATTTTGAAAATCTTTTGGGGTGACACGTGGCAGCCCCTAGGCATGCCACGTGGCACCCCTGCTTCTCTCTCCTACCTCCTAACCTAGGTCATGTGCCAAGCATGTGGCCATCTACCTCCTAGCGAACGTGGGACACATGACCTATCTCCCCTCCCCTTCCCAGCCACGGTCACCACCCTTCCTTAAACCTCCGCCGGCCGTTGCACCTCCTCCACATGCACGTAACACCCCGCGCCTCTCTCCTCCACCATTGCATAATGCCCCTCCTCGCGACCTTCGACCATTACCCATATTCCCCTATAAATCCTTCACCATCAACCTCTATTCCTTTCATTCGCCAAAAACCCATTAATAAGGAAGAGTTCCGACCTTGGGCGGTGACAACGCCAGCCGTCTTTCCTCTCGCTCCGGCGAGATTCGGTCCCTCTCCAAGGCGCCGTCGCAGAGTTCCTCCATCGATCATCTACCTTTGCTATGGTATAATCACCGTTGAGCCATCCATCCCAGGTATTCTGCCCTTCTCCACCTCCATCTCCAATCCAACTCTCCTCCTCGGTGAATCCCTCGTCCCCCTATCAATCTCCATCATATTATGTGTGTGTCGTCTACGCCGACCGACGTTGCCAACGCCTCCCCTAGCCATCATCTCAGACCCTCCAACTCCGACCTTGCAAAGGTCGGAGCTCCGCTCCGATCCATGGCCCTTGCATTTGGAGCTCTGCTCCCTCCCCCGTTGTGCTCTTTTTGTTGCTTGATTGTATAGCAAGAATTCACTCTGCCCTACGACTCTTCGTATGCGGTCGCAGGTCGTCAACTGAACCGTCATGTGTGACCGCCGTCACTCGCCCTGGTCAGTTCCCCTCCAGCAAGCTCACGGTGATGCCTCCGCGCCTCCGCATGTTCCGTGAAGCCGACCTCCATCTCCTTACCGTATTGCTTGCTTCAGCGGCCATTGGATCGGGGGATCCAATGGCATGTATTCCACCACGTCATCCCCCACCCGAGCCTCGGCCCAAAGATTCGATGCTCGGTTCGATCGAACCATGGACCTATCCTTAGAATGCCCCACCTTTGCTTCGGGTCAACGAAGCACCATCCGTAGCACCCCACCCCACCACCTGGAGGTTCAATCGTCGAGCCTCCACCTCAGTGCCCACACCTCCTTCGTCACATGCACTGGACGTGTAGGCGGGCTTTTTGTAGCCAAAACCCTCCAGTTTCGGTAAATCACAAGAGCATCCATGCCTTTGTTGACGTCAGTGTCATGTGCGGGGCACATGACGCACATGATAAATTGCATCCGATCCCCCGTGATTGAAATATATTACAAAAAGGTACTTGTCAGTGAGGCACGTGTGACGCACGTGTCTCTTAGCAAAAATTGCTGAACATGCCCTTAATCTTTGAAGAAATTACATATATACTCCCGCTAGGGGTATATTATAGAGGAACCCTTCTATCTTTCAAGAATTGCAGATAAGTCCTTTAGGGACTTTATTGAGAATAAAACTTAACTTTTTATTGCATTTTAGACCGTAGATCATTATTTTAGCATATCTTTCTCATACGAACTCCATTTCTAGCGCATAATATGTCACTTTGAAGCTAATTTTGTGCTCTATTATCTTACATATTTTGTGGACTGATTAGAGAATATTTATTGATGATCATTAATTGAGGAGCATTTTGATCTTTGTACATGCTGAAAATTGACTTATCTTTGCTCGTTTATTGAGAAAAACATTGTTTTTTTCCAACAGGCTCAACTGAAATTATTTTACGTGATTAATATTCTTTCAGAGATTGGAAATTATTATTTGAATAATTTTGTCTGTGTAGGGGGCTCATCCGAGGAAAATGAATTATTGATGATTTTTTTGGGTTAAATTTTTGAGGGACCGCAAATTGATATAGTAATGCTCTTGCCTGCATTTGGATTTCAATTGATTTGATATGATATTTAATTTTGAGGATTAATTGATAAATTTAATTAAGGATTGAATTTATAAATCATAGAACCTCTGCTTATCCCATATGTTTATTTATTCGCATTGCATCATCAACATTTTTTCTCTTTGTTTTTCAACATATAAATTAATCGAGCAATTAATTATTATTTCAAATTAATTTAAAGCCATGCAACGAAAAAATCGTTATTCCCTGTGTTCGACATTGGTACACTTGCCAAGTGAAAAATAATCCACAACATTCCAAGATTGTGGTTTTTGCTGGCCGAAATTCGCTCCTATACTACGACAATTATCAAACATTAAAGAGGTGAATGTGACGTTCATCAGATGGCACCGTTGCCGGGGAACCACATATTTTTAGTGTTTTAAATTTTTTTTTTGTAATTATTTTTTGAAATTAATTTATGTGCCATTTTCTACTTTATTTGCATTTCATTTTACTTTTTTCTTTCACTTCTGCTACTAACCAAGATTTCTCTTTTCATAGATTACTCAAAGTAAAAGTTTGGGATATTTTCAAGCATCTATGAAGAAGAAGACTGAATTTCAATTTTATGAGAGAGAGCCAAGATATCTTATTTTTCTCCATTATTCACATGATCCCTCTCTCTTTGAACCCTTGTAATACTTCAGGATTGGACATATTTGTGGTTGGTCTGTTTCAACCCCTTCTGTGTGGTTGGGAACCGACTTGAGTGCAATAGGAATTAGGCACATTTACTCTTGCTTGTTTATCATTGATTTTGCTCATAATCCTTAGGCCACACTTTCACTAATTATACGTACTGGTATATCGTTCAACATTAGCCAAATTGAAATCAATTCTTATTGCTAATAGAACTATCTTCCTAGGGCATTTTTCTTATGTACATTTAGTGTGAATTTTAATTCATTGTATTTCATCCCGCATGAAGAACATGAGGAATCGTTGTTAGTCTTCTTCTTAAGCATGCATCATTGATTTACGCTTGCATCGGCTTTTTCAATTCTCCCTCTTTAGTTTTACCACTTAGGAATTAAAGGAATTGGGACTTCTCATTAGGTGTGAACTTTTGTGCTAACATAATACTTCAGTGATAACCTTAATCTAAAATCAGGACTACTAACCAAGGCGATTGTAATAAAAACTTACATAAAAATTACCTTGTGTCTGGTGAAGAATAACCCAATCATTCTTTGTAAGGACTAGACCACACACATAGGATAGAGCCAAAAACCAAAAATTTTCATTCAGACTTTTTTTAGAAACAACTAGCTACTTCTCTATGAGGGTTTCGGGTAGCCATTTACAGTCTGAATCCCATAGTAGATTGGGTGGTTTAGAAGACACCGTGAAAAGCTATGTCCTCAAGTAAAAAGGGTAGTCGTCTAACGGTCCGTACTTACACCCATACCGGCTGAAATGGATGCAAACAGTTTTATGAACTTGGGATAGTCTTTGTGAAATATTTCGACACCTAACAACTCTACTTAAAGTTTCAAGATTGCTTTATCATTAAATTAAAATTGAAAATATAAGCGGCCGAGCCCTAACGTGTCTTCACTGGTATTGAGTGGGTAAATTGACGAGTTTTGAATTGTGTTTGTTTTGTGTGAGTCTTATGTACATTTGTACGCTCCGTGGAAATTCCTTTGCACTCCAAACTACTCCTTTCATCCACGATGGATTCTTCTGGAGTTCTTCATTTGGACTCTGCGAACAAATCCCTAAGCTCCTAAAGTAACTCATCTCCTCAGTTTCGAGATCACTCTCTTCTCAAAACCCCATGGTATGGAGACAACCCTTTTCTCCAAACTATGGTTCACCCCACATCTATAGGGATTATTCAACCCCCGGCTATCTCTCTCTCCTACTCCCTCCTTGCCAAAGAATCTTTCATCTTTGGTAGAACCCCTAAACCTTCCAAGCACGAGCCTAACACAGATTTGTTTTCATCTGAAGGTGAAAAAGAAGTCAAGATGCCTCCAAAAAAGGACGAGACTCTTCTGACTAGGGTAGCTGCTATTGAACAACACAATAAACTCCTTAGAGCACAAATGGAGGTACTGCAACCCGGTGAGGTAGCAATGGAGGATACCTACCTTCTGAACTTGATGAAGATTATAATTAGTTGAGGCAGGTATTCCCAGAGGGTGCGATGAAACACAAACCACATTTTCTCCCATTGTTGCCAAAGTTCGGATGGAATAATCATGAATAACCATACATCTTCCTTCGTGACTTCGAGCTAGTCTGTTCTAACCTATGCCTCCCTAGTGTTAGCCAAGACTACATAAGGCTGAGAGCTATTCCCTTCACCGTGATTGATAAGGTGGCTTACTGGTTGAAGAACTTAGGGGAAGTGGTCACGACATGGGCCACCTTCAATACATTATTCTCAAAAAATTCTACCCAGTTAGTAGAATTAATAAGATGAGGATAAAGATCATTTGTTTCACCCAACTCCCGAGCAAGCCATTCCACGATATCTGGGAAAGATTCATAGATCTAATCCAGAAATATCCAAGACACGGGATAAGAAAAATGATGATGGTTCAAAGTCATGTCAGTGGACATAACACTGAGACCCAAGGGTTAATGTGTGCATCATATGGAGGAAGCTACATGGGACACCATGAGGACACCATCTATAAGGAGTTCGAGAGGCTTGCTGAATCCATTTATGTATAGACCACCAGTCGGGCATACATAAATAGATCTAAAAAGATGGTGAATAATACGACGACCGATTAGAGCGCTGATATGGGAATAATAGCTGACAAACTAGCTATGGTCGGTTACATTTATAAGAAGGTTGATGAACTCCGTAAATCATCCGATACGGAGAAATTGGCTAAATTGCCTAAAGAAATGGAGGAACTGAATGATAAGGGATCCAAGATGCAGATACCTGTCCTGACTTCATCCCCTGCCTGCATACAAAAAATTCACTATATTCAAGGGAAAGGGATAAGGTAGCGAATCCATTGGGGGGAGATAAAGTCCTCTATCATTAAACTGAAGAAACCTCAATTAAAACCATTTACGAGGATCCTCCACAAGTCATGGAGTTAAACGGAGTCCGGTATAACCTGGATCCTGTCAACCGACCAGATGTAGACACTACTCCAAATACTCATCCACCACAAGCTAAACCCATCTACCAGCTTCAGCAACAACAACAACAACATTAGCAGTATCTTATGGGTTATGAGAACCCGCAGCTACAACAGTAGCAGTATCAACGTCATGGCAAGCAGGGCCAATTTAGATAGTATCAACAGCCTCTAGCCAAGCAGGGCCAGGGTTCATCCTCTTCTTCTATCTCTCTAAAACTCCAACAAGTGCTAGACGAACTTCATGATATGAGAGTCAACACAAATCGACTCTCTCGATGGAGAGACGATGTAATTGCACCCAAACCGTGATTCCAGCTCATGTCCAGGCTAATCCAAATAGCATCAAACATGATTAGGTAATAATTTATGAATATTCCTTCCTTGAATACGAGATATTTTCGCATAATGACACTTATCATATTTCTCTAAGTAGCAGAAAGACCGTAACCATGCCTAATCGAGCAAAAGAAAACAGTGACATAGCCCCATTATCAACAAATTCACACAATCCTAGGGGAATTGAGGAGGAGAGGCTCAGGGAGGAGAAAGAAGAAGCCCCACCCACACCACCCGTCGTACACTACACCACTGAAGACCATGGAGAGTCAGCATCCGAATCCGACAATGAACCATCACCAAAACAACCTCAACAGTTGTCCACCAATTTCCCTGTTTTTAGATTAGTCAGTCTGAGTCCTGTAAGTAAGTTTAACTCCACATTCAATAAAAGTGATGTCTTTTATTACAATAAGTTCATTCCTTTCCCCCGTGCTCTCACATCAGGAAAGAAGAAAAACTTCAAAAACCAAAAAAAATGATGAACACATGGCCAGAGAAAACATCAAGGTCACTTTGTCCCTCGACGAGATGATAGAAAGAGACCCAGCTTTTAGGAAATACCTTAAGGAAAGAGACATGGGTGCACACATTGTCACTAGCCAGATCAACGAAATCATGTTTGCCCGAACAATGTTAGATAAATGCTACTCCATCAATTTCATGCCCATAACTCTAATTGAGCATCTAAATCCATGTCCTCTTAAGCAGTCTACAGCAGCACTTCAATTTGCAAATAGATCAATTAAGAGACCTAAGGGGAAGATTAGAAATGTTGTCATCAACATAGAGGGACAAAATTACCTAGTAGATTTCACAATACATGACATGGACGTCGCTAGAAATTTGAAAGACTCCCAAATCATACTAGGACGACCCTTCCTTAGGACCGCTGGAGCTATATTCGATTACACATCCAGGAGAATCTAGTTTGGAAAAGTTGTACTTAAAATAAAGCAAACTAGGTTTCAATGACCTGACAATGAGTCTAGCACCAAGTCTGAAAACTAAGAACCAGAGAAAGAAATTACGGAAGAAATTGTTGGGCCGTAGAGACCAAACCCAATCGCAATGATAGAATCACTCTCATCTAGAGAGGACATTGGTGGTGATTTAGTCTGCCAGCCCATCAATGCATCTACCTATACTCCTAGAGACTTATAGGTCCCACTTGACCTGTTAGTCCAATCTCCTTATGGATAATCCCAGAGTGAGGTACATTGATCAGTCGCGACGCTTCCCACACCAAATTCCATCTTTAGCGATCCAATCCCCAAAACAATCAAGATGGTGCCTGATATTGATACACAACAAACATCCACATCACAACCATAATCAGTAATGATAGAGACAGATTTACCCGAGATCAAACCATTGCCCCTACTCTTAAGTATGCCTTCCTTGCAGGAAAAAAAGGGACAGATTCCGGTCATCATCAATTCACATCAGACCGAAGAGCAGGAGATCTACCTGCTTAAAGTTTTTGAGAAAAATTGCAAGGCTATAGGCTGGAGATTATCTGATCTTCGAGGGATTAACCCCACCCTCTATTCACACCATATATACCTTGAGGATAATGCTAAACCCCCTTGTGAATGCCAACGTAGGTTAAATCCAAATTTATATGAAATGCTTAAGATGGAGATCGAGAAATGGTGTAAGGTTGGTTTCATATATCCCATCTCAGACTCAAAGTGAGTGTCACCTTTGCATGCCGTCCAGAAAAAGTCGGGACTTCAGATTGTCACCAACAAGTATCACGACACGGTTACCCGCATCGTGGCTTGTCTATGTTGATTATAAGCGCCTGAATGCCGCAACGAAGAAGGACCACTTTCCGCTGCCTTTTATTGATAAAAATTTGGAGAGTTTGGCAGGGAGAGAATACTTATATTTATTAGACATGTACTCAGGCTACAATCAGGTTTCTTAGAGTGTTTATTTGGATCTAATTAATTTAATCATATCAAATCAATTATTAGTCCCATCAATAAACCAACAAACAATTTTGATTATTGCTTGAAGGGTGGTATAATATCAAAATACGTACTATTCAAAAATTTATTAGTTATAAAAATACCCCACGATCATTTATAGCATTATTCGTTCTTTACTCGTTGTCTTAGCCAGTATGCAAAGGATGTGGGACAGAACACTCATGGAGCAACCTGCTATCCCAAAGATCCCTTATTCGACAACCTATATGCAACAGGTCAGCATATGTGATTTGATCATATTGTATTTTAGATGATATTCGATCTTTCACCTGGAGTTATACCACAAAAGCTTTAGATTCTGATTCGGAAAAGGCCCCATTCACATCAAATTCTCTACTTTGCTATCTGAAGGGCAAGAGTTTCAGTCTTTACTAGAATACGAGTCAGAAATGGAATCAAAAAGAGTCCGTCAACTCAGGAATTTTGAACATCATCAAATTAGCCTTCCAAAATTCCCCATCATAATCGAATATTTATCAAATTTATTTTGATTAATATTATAAGGAGATTTGCTAAACAAATCCAATCCCATTGAAGCATCAATGTTTTTTGGAAAGTTCATTGTAATAAATTCGATCCAGATCAATTATCTTTATTAAATATTTCACAAATAATAAACAACTAATTATTTCATGGACTAACCATTAATTTTCGTGAAATAATTTAATGATAATCACAAAATTCTTTTTTAAAAAATGTAAACTTTCCAGAAATGATGCATATTTACTAAAACAAAAAATCTTTAGCAAATGAACTCCAAATCAAGCAAACTGATTTTTTTTATTTGACGATTTGATTTGCAACAAAATTCATGTGTTAGAAACGAATTTCTTCATGCTTTAAAGCTTTGCTTATCTCTTCGTTACGTTATAAATACCAATCCTGTAGTCGTGGATACATGTCCACTAAAACAACCATAACTTGAGAAAACAGATTCCAAATAGCGCAAACTCAAGTCCTACGATTTAATAGTTTAATGTATAACATAATAAGAGTGATAAATTCACTTTTAAGGCATACAAATAGGGCAAACAATTGCGCAAAATCAGATTGCGTGAAGAAAATGCGATGAAACTTCACACAACAAAAGATGCCCTTGTCATCTTAGGTTTTTGGATCATATCTGAAACCTCCGACCTATGGCTCCTATACCACTTGAAGGTTATGAATAAACCTTAAGTAAATAATGTAAGTGTGGATATCGCATCATATGCGACCAGGAGCGACTAGTTGTTCTACTGGCTCGGGGCAACAGAATTAGAAAATGTCAAATGCGATAAAACAACTTGATCTGAGAACACTTCTTGTATTGTTTCATCTAAACCACACGCAAGACTAAAGGTTACCTCTTGAAGCATGGTTGTCATCAATTCACTAAATTAAGAGACCTCATGTCTCAAGTCTAATCCAATAGATGAGAAGTTTGCGAGCGTGTTGATGAAATGTGTGCTCCTCGAAATCCATGTTGATGATCCAAATGGCGAATCTCCTGATCTCGGCACATGAGATCCAACGTCTTCTTAACAAGCAAGGCTCACCGAATGAGAGGGAGATCCATGAATGGTCGAAGCGGTAGCATGACGACGCATCGGCAACAATGACAGCTCTCTCTAGTGCACCAAGGTGGACAACTATAATGAGAGAGAGAGTAGATGTGTAGAGTGAGAGAGAGAGATAGTTGTGTTTCACATTATGTAAATAAATGTCTAGGGCTTCCCGTCTATTTATACTATCTTGGATGTCCATGGATCACAATCCATGTTCTCACAAATTCAATGGTTGAGATTGACTTGTGCTTTCAATCAATGGCCATGATCTTATAGTGTTTTAATTAAAAACAATAAATAAATAATTAAAAAGAAATTAAATATATTAAATTATATTCAACAAATTTAAAATCAATTAAATCAACTCATATGTAATAATATGGAATGGAGTGTGGCCTCCTTTCATATAGATAGTGGACGGTCGCCATTGAGAGTTTTTGTTGGTGGTTGTCCATACCATGTAAGGTATGGTCACCATCTCCTTCCAATTTGGTGAGATCTCATATCTCAACAAATATTCCATATATGAAGCAACTATAATTGCTGAATAATTCACCAAAATAATTCCAAATTATTTTCTGATAATTTCAATCATGCCATTGATAAATTGCGAATAATATTCACACATAAAAACAAATTGTAAAATGCATTTACAATTAATTTTCCAATGTGATTCCACATAAAGTATTTATTCTTAAACACAAATTATAGTTACCACTCTCCAATATATTATAAATAACATGCATAACATCCATGAATAATATGGATAGTACTATCCACAGTAAAACATATCCTTGATAATTAAATCACATTTAATACTTTCAGATGTCCATTCCCATGAGCCCAAATAATATGAATCAATTTCACATTACATGTAATTATTAAATCACATTTAATTATCTATTTTGGACAATGCCCAGATACAATATCAACGATGAAATTATTCTTGAACTTTTTTCCAGAATAATGTGCTTTCTCCACGGATACATGGAGATTAGGACGAGGCGATTGTATGTTTTACGTATAGTGACTTGGATATTGAGATCATATCTCAAATCCAGATCTTGTGGACCTCCCATAAATTTTGATTAAACCAAAGCCGTAAATCTAATATTATCATTACATATGAATCACATCCAGACCACTGTAAAATACTTGGACCAAGATTAGATTACTTCCCTAGTTAGAGGAGTCACTAAAATCCAGACCTTTTTGATCACACCCTCATAATGGAAGAGGCATGGTTATACAATCATTTATTGATCACATCACCCACAAGTATTCCTAATACATGTACATCCTGCATATTAGAAGACCTAAAAAAACCATGAGTTTGAGATCGATTTAGAATGTAACCTTCAGGGTTTTATCATTATGTTTCTCATTTGATCATTGGTATTTGGTATTGATCATATACTTTCCAAAATCATATATCATAGCAATGTATCTATCATATACTTTCCATAAGCATATATCAAACCTACAAATTCAGTCAAGCTTCCAAAGTGAGATGACCATGCACAGAATTTGATCCCACTATCTCATGAGTGATCTCATGCCTTCCATTCAATAAATGAAGATGTGTGATCCCTTTGAGAGATCGTATTACTCATATTCCCTTGTATGCACATTAGAGCACCAATGTACAAATCTTTATTAGATCATCAACCTATCGGTCTGCCAAATGTACATACTCAAACATATAGTAACACATCTATCTTCGATAAGAGGATCTGTGTCCATATCTTGACAACATTGATGAATATGCATTTCATCATCTTTATTCATTTATTCAGCTTAAAATACCATATAAAACACATGTAATACCAAAAAAATCATACTTTTACAATACCTAAATATTGTGCATATATTTTATACCTATCACTCTTTTAATCTAAAATAAATAAATAAAGGAAAAGTAAGGAAAATAGAGATTGTATATATGTATGAGATACAAGCTAACTCTGACCCTGAGAGAAGGTTAAGACTTGACATGATAGACAATGAATAAAGTATGGGTCGATTAGGCCCAAAATAGAAAAAAAATTCTAGAAAATCAATTGTCACATGTATATATATTCATCCTCTGTACAATATTGTATATAATAACATTCTTTTAATAAAGTTATTCATCATGATTTTCTTTTTAAATAAAAATAGTTTCTTCTTGAAAATTTTGAATAAAAATCTATTGTAAATAATAAAAATAATTGCAACATAAATCATTGTACATTATGTAAATTACAATACTCTGAAAAAGACACAAAGCTCATCTTGTTCGATCAATATCTTCTACACCAAAACATAAAATTCATTAAACTCACTTTCATTGTACGTTAAATTAAATATACTTTAAAATGATGGTGGTTCCATAAAATTCGGAGTTAGGGTGTGAAATGTGGCTAATTGGGGTACTATTGCATATAATACATATGTATACTATCTACAATATTTAATTATTCAAATCTTGTAAATATTTGCAAATATTATATTTTTAATTAATTGTAAATAATGTATTTGACTTAGTTAAAATTACAAATAAAAATCATGAAATTAAAAATTCACAAATAAAATAAAACCATGTATATATTGTATAGGTATCACTATGTATATACTATACACATACCTATGATTTAACCTAATAAATTAATTCCTACAAAATCATAAACAAATTCATTAAAACCTTGTAAAATATTTTAAATTAATAGAATATTAAATTATGTATATATTGGCATAAGTAATTAATTAAAAATCAATACCTTCCATATATAGGTATACATACCTACGAATAATACATTATATTTCTTTTAAGCCTCGTAGTTACATTATTTGATTATTTAAAAATCACTATGAATTAGATAATTAAATTACTGACATATTTTATTTACATCATTTTTATTTCTATCTCACTTACTATTTCATTTTTCATTTATTTTATATTTTTCATTATTGTGTCATGTTTCATCTATTTTCTATTTTCCTGCATGTGTTTCTCAGTGGTTGGCCAGGGTTTGTTGACCCGGATCAACTCTCTAGCACACCCTCTAACCTGGCTCTGCTTGCGTTCCACCCATCTTACTTCCAATTTCCCCACACACCTCTATCATTAACCTACCCCAGTTCCTTCTCTATAATTTCAGCCCATACATTCCTCTCCATTGCCAACCCCTTAGATCCATCAATCACGCCTCTATTCACTCTGATTTCAACATCAAAACCTCATCAGACTCCATTGCTATAAACATATCACATTCATCTCCGCAACGTGATTGGATCCAATTTTCCTTGCTCTTCCGTTCACAAAGTTGATTCCTGGATTTGAGGCACTGACATGGCTTCTATCTCCACAGCTAGGAGTACGCGAAGATGCCTGAGAATCATGATCGAGCATGTGGCCGAAGTTCTCCATCACATTCTGACTCACCACCTTTCATAGCAGATCGAGGACAATCTTCACCTCCATTCCACTAGTAGGTAACAATAGTTCGTTTAATTTCAATTTTGCAATTTAATTTCGTCATTTTAATTCATTTATAGCTTAAATCCACGGATCATCATCAACCTTCTATTGCCAAATTGTAGAGGTTCAGTTCACCTTCAACCAAGTCCAACTAGACCACTATTGTTGCACCAATCTTCTTCATCTCTTACACCATCTAACCACCCTTAAATCCCTCTAGATTTGAGGATCGAATTCCTCTCTGATCACCTTTGCCGGAAGTCCTCGCTCCTTCACCATTTCAAGAGTTGTTGACCTAATCCTTCGACTGGATGTTCATCCGTACATAAGCTTCCCATTACAGGGTCAATGAACATAGCAGCAACAACGAATCGAAAGTTGGAGGTTCACCTTAACGTTAGACCTTCTGACCGCTAGTGCTTGCTCAAGAGTTCATCGGTCACTGAGGAGACACTTGATAAAGAGAGAAGGCATGCAGGAACCAGTATCATCTATTAGAAGCTGAAACAGGTGGAGATTGACCAAGATCTTCAACACCTCTGACCTCTAGCTATTCTCTGCATTGCACAATAAATAACAAAAGCCCCAGATTAGATCTTGACCATTCAATTTCGCCCAATTCAATGTTGTTGATCAGAATGTCTAGAATAGATCCACAACATTCAAGCACGAATAATATTCAACCGTTGGATAGGAGTCTCAATGTTGTCTAGTCATTCATTGTGCCATCTAATATTACGGGTACATTTATGCCTCCACCCATGTAGTTTATTTATTTTGCAAATAAGTACTTTTGTAAACGTGTCGGTGTATCTTTAATTGGACAATTACATTTACTTCCCTTGCTTTTATTTTATTTTCATAAAGGTCTTATTTAAACTTTGAAGAATGCCTAGCACGTGATCTTTGGAAAGAGTACTTTAAAAATATCTTATTTTTTGTTATTTATTGGTCCATAAAATTATTCTTTTTAAATATAGGTCCACTCCAACGCACATCACGTGCTTAAGCAAGTATCTATCTGGAAAATTGCATTAAGACCCTCCATGTTTTAACTTTATTTTCATTCAGCCTAAATAATATTGTTTTCTTGCATCCATACCACTATGCATCTACATACTCATTAGCATTATAAAAATCAAATAAAAATTTTCAAAATATCATTAAAAATTCCACAAAATTTATTTTAGCTTTCTATTAATTAGATCGTGCATACATAATTTGTATTTTGCATTTTCATTATTTATATTATTTATAAAAAAATAAAAAATATAAAAATCCCTACTTGCTCTAAAATACAATAAAAAAACAAAAATCTTTCACAAAAATTCTGAAAAAATCTTGCTTCATCCTATTCATTTCTTTCAAAATATATACAATTTTCACATTTTTATTATCAATAAAAAATTCAAAAATTATAAAACATTAAAAAATTGTAGAAACTCAGATACAATTCCAAAAAAATCATAAAATAATTTTCTGAAAAATATTAAAAATATTCTTCTATCTCTTATTTTTCTTCCATTTTATTTCATTTGTGATTTTAAACATTAAAAAAATCATTTATCATCTGGATTGCTTTATTCTCTATTCTTTATTTATTTAAAATTCATAAAAAATGGAAATTTTGGAAAATTCCAAAACATTAAAAAATGTTAGAAAAAAATATATTTTATTTATTTACGTAGTTTTCACCACTTTGTTAAAATCCAAAAGTTGTCTCATTTTTTCTTATTAAATTGTTGTATTCATTTTTATTTCCATTTATTAAAAAAAACATTTTTAAAAATTAAAAATAATAAAAATACATAGCTAGAAAACCAAATAAGAAAAAATAACATTTTTTATAATTCCATAAAAAAATAATAAATAAAAGATCCAAAAAATAACAAAACGTAGCATATTGTTCATAAGAAATTCCTTCTTTATTTCATTGATTATTTCATTAATTTAATAACTGTTAGGACTTTTGTTGCCTCCTTATGTTTAATCATGTACACTATATAGGTAAATAAATAACACTCTTGGTTATGTGCTTACATTCTTTTTTATTGCTTGTTGGCTTGAGTTGTATACAAAATACAAATATTTTTTGGTGCTTATTTGGTTTGCGACGACAACAATTTACTTGAGAATAAATGCATTCAATAAAAAACCTGAATCTTAGTAATCAACAAAATGGCATCGTTGCCAGGGAGGCACGATGAGGGTATTTTGGTTTTTCTCTTGAACTGCTACTCTTGTTTTTTATACCTATTTTTATTTATTTTATTTTGTCTATTTTTTTAGTCATTTATTCTATTGTATTTATTGTTGTCACATATTTTTTGTTTTTATTTTTTGTCATTAATTAATTTTTCAATATATTTTGCTTCATATCCATCACATTCTTTGCTTTTTTATATTCACCATATCAATTTTCATATTTTTTTATCATAATTTCATAATTTTGTCTATGACACATTCTTTTGTTTTATCTTTCGTGCGAGAGCTCAATGAGTGAGTAGGGAATTCTTAGGAGTGGTGGCACACCCATGTGAGGCAGAGTTGACTTGTTTCTTCATCAAGTTGTAGGAGAGCGTAGGTGAAGGAGAAGAATATTTGGAGGAGACCAATCACTTGGAGCATTTTTTGCATAGACATTTTATGTTTTCTTTTAGTTTTTGATTCATTCATTATTCATGTAAAAATTTCTAATTTATTATTTGGCATTACCCTCTTTTTCTGTTTTCTAAAAGGCCACTACATACCTTGTGTGTGCGAGATTTGTTTCACTAAGTGTCGTTGTACTTAGGGTAGCTCACCGGTTTTGTTTTCATCGTCTTTTGTTTCTTTGTTTTATCTTGGTTTTGTATGCTTGAGACCTTAGAAGTAGGTTTTTTTATCTTGCTTGAGCCAAGTAAATGACTAGGTGCAAATCCCTAAACAAGAATTTATGTACCTATAGAATAGAGCGTATCTTGGTTAGTCAAACTAACATGTTCTTTTCTGCTAATAGAAGTTACTACTAGGATGGTTCTCATGCATCATTTATGTTAGTTTTCTTTTGTCTTTTATTTTATGCGTGGATCACCCTGCATGTAGAGTGTTGGCGACAAGGTACACATCATCTATCTTCTGCATGCATCATTGATTTTGTCGTGCATTGGCTTTTCTGAATTCCTTCCATATTTTCACTCAATAACATCATAAGGAAATTAGAAATTTTTGTAGATGATCATTTAAAAAACTCAAAAAAGTGACAACCATATAAAATCAGGATTGCTAAAGAGAACTCAACCCTAAAACTAAACATAGGAACACAATCATTATTTTGGGGAGTAACTCCCTCATTGTTTGCAGGTACTTACCTCGAGACAAAGTGGGTAAGGATGTACCCATAAAGATATAGGACAAATACCTGGACTTCTGTCTTAAGTACATGTACATCACTTTTCGGTGTATTGTTGTAACCGTAAGCACTTACCACCGACTGTAGAAAATCGTTTTGACGTGCTAATCCTCTTATCTCCCTTGGGCCTGATATTGATCCCGATAGCCTAGAAGATGGTACAGCTATTCGGGGAGCTCCGAGTACACAAGCTGGGAGATAACGACAACTCACCCTGTGTGTTTGGTAGTAAGAAACCTCTTGTAGATCCACCAAACTTAAACATGACAAGATAACAGACCGAACTCTTACGGTATCTACATGTGATCAGTTGGTGAATCGGGGGTTTGTATTGTGTTTGTTTAGTAGTGTAATGATCCTTCTATGCGTTTCGTACATTTTTCTTGCTTTCTTCTTGTGCTAACCTTCGTGGTCTCGCATCTTTCCTCTTGAAATCTAAGATGTCGAATTGAAGCATTTCTCGTTCGGACTATGCGAACTTTTTTCACACTCCAAACCGGTCATCTTTTATTCAGGAAGACTTACTTCCCGAATATTCATCTTTCTCCATTTCACCTTTCTCCTCATCAATCAATCCATTGTTCTAGATTGACTCTAATATTGAACTATCATTTGAGACATCAACATTCTTGAGGACTAATTCAATGGAGTGTACATTTTCAGAAATCGAGGTAGTGCAATTGATGCCACCGAAAGGCAAAGGATCCATGGCCGAGCAAAGCAAGATCAACATTACAATTTTAGCCTCCATACAGAACATTCGGGCATAGTTGTCTGAACAGGCTGACATCCAGGCCGGATTGAGAGTCATGATCTTAAAGCTGAGGCAGTACTGACAAGAGAGGAGAGAGCATAATAGAATCCCTGGAGGAGGTGGGAATGGAGTTGAATAAGATCATTATTGAGCCAATTGTTAAGCTCACATTGAAGGATGTCTATGATCCAGGGGCAAGACCGACCAACACAGGGATTGGAATCCCTAATATTCATGGGCATTTTACGCTAAAACCATAAATTTTACTATTTCTTCCAGTATTCCATGGACATATAAATGAAGAACCTTATGTACACCTCCAACAATTTGATCGCATCTGTGGCACGATACGCTACCCAAATGTTCCTTTAGAGATAGTGAAGATGACAACCTTCTTGTTATGTCTTATAGACAAGGAATTATATTGGCTTAACAACATCGGAAGGCTTGTCATGACTTGGGAAGAGTTGAGATTTGCTTTCATGAACATGTATTACCCACTTGGATGACTCAACCAAATAAGATCTTTGATTGCTAAATTCTCCCAAATTTTCCATGAACCTATTCACTAGGCAGGGGAAAGATTCATAGATTTAACAGAGAAGTGCCCCTGTCATGATATTCCAAAGACAAGCCTAGTACAGAACTTCTTAGGGCGTTTGAGCATTGAGAACCATGAACTTGTAGATATTGCTTATGGGGGTCCCATTTCAAAAAATTGAGGAAGACCTTTTCTTATTTTTGAGGAGATCTCTACAACTCATTCATATTCACGTGCTTTTCAGAATCATCATGTTAACTCTCCTTCTGTAGCCCACAAGGTTGTCAACATGACGACATCCCATGATGCGGATAGGGTGGAAAAGCAGATCTAGCATTCATAGGAAACCACCTATCCAAAGTGGACATAATTGAGAAACGGTCCAAAGAGCTTGAGAAGCTCAAAGTGATAGAACATAGGACAAAGAACATGAATAAGTTGGATGAGATTACGAATCATATGGAGCATCTTGTGAGTACGATTAGTGCATGTCAGAGTGCGAGTGCAACAATCAATAACTCTACTCCAGAGCAGACTACTACCACTTCAGCATAGCAAAGTACCGGAGGACCATCCACCAGCATGTTTACTACGTGCAGACCCTTAACCTGATACAGTAGCAGTCACTCTAGAAAGTATTGTACCAGTTGGAAATTCCATATATTCCTGAGCAACAATCTCCATCTCCACCTCTCATTCAAGAAGTGATGGCATTTGGTTCGATAGAGAGCCTAACCAATCCCGCCCATTAATAAAGTGCTTGAGTGGATATTTTAATTGGTACTCGTTGTAACACGACACTCAGGAAATTAATCACAATTGAGAAAAGATCTATGCGAGGAGTGTCTCGACATAAATTCATATACCTGGTAAGTCTAGGGTCGAACACAGGGAGGCAAAGGAACAACTTTGTGTCAAATCAGAAAACTTAGGTCTAGGTTTCCAATCTATTTTTTATATTATTTTATAAGATAAATGAAAATGCAAAATGCGGTTAAATTACATTAGTAGAAAACACACAACTTAGTAAAATTAATTTTAATGTAAAATTAATCCAATTTAGCTAGATTATATTTTTCCTAGAAACATAATCTAGTGATAAATGCAAACCACTACTTTGAGAATTTTAAGGGTTCAAATGTGACAATGAAAAATATGCACTTTTTAGAGCTTTTCAAGCAATTTTTCACACAAACAAATGCAAAAATTATGATTTTTTTGAATTTTTCGATAACATATAAATTTTGTATGAATTTTTAATAAAAATAGAGTGACTGTCAGTATTTAATTCCTAATAGATCCACAATGTCAATTTATCTAGATAAATAATTAGCTCAAAATGGTATTCTAATATGCAATCCAAGATAGTTGGTATTACGCACAAATAATATGTGTGTATTTAATTAAAAAACATTTACTAAAATCACTCTACAATTTATTTACGGCACAGGACAACTCTAATTTACATTAAATTGGGATAATAATTAATGCAAATTTATGGGAAATGATTTTTGAGGAATTTTTTAAGAAATTATAAATACAATCTGAATTTAAGATCTCATAACGTTTAAAATATACAATTTCTAACTAATATAATTTTAATTGATTACCTGGATCTTACAAAAATCCAATTAAATATAAAGATGATAGAAAATTTATTTCCCAATAACATGACATTTTTCATTAAAATAAATGATGGAAAATTGATGTCCAAATTAGCAAATGAACATAGGGATATCCGTGCAGTTACGGTAATTAAAAATGACGATGCAAACTATGTACAAAGGAACTTTTGTAATTGCAAAAAAGTGCACTAAAAAATTAATTTTACAATAAAAATAAATTAATATAAGGGAGAGGGGACCTTCCTTCATGAGGGGCGGTGGAGGCCATCGGGGGTGGAGAGGGCGACACCATAGCTGGGCGGCGGAGGGTCGCATCTCAGCTAGAGAAGGAGAGCGACATGTTGTCTTGGTGGTTGCCGCGACTAGCGGGGAGGAGGGAGAATCCTGGGGTAGTGGTGACTACCGCGACCGATGGAGAGGTTCCTACAAGCGACACAGATAGGAGTGGCTGGTGGTGGTTCTGTTGGTGGTGCAGTGGTTGGTTGCTTCTAAAGGAAGGTGGAGAGGCATGGAGGGAGGAGCACAACCGACAGCGGGATCTAGTGATGGTAACAGTTGAACGGCCAGGAGGGAAGGGCCACATGTGCTACAATATTTTTTCTTTTTTTTTTTGATATTTTAATTATTCTTGTTGTGATTTATTTTGTTTTAAATTATTTTTGCTTTCTTAAAGAGAGAATAAAGAAAAGATGTAAATGTGATGGTGTGGTGATGATGATATGCTAAAAAATTAACAAATGAAGGTGTGTGATGTGATGTGATAACAAAATACAAAAATAAAAACGATGACAAAAAATGAAAATAAAAATTACTTACAATGGAAACGGGCGCATGTGGTGTGCTCAAGAGAAGCTCCATCTTCGCTCGAATCGTTGACAAGCGATGAGCTCAAGCAGCACGCAGAGGCGGCTGCGATGTTAGTTGGAATGCCAACGGATATCATCGAAGAGAAGGTCGGTCGTCATTGTATTTCTTCGCTCGCTGCCACTGAGACAGGTGGTCAAAGCTATCGATTCTCTCTCCCATAAAGGGGAGTAAAAAAAATGAGGGGAATGATATGAATAAAAAGAGAAGAAAAATGGAGGTTAGAACAGAAGGAAGAATGGTGAAGTCTACTTGGAGATTAGATGAAGTGGTGGAGTTGAATGGGAGGTTAGATGAAGACTTGATGGTTAATGGAAGAAGATAGAAGTTAGAGTAGAGAATGAAAATTAAATAAGGAAAATAAAATATAATAAAATAAAATAGGCTACTAAAAAGAAAAATATAAAATAAAAGAAAATGGGAAAATTGCATACACTATTTTATTTTCTAATTTTATTTTATTTTTGTATTTCTAATAAAACATAAAAATTAGTTTTTTGGATTTTTAAGTAATTACGAGAAGTAAAAAAAGGAAAAGAAAAACATGTACACTATATACAAAGTCACTTTACCTTTTCTAATAATAAAACATTTTTTTGAGTTTTTTTAATTATGTCATTTATTAAAATATACAATAAAGAAATTAATAGAAAACTATCAAAAAGGGTAAGATTTGTATAAGACAATTTAAAGTCAGATTTATTGCATTATGTACAATATACAACGAGGTCCCAAAACTGAAATTTTGTAAACGAGCTTCGATTTTAGTGAAACCACTTTCATTGGATAGATAATTTTATAACTTAAACTATTAAAGTGAGTTTGCTGAATTTGGAGTTCATACGGAGCGGGAATTTGGTCATGAATTTGGACTTTACAACTTATTCTCTTTGGAATCTAGGAGTATTTTTTTGACGTGAAATTTATTTTATATTTTTATATTATTTATACATTTTTATAAACAAGTCCGAGAAATAATTAGCCAAAAAGGAGTTGAAATGAAATTATTAAAAATAAATGAAGTTTGGGCTATTTATAGGTGAAAAACATGAAGAATTAGACAACCCACCATCTTTTTAGTTGTCGGACTTAAAAGTGTAGATGGAAGGCCAGTTGATAGAGGGAAAAGGATTGTGTCCTTTCTTCTCTCCCTCTCATTGGAATGAGCATCCTCTCGAGTGCCTTATTAACTCAACACATGTTATTCTTTTGGTTTCTTGATAAATGTGTTCGTCAAGAGAATTCAAAGTCGTCTACAATTGTTTTCCTGGGAGTACACCGGGGTGTGTCTCTTTTGAGAATCTAAGATACCTTCGACACCCAGACTTGTATCACTATACAATGCAGAGCCCTTTTTGGGTGCTATCCCAAATCCTCAGTCCTAATAGCATTTGATCTAAGTGGACACTTTGAAATGGTTAGGAGCTCTCAGTCTTTGGTGGAAGGTCTTTGTAATTTGACTTTGTGTGTGAGAGCTCTTTTCTTTCAATATTTCTTTCTTTTTTTTCTGTTTGGCTAGCTCTACTGCTTTTACCAAGAGTTGGCACACACTAATAAATAATTATTACATTTCAACACACCCTAGCACAAAGATCAATATCAAGAGATAGTACAAGAACCAGGTTCTCATACTGGCTAAAGGTGCTGACACTCAGGTTTCATGAAGCCTTCATTGAATTTATCCCATCCTTGAGCATCATAAAATCAGATCCAAATTCAAATCCCTCATCCCAGTTCATCAAGTGAATTTTCAACTCATCTCATTACAATTGTAGTCGTATATTTGAGGTGCTAATCTTACAGTAGAGACTAAGCATGCAATATAGCACACCAATCTTTCAAACTAGGGAAATGTGAATAATTAAGTCAAAGACCCTAATGACTAAGGCTGGTTAGCTCAAAATCTCAAGACCTCATAAACCTAGTGTTCTTCAACTTCACTAGGCTTGTGTGGATGTGAAAGTATCAGAGACTAAACCAACTCATTAGGTAGGTTTTGTTTGTTATTTTGTTTTTTGTGAATTTTTTTAATAAAGAAAGGACAAGAAGAAAAAAGATTTTTAAAAAGTTTTTTTTCAAAAGATTTTTTGAAGAAGAAAGGTAAATAAGAAAGGACACATTTTTGGAAAAATATTTTTTTGGTTTTTTAAAGAAGATTATGAAAGAAAAGAGAATTTTTTATAAATGTTTTTTTTGAAAATATTTTTATTTTTTTACCAACCATCCGATTATTGTATAATATATAAAAAATATGTGAAAGTATGAGCAATGGGTAAATTATATGTAATATATACACGTCCCCTATACTTAGCATGTGCAATACCCTCTGAGCACAAGAAGTGAGGAAAAGACATAGCTCGTGCTAAGCGTAGGAGAGCTAAAATAACAAGAAGTATAGAAGTCTATCTGTATTTCTTTTTTTTTTAATTTAAATTCATTTTTGATTTTATTTCGATTTGTTTCTTATTTTTCCTCATGTAGCCTATTTTGTTCTAAAATAACAAGAAGTATAGAAGTCTATCTGTATTTCTTTTCTTTTTTTTAATTTAAATTCATTTTTGATTTTATTTCGATTTGTTTCTTATTTTTCCTCATGTAGCCTATTTTGTTCTATCCCTCGCACCTTATGATTGGATGGTCTGAGTCTGTTGATCTGGGTCAACTTCTTAATCAACATTCTTCACTCGTACATCTCACATTCAACACGCTCTTCTCCTAATTTCCCATGCACCTCCATTAACTAACTGGCCCCACTTTCTTCTACAAACTTTTACCTTAATTGACTCTCTCCATCTCCTATTCAGTTGCTCCGTCGATCACGTCGCGAGTTTCTAGCCATTTAAGTTACAAACCACCCTGGTGCCATTCCTATAAATACATCCCAATCTCCCCCTTTCACTGGTTGATTCGATTTTCATTAGTTTATTCACGATCTTGATTTCTGGAGAGCCGATTAGTGACACGAGCCAATTCCCTTTGAATGAGAGTGCGAGAGAGGGGTGGAGATTTGAGATCCATTACAAGAGTTGAGCTTCCAGCGGAACTCCGTCGTGTTTCTGACTCTCTGCCTTTTGCAACATATTGAGGCGATCAAGCCATCCATCCACTATAGGTAACTTTAGGATTGATCTTCTTATATTTTAGCCTTTCCATTTTTCTTTTAATAAAAATCCCCCAATCTCATCCTACCTCTGATTTGCAGTATCAGAAGGGTTGCCATCACCTTCGCCCAACCTTGAACTCACAACTATCATTGCTCGACCCTTCTCCATATCTTCCATTGTCTGATCCCGTTTAGATCATCCCAGGTCTGAGGATCGTCTCCTACTTCGACCACCATTTTCAGAGCCCCCACTCACTAACTATTTTCCCTCTTTTATGCATCAATAAACATGTTCGAGCATCGCCTCCGTGTGTAGATTGCTTTAAGGTTGGAGGAGCGCACAAGGGAGCCAAGAGAACAAGTTTGAGGTTCATTTGGAGTTGAACACTTACAGATCATCGTATCTTCATCTCCGACCACAGTAGAGGCCTTGGATTGATAGAGGGGCACTGCAAAAAATTGTAGCACCTATTAAGAGTCGTTGTGAATGGAGATTGGCTGAGCTTTTGCTGATCTATATTTATAGTCGATCTCATTCAAGCTCATTCTTTTGGCCACCTTCATAATTGTTCGATCAAGAATGCCACCCTAGTTTGCATCTAGAGCATTGGATTTGCCTGAAAAGTCAACAATGGATTGAAGTCATCTGATCAAATCTCATTCGTCCATGTAATCTTCATCATTCACCATCCAATTAGAGCCTTAACACCATCCAATCATCAAAGGTGCCACATAGATTAATGGTAACATTGTACACAAGCATGTGCATTTATTTCTTTTGTAAAGAAGTCCCAAATGACACGTGTTTGCATTCAATGTATTGGACATTTGCACTATTTATCCATGCATTTATTTTATTTTAATTTCGGTTCCTGTTTGAACTGAGAGCGTCCCTTGCTCGTGATTTTTGGGTAATTTTAAATAAAGACCCATGCATGTTTATGTAATTGTTTGTTCCTTGAAATTATTTTATTTGCAAAGTGGTCCAATCTAGCGAGGATCACTTGCGCACGCATGCATTTTTTTAGACATTTCACATGCTTCGCCAAGAACTATTTATATGTGTTATCACTCAAACTATAAACTTTAAAAAATTACATTCATACCCTATGAACCTACAAATTATTTGGATTTTAAAAACAATAAAAATTAACAAAACATTTTTTAAAATTACGCAGAAATCATGTCAACTTTCTCTTAAGTAGATCTTTCATTAAATTTTATTTCAAATTTTCATCATTTTTCACATTTTCAAAAATCAAAAATATCGTAAAAGTTCAATGTTTTCATTTAAAAATAAAAAAATATAGAACTTTTGCGAAGAATTCTAAAAATTCCTACCTATTTATTTTCATCTCTTTTAATTCTTGTACTATTTTCGCATTTTAATTCCTCCTAAAAACCAAAAAAATAGAAAAACACTCAAAACATCAAAAAATTCATATAAAATCTAGAAAAATCTAAAAAATAAAAAATGGCTTCTTGAAAATAAAAAAATTATCTTTCTATTTTTGAATATATTATCTATTTTTAATTTTAATTGCTATTTTAAAATTAAAAAATGTCCACATTGTGTTTTGTTTTCTATATTTTATAATTTTTTTTGTTTAAAAGCATTAAAAATTTGAAAAAAGTATGAAAAAAAATGTTCAAATAATGTTAGAAACCTAAATTAATTTTAATTCAATTTTCATACTATTTTTTCTATAATCTAAATCTAAAATGTTGCCTCTTTCTTTCACTCTTTTCTATTTTCTTTATTTATTAATATTTTATTCTATTCAAAAAACATTTGCAATATTAAAAAATCATTAAAAATATAAAATAAAAAAACTAAGTCAAAAATACAAAAATAAATTCCTTAAAATATAATAAATTATAAAAATACAAAACCAAGAGTAATTTGCATAGAATTCCCTTTTTATTTCCATTATTTTTCATTGAATTGAATAACCCTCGTGATTTTTATAGCCTCCCTGAGTTTGATCCTCTACAATATACATAAAAAAAATAGCACTCATAGTTCATGTGGTTATATTTTTTCCTAGCTTTTTGGCTTGAGCTATAAAAATAAATAATTTTTGTTTAGGGAGTTTTACGGTTGCAGCGACA
This sequence comes from Ottelia alismoides, assembly GCA_037367405.1. Classification (NCBI taxonomy): domain Eukaryota; kingdom Viridiplantae; phylum Streptophyta; class Magnoliopsida; order Alismatales; family Hydrocharitaceae; genus Ottelia; species Ottelia alismoides. Next base: position 110,767 of record JAZKJV010001848.1, on the reverse strand, counting down.
CATAGATAATTTAGTGAATTTAATCCCCAAATTTACCTGCTCATTACTCTTCTCGGTAGCGGTTCCTCTGTTAATCTCATGCCATCCTTATTACTCTCTATGTTTGGGTTGGTGCCTCTTAGATCCACAAGGATGATCCTTTACTTTACTAAACGATCAGTCAAGAGGTTGAGAGTCATTTTAGATGACGTTATTGTAATAGTACAAGGAATGAGTTGACTTTGTTGTTATGGATATGGATACTCCAACACCATTACTCCATACATCGATCATACTTGGCCGGTCTTTCCTTCGAACTGTTGAATCGGTAGTTGATTATGGTACTAAAGAGATCATCTTTCACTCCTGCAATGATAAGGAGAAAACTGAGACTTCCATCGATCCTAGGCCATCACCACCACCAACAAAAACAGATGATAGAGAGACATTTACACTAGATTCTAAAAATGTGATTTTCTTGCTGAGTTTTGCGATACAGATATTTTCACCGATTTCATGGACACCCAAGAATTCCTTTATCAGAAGTATCTTCTGGAAAGCACAACCACTTTCATTTCCCTTATTTATCATTTTGAGTTAATACCTCATGGATAGTTTGAGTTCTATCATGAGGATCATTCCGAGATTTTGAAGTTACATTTTGAGATTCATGAGACACATTCCTTTGCTGATATTATTTATAAGATACCTCCTACTAAGATTTATGAGATACTTATTGAGAATTATAGACATCCTGATGAGCCATTCCTTTTTGAGCAGAGATCATTCGTTGTTGACCTTTCTGAGATTTTACATGGTGATCCTATAGTAGTTATGAATAGCTAAATGCATATATTAATATGTATCCATTGTAGCATGCGCACTCAGCGTGTCATATAGAATCGAATAAAATTAATCCGCGAGGAGGATTCAACTTAATTTCATGATCTGGGAAGTTCAAGGTCGAACACAAGGACACAAGCAATTAAGTTATTAATCTTATATGTAAAATACATAATGTAGCAATTTCTAGGATGATTATATTTAGAGGATTTACATATCACAACAAGATAGATTTTTCTAACACATTTTTTATAAACATAAATTAGATGAAGACAATAATACACAAACAATATGATTTTGACAATCACAACACGATGAGACACGCAATAAACGACTTGGACTAAGCACAAAAACTACCTGAATTTATTTAACATCAAATAAGCCATTAATTAAGCAAAAGGTGATTTAAGACTCCAAAGCAATCCAACTTGATTTAAACTTTTAAATTCACTTTTATGCTAAATAGTTTTAAAAATCAAATAAATCCTTAATTACATAATAAATAAAGATTAAAAATAATTGAGAATTATTCATTGAGAATCAATTTGACTAACTTGTTCAGTTACTCACAAAAAGTGCATTTTCAATTACTTTGAAAATCAAAATGAGCACTTAAAATAAATAATATTTCATGTCAAGAATATTTCATGCTTCGATTTTAAATCAAAATAGCAACTCAAAACGTCAATAGATAGAGCATTAAATGAGCTTTATTACGAGTCCAAAATCACATCAATTGGATATATAGATGAAAAGATGTTCAATATCTAAACTAGGGGCATTTATAAATAAAAACTACAGGTTTTTATAAAAAATATGAAAAAATTGGAAATGCAAATAAAATAACTAACAGGGGCTAACCTGCAATTTACACAAAGGAAGAGGACTTATTTGCAATTATGTCTGTAATTACGGGAAAGTAGAGGGCCGCTGCTGCAAGATATCCAGTCACTTATGCAAAACACGTGATCCGACGAGGCTTGATGATGGAGGCTCGATCCATGTATCTGCTTCTGGTGCTTTGCAGGCTCGGATACAGAGTCCTAGATATAAACCGTTACTTTGGATGGAAGATGTAGCTTGATGATGACCATCACAACGCGCCCAATGTAGGCGATCCAACAACAACTGCTTCTCGCATGTTCCTCAGCTCCTCCTCGGATGACGTTGCTTGGGCAGTTCTCTGGCGAAAACTTAAACACTCCGCCTTACTCCTCTGCCACAGCTAATGGTTAGATGACTTTCATGAAGGTTCCGCAAAGGTGGTCGAAGGCTAAAGAAGATGACATCCGCCTCATGTTGCTTTATTGATGAAATATTACTGACAAGGAAAATAGAGACTAGATCTCAGTCTCATACTCTGATCATTGAATCTATTCCAACCTGCAATGTAAGTGTAAATCGTAGACTAGGACTATGCGACTGATTTGAAGTGGATATCAGTTGTAATGAAGGGATCAATCGTAGTGAATGAATGAATCCCTAAATGGATTCCATACTATTAAAAAGCCTAAAAGGGATCGAGGTTAAACAATAATGGATATAAAAACTGGAAGGATACACTTGGATATAGTATCTATGGCAAATACATCTGATATTTCATATCATAGAATAATTGAGTTAATAATCTTAGAAAAACCAGAGACAACCATAAAAAATGAAGTAATAAAAAAAGGATTATCTGGAAGATGGAATGATGAATCAATGGGTTGAAGAAATTGCCTAAATGAAGTTCCAAGCTCCAATTATTCTCTTTAGGTCTCCTGCAAAGAGAATAAGCTCAAGCAGCCTGCCAATGGAGGTCTAAAACAAGGTATGAACACTAGGATCTTGCGAGATTCTTCTTCGTCTTTACTCAATTTCTTAACAACTCTCTGTCACATATCAGTAGAAGGTTGGGAGGAATCTTGCTAATGGCGGATAGCCGTTGATGGCTTTTGGAGTCGAGGTTTTTAGAAAGGGGAGGTTGGTGACTCATGATCTGCATTTCATTATCATTATTCATTCATTTCAGCATAAAATCTCTTATAAAACACATGTATACATTACTAAATCCATATTCTTACTAACCTACATCTGTATGTAAATATTGTACATTTATGACTATTTTAACCAATAAATAAAGGAAAAATAAAGGATATAAAAGACTGTATATATACAATAGATACAGGCTGATTCAGACCCCGAGAGAAGGTCAAGACTTGACCTGATCAACCAGGAATAAAGTTGGGGGAGATGGGGTCTTTAATTAGAAAATCCAAAAAATACTTTTTGTAAATGCTTTTTCATTTATTCTGTGTATATTTGTATAAAACTCACACAATTTTATTTGTCCATAAATTGACCTCAGATTAAATAATTTTCTTAACAAAAGTTGTAAATAAAAATGTTTCCTAACTAATAAAAATACTTGTAAAATAAAATCATGTACAGAATAAAAGTAACCATCTTGGAAAAATCGGTAAAATAATAATTAAAAGATTAATTCTACATCCAAATGAACTCAAATTAAATGAAACTCACTTCCATTGTATTCTAAATTAAATTATCTTTAAAATGGAAGTTGTTTCATATTTTTCAGTTAAGTTTTGAACGATGATTTTCTGGGGTGGTTTTTACAATTTTACCATTTATTTATTGTATATATTTATCCATATTTAATTTTTATATATAATGTATTTGTAAATAATGGCATATAGGGATGAATATACATGGTGATATTTTTAAAATAATAAAAGAATTTGACAAAAAATGGGGTGGGGATAGCCATGTTGGCTGCCCCAGGGGGCAACCCCATTTTTCCCATATATTATATGTATATAATTAATTTCCTTATGTAACGATAAGAAAAAAAAACTAAATAACAGGCCTTTATTATTTAAATTAATAAATTGACGAAAATAATTTATTTAATTCATTATTTATGTAAATAATATACCATATGTCTTTAATTTAATTAATTCCTTATATAACCCACCATTAAGGTGGCTCGTTAAGTTGTTGATATTTATTATTACTTTAATAATTTCAACAAATTATTTTATTTATTAATTTAATTCCTCCATTAACTTCATTCATTCAAATTTGGAAATTCAAATTCATTTTCTTTATTTAAGTGGCTCATTTTCCCTCATTCTAATTTGATCAATCTTTGGTGATAGGAGCCTAATCTCCAAGAGCATTCTTGTTGTTGAAAGGTTCCCAGCTTCCGAGCCATCTTGTGACAGCAAGTCAGTCCTCGTCGAGGCCATCACGACATCCATCCACACCCATGGTGAGATCCGTTTTTATTTCTCGTTTTTCATCTAGGTTAATCGTAGTTTAATTTTTGCATTTTTTATTTTATTGTCATTTTTTATTTTTAGATCGTAGTTTTTAATTGTAGTTCATTGTTCTAATTAACCAAATCGATACGATTTTTCATCTCATTTCTTGATCTATCCACGTTTAAATTCTACCTCACGCAATCACTCACCTCTAGTCATGCACGGTGGCTGGAGATCCAGATCCATCCATCTGCCACATTGCATCTGCTTTTCCATTCACATTTTCTATCAATATTATTTTGACCGAGCCATCGTGCTCATTTCATTTCTTTTGATTTTATTGCTGGAACATTAATTTCAAAAAAAATATTATTGTTGTTCAAAAAAAGTTGCAAAAAAAAAATTTCAGTTGTGGTTAAAAAAACAACTGCATGCGCTGCTCCTCCGTCTCCGTCGGTGATGCCTACTGCCAACGTCGTGCAGCTGACCATTAATCACTCTCCACCCTCATATGCATGATCTGCCCAGAGCATCACCACCTACCACCACCACACGATCGGAAGGGAGCGCTGATCTCCACCATGGTCACGTCATCTTCTATGCCCGACCGCATCCACCGTGCGAGCCCGTCGTGCAATCCAACTACAATCTCCAAAGGAGTACTCCCCCGTCGACTATAAAGCCATCCTCCAGCAGCGCCGCCCACCACCGAAAAGAGCTCCTCACCTGTGCAATATGCCATCGATCCCTGTCATCACTTGCCTCTGCCGTGCTGCGCGGGAACCTCCTCTGCCTGGAGCGATGTGCTCCACCTCGTGTGAGTTCATCCAAGCGATAGTACCAACCTCCTCTGCCACATCCGCCCTTGGCTTCATTGTTGCCGACAACCATGTGACCTTGGAGGAGAAGCCAGCACCCATTGCATCCATGCTCCCTCACAGCTCTGAACCTCTTCTTGACTAAATCCAATCTCCTAGCTGATAATGTGGTCCCGACCTACGGTTAAAAGATTGTCGGTGTAGAAAGCCACAGAGAGGGAACCACATTGAATAAAACAAAAAATTACTATAAAAATAGGAGAAAAATCCTATTTTATGGCTCACTACTTATTTTATCAGGTGAGTGCCTTGGTCGAACTCAAGGAGGAAGAATATTAAAACTACCATTTTTGAGACAAGGCAAGAATTCCAAGAAGCTCCTCTTATATTCTTGATTTTACAAAGAAAGTAAAATTAAAGAAATACGGCTGAAAATCAACTCAAGATGTCGAAAATAAAAACAATAAAACAAAGAGATGAAAAATATCGGAAAAATAACATAATTTTATCTCGAGTAAGTATCAAGCTATCCTAAACAAATCGTGGTAAAATACAAAAAATATGAGGTCCAAACAGCCCTTGCAAGCAAGGTGCATAACTGCAAAGAAAAGTTATTGTTTTTATTACAATAAGGTTTCTGTATGGACTGAAATGACAAGAAAACTATAAGAATTGCATTTAGGGCCCTGCGTGGGGACCTAAATGCAATTTCTGGAACTTGCTGGAGTAAGTACGCAATTTCTCCATCGTTTTATAGTGGACGACTATGATTAGAAAGCGGCATTCGATTAGGCCCGTCGATGGAGGGATCCGTGTCGCGCACCTATGCCTCTAGTATGTTCTAGCTATTCTTGAGGTGTGTTGTGCAACTGACGACATGGTCTTCTTCTCCAATTTTTCTCCAGCGAACGATGCGATCTTTGGGCCTCCGGCAGGGCTAGAGTGGTGACACCTTCACCCCTCGAGCTCGCCCATGGTGGTACTCCTCCAAGGGTGGCATAAGGCGGTGGTTCTCCGTCGACTAAGTTGGTGGTCCGACGATCCTGAAACTGATGATAATGCTAATACACCTTCTTCAACTATGAATTGCATGAAGATTGAAAGCACTAGATGTCTTGAATTTGCTCCAGATGAAAGCTAATACTGCAAGGAATGGTTGTATATTCTCGATTTGTAAAGAAATTGGCCAAATGATTAAGAATTGCAAGATCAAAAATGGTGTTTCCTGACTTAATGGAGAACTGCGTGAAATAATGGTGAAATAGCAAAGAATCGAGAAGTAAATTGGTTGATTTGAAGTGAATAGATGAGATGAATTGGCTTGGCGGATAAGAAGGATGATTAATGAACTTAATCACGCAATTATCTATCCCAATAAATGCACGAAAATCGAGAAACAAAATGACGAAGGATGGGCAAATAGATCTTTGAAGAGAGGTGTATTTACCTCTATTAGCTTCTCGGCGATCGAGCTTCCCAGAGCTCGACGCGGCCCTAGGCGCCGATGCAAGGCGAGGATGCACCTTGGAGCTTCTCCTCCGATGTCCCTCTTCCACGCGAGGTTGAGTGCGGATGCCGTCACCACCGGAGGCAGCTGGAAAGAAGCTTGGAAGGAGGAGGGGTCGGTTGTGGAACTTGGAGTTTCATGTAGTGGGAGAAGACTATTTAATGGCGTCAACTTTATGAGATTTTATAAGCGAATGGAAGAGTTTGTTGTAATTTTCGAATGGTTGGCACGAATGAAGGTTGTTAGGGGAAGAAGTTAGAGGGCTTAGACCAATCGAGGAGGTTAGAGGTGAAGCGGAAGAAGTTGTTGAAGACGGCCGGTTCGAACAGAAGCTACACTGGCTTCTTGGAGAAGAAGAGCCAGGTGCTAACACGTGTCAGCACCTTGTTGGCTAGATATGTAAAATACTTATAAAATATGTAATAAATAGTAAATGACATTCTTTTAAATAGGTATAAAAACAAAAAATATGGATAATAAAATTATCTAATTTATGGTATAATTAATTTTTGTAAATAATAAATATTATTCGAAATATAAATATTGTACTAATAAATAAGTATAAATAATACTTAATAAATAGGTATTGAATTTTTAATTCAATAAATAATTATTATATATTAGTTTTATATTTTCTTTTTATTAGAATAATAAATAATGCCTTTGTGAATTTTTGTGGATTTTAATAAAATAATTTAGATATATTAATAACCACAGGTATAGGTTGGATAGTTCAATTTCCTTTATAAATTAGGATTTTGGATTTTATTAATATAATAAACAAGTTCCGAAATTTCTAAGATAAATTATAGTGAAAATAAAATATCTTGAAAAAAATTAGAAATTATAAAATTAGTAAAACTTTAAATAGTATGTTCTAAATAAAATAAATAGCCCAGAAACCCTGTCACTAGGTCCCAAAATCGACTTTTTGCAAATGAACTCTGATTTTAATGAAATCGATTTCATTAATTAGATAATATAATTTTATGAACTTTAAAGGTGAGTAGAGTGAAATTGGAGTTCGTATGAGAAAGTTATGATGTTCGGAAGTTGAGAATTTGATAATTTAAAGTTGGATTTCTTGGCATATATACAAGATAATATTTTTAACTTATTTTTATATTTTTAAATACATTTTTAGAAATAATTAGAAAAAGAATTTGGTGAATAATATATACATATGAATTAATTAAAAATCAATGAAGATTTGATAATTATTTGATAAATAGTGAATAATGTGTGGAGTGTACTTTAATTATTTTTCTGGTTTTCTTCATTTATATCCTCCTACTTGTTGGTTTGTTGACCAATCCATGGTGACTTGGTCTCAGAGATTAGGTTATATTAATATATCTTAAAGCTATATTTACATTTTTTGAGTCATATTGTACATATACACATGTTTACAATCTTCCTTTTTTCTTTATTTTTTCCTTTTATTTATTTACATGTTTTTGATGCATAAAAGTGCATTTTTATTCATGAATGGGATTTTGATAAAAAGTGGGAATTAATAAATATTGACACGTATTTGTTATGTGTTTTAGGATAAAATGCGATAGAAATGATAATGAATCATGGATTCATCACTAGCCGCTGATGAATCCCATATTCATCATGCTAAAATTGGTCATTTAGGCTCTGTCCCCCATCATCCACTTGCATTTAAACATTAATAGAGCATTATTAGTCATCATACATGTGTAAATAATATTTGCATTTGATCATGCATAAATTGCATTTAAAATCCCATGTGTAAATTAGCCCAAAAAGCCGCTAACTTCTCTTATTTTTAATTAATTCATTCTAACTCCGATTGACCCAAAACCACCTCCATTGTGTAGATATTGCTAACCTTATTAAATAAAAAATACAAAAAAATTACTAACCCCAATAAGTGTCAAATAAACCCAAAGTCAAATTTCACATCTAACGGACTAAAATGAGCATATCTCCCACATACAGTGTCCGATTTTGATCTACTCACTTTTAAAGTACTCCATTTTCAAATACCTTCAAAACAAGACCAAATTCGTAAAATTCGGAGCTCATATGTGAAAGTCGGGTTTTGGGCCTCTTTTGCGCATTTTAACTTTTTGCTAATTTTGACCTAAGATTTTATGTGCTTAATTAACTCTTTTAATTTTATTTCTTTTTCATTTGTGTCCTTTGATGAAAGTTTTAATAAGAAATGCAAAAATCCAAATCCAGATCAAAACTGAAATCAAAGAAACTGACCAAGTCCGAGTGTCCGTTGTCGGTTTGTACAAAAGTTGTGCGTTTCTAACTTGTATTTTATTTTCCTATTTTCTTATTTATTAAAAATCCAAAAAAATTAGATTAGTGTGTAATTAATTTTCTTATATTTTATCATATTTTTTCTAGAATTGATATCCTCTCTAAAACAACAAAAAAAAATACAAAATCCCAAAAATCGGTTTTTCCATATACATGGAGAACCACCAAAAATACTACTTTGCACAAGTGACCTCTTTTGCTCCCAGGTCCTTCATGAAAGTTGTAGATCTCGACAAGACGAACAACTTTCGTGAAGAAAATTTTTCGATCCGAGGTCTCCTGCTATTTCTTTTCTATTTTTCTTTGCTATTATTTTTGAAATTTTTTTGGGGGCGCCACGTGGCAGCCCCTGGGCGTGCCACGTGGCACCCCCCACTTACTCTCTTTCCAGGCCGCCCCCCGGGTCACGTGCTGGGCACGTGACCCTCTTCTTCCTCCTTCCAGTCGACCCTCCGCGTCTCCCTCCCGCGACCGTTACCCTCTCCCCCTTGTAACTGCCGCTGCCATGCGCGGCCACCCCCACCACCACCTCGCCGGCCGTTACTTCGCCTCCTCTCGTAACGGCCGTGACCAGCTCCCTATATATATACACCCCCTCGCCGGCCCCAAAAACCCATCCGCCATTGATCCGGAGGTGGTGACAGCATCTTCGCCGGCGTGATCCAGCAGCCCCGACTGCTGCCATTGTCGGAGGCGCTACTCCAGGTACAGCCCTCCGTTTCTCCGCCTCGGCTGTGCAGCAGCTCGCCGGCCACCTAGCACCCTCAGCCGGCCTTGCAAAGGCCGAGACCGCACCCGACTTTCCCCCCCCCCCGCCCTTTTTGTTTTGTTTCCTTTAACTCTGCAGGTACCGCCCGAGAGGTCCCTCCGCCGGCCGAGCAGCGCCTCCACGCATCGCCTCCGCTGCGTGAAGGTGCAAGCCAGGCATCTTCGCCCCCGCCCGCTCACAGCTCGGCCGAGTGTCGGCCGAGCTCCGCTCGCCACCACTGCCTCGTGCGGCAGCCGCCGCCGCGCCTCGATCCTCCGCCTCGCGCGGAGCCTCCGCCCCTCCGCCTCGCCACCCAGCGCTCGGCCGTGTGTCGGCCGAGCCTCCGCCCTCGCCTAGGAGCTCCGCCGCGTCGCTCCTCCGCGCCTTCCAGGCGCCTCGCCCGCTCCGCCGGCCTTCGAAGTACAGCTGCCGTTGGATCGGGCGGCCGAGCCCTTGATCCAACGGCCGTGCGCACGCCACGCGTCCGGCCCGAACCTCGGTCCGAGCCTCAGGCTCGGACGCCCGAGCCTCCAGCCTCCGCCCCCGAGCCTCAGGTTCGTCACCCGAACCACAGGCTCGGGACCCCGAGCCTCCAGGTCTACCCACAAGCCTCCAGGCGCACGTGCGGGGCACGTGCGCGACTGGAAAAATTGCGCTGAGACCCTCCGATCTTTCAGAAATTACAGATATACCCCCGCCAGGGGGTAAATTACAAAGAGACTCCGCCGACTTTTGGAAATTGCAGATAAGTCCTCCTAGGGACCATTTTGAAAGAATAATTTTATTATAATTACATTTTAGTCCCTGGAATTTCCTTTTAGCATATCTTTGTCATACGGACTCCGATTTTAGCATATAATATGTCGTTTCGAAGCTATTTTCATGCTCTACAACATAGCATCATTTATGGACAGATTTGAGGCTGTGTATTGATCATTATTATTGAGTACATCTGTTGACATATGCTTGCTTAGTTCGACATATCTGTGCCACAATTACCTTGAAAGATTGATGATTTCTATTGCAGGAGTTCTATTGAGGATTTTAATTTTATCAACCTCTCGATATCTTTGTGGTTTAATAAATTACTCTGGGCAGGAGGCTAGATCGAGGAAGAAGAAGTTAATTAATTTCCTTATCACTCCTTTGCTTAAATTGTGCTTTTGAGGAGCGAATTACAAGGAGTCCTGACAGGACAATTCAATACCTCCTTGCAACTTGGATTTGATTGGATAGATTACTTTTTGAATTTCTTTTTGATCTGTGATATATTTTGAGGATTTATTTATTAATCTTGTTTGGATTAAATATCACTAAATCACAGATCCGGAGCATAAACTCTGTTTACTTTCCTTAGCATTTCCATTATTGCATTGTATATTTTCTTAACACAAAAATTAATCGAACATAGATTGATTATTTAAATTTGATTTAAGACCGCGCAACTAAAAATCACCGTTCCCTGTGTTCGACCTTGGTACACTTACCAAGTAAAAATTACTCCACAACATTCAAAGTTTGTGGTTTTTGCTGATCCAAATTTGCCTCCTATACTACGACAATTAGCGATAATTAAAGAGGCAAATTTGATGTTCATCAGCCGCCTTGCCTGCAGCTACGCCGCCATCCAGATCGCAAACTACTGATCGCCTCTACCCGTAGACCACCACGTTCCTGCCGCCTGGTTGGAGAACAAGAAAGGGGTTGTGTGCCCCATCTTGGCTCATGATTAGAAAGAAACGAAGAAAGGCCCACAATCCAACCCTAGAGAAAAAAATAATTTATTAGGAAAATTACAGTCAACCACCCAACGTTCTAATAATTGCAAAATGCCCCAACTAGTCCAACGCACGTGCTTTGCACAAACTTAGTGGGTAAATTACAGCTTTTCCGCTGTAATTTTATGTTTTGTTTTTTTATACTAAAACATTGAATAATTGTATTTTAGCCCTGTATTTCCAGACATTCTGTTTGCATGCTTTCTATTGTTGAAATAAATGTTCTTATTGGTCCATAAATTCTAGAAAAATCAAATTAAGTTCATGTTGCTTGTCTCTTGATAGTTTAATTTTCTCAGTTGATTTTATTACTATTTGCCAAAATTAAAAAAATTAAAAACTCCGCATTTTTCCTTGTCAAAATTTGAAAAATCATAAAAATTCAAATATTGGGTCAAAAATTCCTAAAAAAGAGAATAACTTGCTTTTTCCATCTTTTTTTCCTATGCAATTTTCACGCATAACTATTTTTAAAACTAAAAAAATTGTAAAATACTTAAAATGTAAAAAAATTCAGGGTAAATTATAGAAAAATCCAAAAATAGTGACTCCACTTTTTGTTGGTAGATAATTCATTTTAGTTTTTTGGAAAATAAATCCAAGAACTTTTGAGTTTAATTTTTTTTAAAAATTGTAAAATAGTTCTGTCTACTGACTATTTCTTTCATTCCCTCTTTTTATTGATTTTATAAATCCTAAAAAAATCAAGAATGTTTTAAAAATTACGAAAATAGTAAAAAACCATTAAAACACAATTATACTTTTATTTGACTTCTATGGATATTTTTGTCATATTTGGAAACCTCAAAAGTTTGCATTCCTTTTGTGCACAAAATTTCTTTGAAAATTAATTATTTTGAAAATAAAAAATTTACAAAATTAAAAATTAATAGAAATTAAAAATCAAAAACTATAAAAATACGAAAAAAAAACAAAATAATAAAAATATCTTAGAAAAATCAAGATAGTTTGCATTTGAGATTCCTTTTTCTATTAATTATTTTTTTGTTTTTAGAATAATACTCAGGATTTGTATCCTCCCTGAATTCATTCTTTTTTGCTATACAACTAATTCAAATAGAAAATTTTCTCCCTACCTTTTTGTAATTAATTCGGCTTGAGAAAATAATTTTTTTGTTGAGGGATTCTTTGGGTTGCAACGATGATGGAACTTTTTTATCTAAATAAAAACCAGTAGATCTTGCACAACAACGACAAGTAGTTAAGAGGCAGTGGTTTCAACCACCACTCTCAATGAAGAGAGAAGGCATGAGGAGAAGTTGACGATCAAGTAATGATAAAGGTTGAACTGTGTAGTGACTGGATGTGGTGGCTTGAAGGGAAGTTGTCGGAGTTGGTTGAGAAAATGATGAGAAGTTGAAGGATGGTGAAGGTTGCGTCAATTGAAGGATGTGGGTGGAGGTAGATGATGTAATCTGGGACCTTGGATCAAGATCCAACGGTCTAGAATGCAGGCGATCTGGACCATGGGTGGTAACCTCGTGGGCGGCCGTAGAGGTGCCACGTGGCGTAATAGGAATTCAGAGAAATAGAAAAACTAAAGAAAATTATAAATAAATTACTTAGCAGTCAACTTAGAAAAATGATGAACATTAAAGTTGTAGATATCGATGTGATCTACGACTTTCAGTAGAAGTCAAATATATCAAAGGTCATTTGTACATAGATAAAAATTAAATACATAATAAAATAATTTCTTGTTATTTTCTTTTATTTATTTTTTTGTATTTTTATTTTATTTTATGTTAAACTATTTATATACAATATTATACTATTTTTTATTTGATTTTTAATAATAAATAAATACATAAAATTTTACATCATAACAGGGTTATATAATATAGTGTAATTAATGTCAATTATACACAACACATAAATTAATAATTGAAGTAAATTGTCAACGAATCTTGTTATTTTACTTAAGGAAGAGAGATAATAATGGTGATTAGTGATGTTAAATATGTGATTTATCACCACCCTATACTAAGTTAAGCTTGTCGTCGATCTAATAAATAAAGAATAAGTTAAAGAGTTAGTCTCATTAGTGAGATCCCTGACAGGTGCAAGTGAGTATACAAGGCTCGATCAAACCTAGAACATCATGTTTTTGGAATCCTAAGACTCTAAGTTTCTTCAAGTATTAATCAAATGGAATTCAACTCCTCTATTTATCATACTCTCGAGATACATATATATTAGGGGTATGACTTAGTGTCGGCTGCATCCACATGAGAAGAGTCAAAATTTCACCAATAAATCCAATTTCATAAGCTCTCATGAGAACCCAACCCTCAACTTTAGAAATAAATCTAGTCCTGATTGAATCCACCGTCTCTTTTGTTACTCAGACATCAAAGGTTTAGATGGAAGGCTAGATTATATTGGATATAGGATTGTGTATTTATTTCAATTTCCTCTCATTGGAACATGATTCTCTCAAGTGCTAATATTCAACACAATTTTTATTTTGCAAATAATTGTGACCGTCAAAGAGGAATTTTGAATCGTTTGTACTTGTTTTCTTGGGAATATACAGGGGGTACATCTTCTTTATGCATCTAATATACTTTTACCTAGACTTGTAGCGCTAACGATGTAGAGATCTTTTTGAGGTACTACCCCGACTCAAAAAAGACTAATGATTTGGTTTAAGTGGGCACTTAAAGGTTGGGAGCACTAGCCTTAAAAATAAGCTCATATGATGTAACTTTGTAATGTAATGTGCTTTTCATCATTTTCATCATGTCTTTGTAAGGGAACTTCCCTTCTTTTTGGCTAGTGCAACTACTTTTACCAATGATTGGCGTACACTGATCAACTTATTAATTTGTTTCATCACACCATGGTACTTTAGGTCAAAGTCATGAGATAGCATGAGAACATGTCCCATACTAGCTAAATTGTTGACACTCAGGTTTCATGAAGCCATCATTAATTTTATCCCATCCTCGAGCATCAGGTAGATCAAGTCTAAACTAAAGTTTAAATCTCACTCCCTCAAGTGATACCTTGACTCATCTCAATCATGAATTCAATCGTGCATGTGTGTTATAGTCAAATTCATTTAAGGGAGATTAAGCATGCAATATTGCATACATATCTTCTAACTAGGGAAGTGTGACTTTTTAAATCGTTGAAACTAATGATTAAGAAAATATAACTTTCTTTCTATGGACTCCTTAAACTATATGTTAATTATCATCTCAAGGCTTGAGTGCAATGTGAAACTACTAGGGAAAGACACTAATTAATAAGTTAAGTTGGTTTTTTAAAAAAGAGTTAAGGAATTGTTAGTTTTATTAGAACAAAATGGGTAACCTTGATAGAAGAACACATAGTAAAAATAAATGAAGCACTAGGATACCCAACCCAACACTAAAAACTCAACTCCTTAAAAATCAAGATTGGATCTCCGAGGTTTAAAATCATATGTTGCCTTACGTTTCAACTTCTTCCTTCTAACAGAGAACACTTCGGAATCTGAATAAGAAATATCCTCAACGACTTGGAATTTCAACCTCCTAGAATGATGCCACTCTTCCTCGAAAGTGATATCCATATCTTTGTGGGAAGCCTCAAAATTCGTCACAATCATGGGAAGTCGAATCAAACCTTGAAATCATGCAATAGACTTTTGGATTTTCCTTAGAAGAGAAAAACTAGACATAGAAGGATGAACCACAGTTCCAAAAATGTAAGAATCCAAGAACTGAACATCCTAAAGAACAACTAAAGGCACCTCCATATCTAATTCTTTTATCAATGAAGAATCCTCCTCAGTCAACATCACTCTTTTCAATGAACTCTTTATAAACTTGATCTTCCAAAATATAAAATTAAAATCCATACTTTCCTCCATACAAGACTCTGAAAAGACTCTAAGGTAAGACAACCTTACAAAGAATAAGGACAAGATGGTTCAGTGAATCATCGCAGCATCTTAGAAATCTAATGTACTAAAGGAAACTGAAGAGACACATAAGGATTAATGACTTTTTTATTTAATTATGAATTATTTACAATAGTTATGTCTATTCCCACAAACCCTTAGCCTTTGAAAAGAATTTTGAAAACTTATTACCAATATTATCACATTGATGTAGGTTTTTAAGACATTTTACAAATGATTTTCCAAAACATGTCAATCAGTATTTTTACAAACCACGTGAAACATTTGAAAATCATGTAAAATATGTATATAATTTTCAAAATCATTATCAAAAACTTTCGTATAGAACTCAATTAAAAGAATATAATATGATAGCCATAGCCCCAAAGAGTTTGAAAAATTATAAAAATATGGGCTATGGCTAAAGTACATATGTAATATATACGGTAAACGTCCATATACTTTGCTTTTTGTTATGCCCACTTAACACAAAGTAAAATGATGCCATAGCTCAACTAAGTATAAAAGAATGCAAGAACTGATGACCAAAATAATACAAGTGGAATAAGAAAGAGTATGTCAAAATGAATAAACAGGGGTGGTCCCACCTATACTTAGGTTCTGAAAAACCTAAGTGACGAAGAATGAGTAAAACACATAGAATAGACTGAAGAATAGACAAAATAATAAATAATGTAGGATATCCCCTATACTTAGGTTGAGGATAGCCTAAGTGTTGGTGGGAAAAAGAATAAGAGTCAAAGTAACTCCTCATGAATGAAGTCAAAAAGGATAATGAATTTGCTGATGCTGAATATTGTGATGTGAATCTTCTTATGCTCATGAATTCTCTGAGAGAAGTGAAACTGAATCACTAGGCCTGAAGTTAATCATCTCAATGGGAGTTAATCTTTCCTTGGATTCTACAAATTGCTTAAATAACTGCCTGCTAATCAAAAAGGAAGGTGTATTCTCTACGAGCTCTAAAATCTCTACATACCATTCCTATGCACTTCCATAACTATAGAAAGACCCATCTACTTTGATTTATGTTTCTCGTGGAAAATCTATAACTTCACATTAAAAATCATTCCTTTTGTCCAGGGACAATGTTCTTGCATCTAATATGCGCATCATTCCACTTCTTAACTTTGTCCTTATAGATCGTGTCGTTGTCAAATGCTTGGTTGTGGATTTCCACTAACTCATTTAGGTCAAAGTCTCTACAAAATTTCCCTCGGTGACAGCTCCCATTTATCTTATTTATTTCCCTTTCAGATTTGTCAACTAATTCAGTTGGAAAATGACATGGCTTGCCGTAAATCATCGTAAAAGGTGAAGTGCCAAGAGGTGTCTTGTAAGCCGTTCTGTAAGACCACAGAACTTGGTCTAAAAACAGAGATCAGTTCTTCCTATCTGAAAGGACTAACTTTTGAATAATAATCTTCATCTCCCTCTTTAAAACCTCTGCTATATCGTTCAATTGTCAGTGTTAAGGACTTGTTATTATATGCTCAAATACAAATTCCTTTGCCAAAGATGTCATATTTCTATTCACAAAGTGGCTACCCAAATCAGATATCAAAACTATAGGTATCTAGAATAGTGAAATGATATGATCCATTATGAACTTGCAGACAATCCTACTGTCTGCAGCTCAGGTTGAGATAGCCTTTACCTATCTCGACAAGTAATCTACCTCTAACAAGATGTACTCAAAACCTTGGCTATTAGGGAAGGGACCCTTGAAATCTATACCCCAAGCATCAAAGACATCACAAAAAAATCATAGGTTGCATAGGCATCTCATCTCTAGAACCAACAATCCCTCCCATCCTATGGAAAACAGGACACGACCATACAAAATCATAGGCATCTTTAAACAAGGTAATCCAAAACAGACTACACTATAGCACCTTTTGAGCGGTTCTCTTTTCTGAATGGTGACCTCCAGCCTCGAGTGAATGACAATATGTGAGGACACTCGGGTATTCCTCCTGAGGAATATACTTCCTATAGACACAATATGGTCCCTCACAAAAAAGGAATGGATTCTCCGAATGGTATTTCCTTGAATCTGACTTGAGTCGGTCTATACAACTCCTAGTCCAACCACGGGGAACTTGCTTGGATACAAGGAAGTTCACCACATTGGCATACCATTGAAGTGAGTCAACAACACATATCGACTGATCTGTAAAGGTCTCTCGAATAGTATAAGAATCAGGGGAATCCTTAATCTTAATCCTCAAAAGATGATTAGCCACTAAATTATTTACTCACGGTTCATCCTTAATCTCCAAATCAAACTCCAAGAGTAACAATATACACCTAAGAAGGCACGTCTTCGTGTCCTTCTTTTCCATGAGATATCTAATGGCTCAATGATTGGTATAACTGGCACTTTTGAGCCAAGAATTATAGACCTAAATTTATCTAAAGACTAGAAAACGGAAAGCATCTCATTCTTGGTCACTGTATAATTTCTATGTGCTTGATCCAAAACTTTGCTTGTATAGTGAATAGTGAACAGAATTTGATCTCGCCGTGGTCCCAATACAGCTCCTATAGCAAAATCTGAAGCAACAGTCTTGATCTCTAAGGGAAGAGGCCCATCAGGAGCCTTACAATTGGCGAGTCACAAATTTTCTCCTTAAGGAGCTCAAAAGCCTCAAGACACTTGTGGTCTAGAAAGAACTCGGTGTCTATTCCTAAAAGCTCAGTGAGGGGTCAAACGATCTTATAAAAATCCTAAATAAATCATCTATAAAATCCAACATGCCCCAGAAATGACCTCACTGACTTGGTGTTGGTTGGTGGATAATGTTTCTTGATCACATTCACCTAGGTAGGGCCAACCTCCATTCCCTTCTTGGAGATGACATGCCCCAACACAATACCCTCCTTAACCAAAAGATGTCTTTTTTCCCAGGAGAGTACCAGATTCTCCTCTCTACACCCTTGAAGAACTCAGTCCAAATGTGCTAAACAAGAGTCAAATGAATCACCATGAATCGAGAAGTCATCCATGAAGACCTCTAGGAAATCCCCAACCATCTCGGCAAACATGGTAATCATCACCGTTGAAAAGTACATGGGGCGTTGCACAACCTAAAAGGCTTGAATTTGGAATTGTATTTACCGAATAGACATGTAACGGTGGTCTTTTCCTAGTCCTTATGCATGATGGCTACTTGATTGTAGCCTGAGTACCTATCAAGAAAATAGAAGAACTCCTTCCCCGTTGATCTCTCCAAGATATGATCAATAAAAGGTAAGGAAAAGTGATCTTTCTTGGTCGCAACATTCAAGCATTTGTAGTCAACACGGACACGCCACGATGTGGGTACTTGTGTCACAATCTCAACTCCCTTCTCATTAGTGGCCATTTGAATTCCTGACTTCTTCGAGATGAAATGTAAAGGGCCACCCATTTGGAGTCAGAGATTGGGTAAGTAAAAGCCGCTCTACACCATTTCTCTATCTCTTTCTTAACTACTTTCTGTAGATTTTGATTAATTCTCCTCTGGAACTCAAGGAAGGTCTTGCATTATACTCAACAAAAATATGGTGTGAATAGAGTGCGGGGATTATACCCAAGTGATCCGAAATCGTCCATCCAATGGCCTTATGATCTTTTCTCACACTTCTAACAACCTAGTCTACTGATCTACAGTCAAGCAAGAACTAATGATGACGGAAGACTTATTCTTTGGTCTAGTAAGGAAGGAATACTTGAGTGTACGACGTAGTGGCTTCAACTCTGGCAAAGAAGAATATCAGGAACATCAGGCTGAACTGCCACTGAATTTGAATATGTGCTATATAGTAGAGAAGAATCATGTGTAATATTGTCCACCAAATGAATTGAGGAATAATGAGATAGGTTGCCGAAGAAACATGGTAATTCGACAAAAGCCACTTCTGACTCAACATCTAATTCCCTTGATTATTCCCAAAGAAGAGGAACTGACAAGTCCAAAGGGACTTCTAAGTAATCAATGGAATGGGGAGATGCAGATCTCAAGAACTCTAGCAACATCTCATCAACTACTCTGCGTACACTGACCTCTCTAGGTGAGAGGGTCTCGCTCTATAAAATCTGGTTCTGAGTCCAAATCTCTATTGTTCTATCTACATCATAGTCTGCCTCTAAAAAGGAAGAAAATTTGTGCTAAAATCTGAATCAGGTCACTGCCATTTCGTTTGCTTCATCTGTAATATCACTTCCCTGCTTGGAGAACCGAACTTCATCATCCCTATCTTATAATCGAATGAAGCTCTAGAAGTCCTAAGGATGGGCCTCCCAAGGATAATCTGCGACTCCAATGATTGGGGATATCCGTGGCAAGGACAGAAAAGCCAACCCTGTAGACTTGTCCCTCAGTAGAGATAACGACATTCTTGACCTAACCTTTAGCCTTTTTCATCGATTTATCCACAAACTGAAGTAACGCTCTAGAATGGCATAAAGGTCCCAACTTTAGTTTCACGTATAAGGCAAAGGGTAACAACCTGATCGAAGATACATCATCTAGGAGAGTGCGTGCAAACACTATGTCATCGATATGAGTCAACACATAATATGCACCTAAAATCTCTCTCCTTTTTTGGCAACTTTTGATTATTGAGACAAAAGGTAGTGAAAACCAAGAGAACATGGGTCATGATGTAGTTGTTCGGTTTTCTCCTACTAACTCTACTAGGCGTGCATCTCATATTCAAGTATTTCATAAATACAGGACGACTGGCACATACGCATCAAATGGCACCATAACCATGATGTTATCTCTACAAAATCGTGCAATTTTGAGATAAACTTTTTGAATATTATTAATTATGTGCTTTCCTACCATAAGAGAATGGGGGAAAGGTATAGATAAAGAAGGATGTGAAGACTCAGAATCATAAACAGAAACATGCATATTATTATCCATATAAACTGAGTTTTTTGCACATGAATCTTTTACATTTGGAATAGCAATTGAATCATCTACTACATGTTGGGAATTTCCAGCTAAATGTGTATTCTCCTCAATCAAAGGTGCAAGGTACTCCGTAGACTCTGAATCTAATGCGTGTTGCGCCGCTCTCGTACTCCTCAATCTCCTCATGGAATTCTCTGCTCATTTGTGATCTTTGTGAAAATGTATGGCATCATCATCCTCTGAAGTCTCCTAAGGAAGATCCTTAGAGTAGGTCAACCACGGTTTGTCTACTCCTGAGAGACATTTAACACAATCAAATGGAAAGATCTCATGCTCAGATTTGTGCGAATCTGAGTAGTATACATGATCTAACTACTGCTACTACTGAGGTCTGTTCAGGCTATTGGGATTAGCCTGAGCCTAGGCAGGAATGAATGCAGTAGGAGCATTGTGCTCATCATGTTGATGGGAAAGACGGTAGAGATCAACCCTCATATCATGTACCCCGTTCTTGTAGGAATGCAACTCCTCCAAAATCTACTTCTGGAAATCAATGGACCTGAAGATGAATACTACTTCTACGAAAAAGAGTAAGGCAAAGAAGAACGTGAATATTGTCCCTGATACTGAACATGTACGCCCTGCTGGCCTAACTGGTACGTCTGTTGATGCCCATACTGCTACTACCACTACCTCGCTTCCTAGTAAGGATCAACTCTAGAGCTATGTATTGCTAGAAGAGGTGTAGTAGTTAATGATATTTTGTAGAAGGCCTGGGGACTCTGGTAGAAGAAATGATCTCCAGAACACCCCTACCTGGTAGGGCCCAAGGTGTACCACACACATTTACATCCAACACCAAGGAAGGCTCCTCAGTAATTGTCTCAACATAAGGTGTCTGCTGTTGGCAATAATAGGTTAGAGGTTGGTCCTCTACCCACGACTGGGGTGGCCCTGACATCTGTTGCTCCTGAATATGGTGAACACGGTAATTGGGAGCAGCAAATGTAGTCATGACAGATACCCTCTTCTTGTATACACTCTCAGAAAGCTTGCCATTTGTTTAGGAAGTTTGGATAAGTTGTTGTCCAACTCATACATCTGCCTATCGATCCTCTCAACCTTTGTGTGTTTATCGGCTTTAAAGCCCCTATTAAAAGGATCCACTGTAGACATCACTCCTCCACTGGATAGGAATGGAATGGGTGTCTCTAGCTATGCACTACTCGCGGTTGGTGCTCTACTCATCTCGACCATCTACTCGATCACCTTCTAGATGGTGTTTGTTCCTTGTGAACTATAGATGCTTCAACTAGTTGCACTAACCAAACCCTACACCTCTGGGTATAGACCGCAATAAACAGAGTGAACAACGATGGTAGGCTTTAAGCTGTGATAAGGACACTTCTATAAGAGATCCTTGAATATCTCCATATATGACAAAAGGCTTCATTACAAAGTTGGGAGAAACTTGTAATGTGTGAATGCATCAAGGTAAGTATACACAAAGGGTATAACTTCTTCAGGAAGAGGTCCTTGGATTGCATAAAGGTATATACAACTACCCCCAGGTTCTTCATCCAATAATCCACCTTATCCATTAATGCAAAAGGAAGGGCATTTTGCCTAATGTAGTCTTGGCTAACCCTAGGATTCCTATGATTAATACAGACCAACTAAAACTCTCTAAAGAATGAGTATGGCTCTTCCTATTCATTCCATGAAATTGAGGCAGCAAGATAAGAAACTGCGCCTTCAAATCATATTCGACTCTAGGCTCTATTGGCCTCAACCAATTAGCCATATCATACTGCCCAGGGTTGTATGCTGCATCCATTGATGCATCTCTACCTAACTACAAGTAGCGAAGTTGTGCTCTCATGAGTTCTTGGTTATGCTCGGATTCTGCTAACCTAGCCAACACTGCATGCATTGGGTCCTATCGTTCATCCTCCTCTCCATTATACTTTTTAGCAGACATCTCTTTCTCACCTTCGTTAAATAATGGATTGAAGTGAGATCTAGATAAAGATAACGAAATCAAATCGATTTCATCAAGGAAACGATACTCCTAAGTGAGAAAAGAAGAGAGAAAGGGGTTGGTTGGGATGTAACCTCCTCAACGAGTGAATCAGGGTATACTAGCTCGAAAGAAGGGCTATTTCTAGGCATTGTCCAGTTAAAGATGATGAAGGGGACAAGACCTATGAAGATTTAATATTTGGGCGATTAAGTGCAAGCTTGCAAAGTTCGAGCAAAAATCTAATCAATTATCCATCTAGAATTACAAAAGACATGAGAATTGAGCATGTTAGATTTAAAGAAATTGTAGTATTACTTGACAAGTAAATGCACAGAATAACTCATACAGAGCAATAAATACAAGGCCCTATGAATTAATTCACCAACACAACACTGAAGGTCAAGATGATGGCCTTATTATCTTGTAAATTTTAATTTAGTGATTCAAAATCATCTTATATAATCTCACAGGTGTAGTCCCTTAAGGTAGTTCAAGTTCAAGCTGGCAGAACATAACAACATGAATAAGATTACTTCTTCTAATGGTAGGAGGCAAGTGCTACAGTAATAACAGTACTCTAAAAGTGAGTCCAAGCGCTTATGGCACAAGTTCAAGGAATTTGGCTCATCAAAAAAAG
This sequence comes from Ottelia alismoides, assembly GCA_037367405.1. Classification (NCBI taxonomy): domain Eukaryota; kingdom Viridiplantae; phylum Streptophyta; class Magnoliopsida; order Alismatales; family Hydrocharitaceae; genus Ottelia; species Ottelia alismoides. Next base: position 88,029 of record JAZKJV010001848.1, on the reverse strand, counting down.
ATATTCATAGTAAATAAATAAGTAGAAATGACTAATCAACGAAGAGACAATCCAACAATACAAGCTCAAAGTAATGAACCTAAAAATCAGTAAATAACTATTTGGACCTAAAAATGATCACTAAATGTGCCGCGTCTGATGACTCTCCATTTCATCACAATTACTCAACTATTTTGGCCTTAAAACCCTAGATAATGCATGTAAATAGCATTAATTTTTACAAAATATCATTCATTGTTTATTGCATTTAATGTATAAATAATACTATTTTCAATGCCAGAATTATAGAATAAATAGAATAATAGAAAATTATAAAGTACCAAGGGTATTTTATGAACCTAAACCCCGAGACCATTTCGGGAATTAAGTTGGTCGACAAGGAATAAAGTAGGGGGACAAGGGACAAAAATACAATAAAAGTAACAATTATTTATTTATCGATAATTCATTTTTCACACTCATTTTATTCATTATTATTTATTCATTAAATAAAGAAATGTTGTACATGAGAGTAGTAGATAATAATACACAAACAATATGAAATTAAGTTTGCATAAAAATAATACATAGCGTTCATTTTATACATAAAAAGCTAGAATCTCAACCACATATGCATATCCTTTGAATAAAAATTCATAATGTATCAAAATCACTCTAATTTTATGTAACTTTTAATAAGCTATTTAATGAAGGTGGTTTCATAATTTTTGGTGTTAAGGTGTGAAAGTTAGGTTTTGGACCCTCATTGTATTGTATACCCGAATAAAATATTTAATTTATTCATTCATTATTATTTAAAAATATTTATATTTTTATAATTTTTTACATCTTATTTATAGCACATTTACATAATTAAAACAAAATAAAACTACAAACAAAACACAAAAAAAATAAGTAATTAAAAGACATAGGTAAAAAACCTATAATTATGAGTATGTATAAGTAAAAGTGAATCTTATTCTTTTATTCTTTATTCTCTCATATTTCTGTACACTTGTAAATATTATTTATATTCTACTACAAATATAAAGATAAAATAAAACCCAAGAAAATACATCAAAATAAAATAATAACCAAATAAATAGATAAAATAGCTACATTTATACCTATATAATGTATATACCTATTTATATTAATATACTAATAATATAAAAAATATAATAAAAATATATTTATATTTTTAAAAGAAATTAATAAATATATAAAAAATATAATGACATAATAAAGTAAAATATACAAAATAAAAAAAAGATATCTAAAAACATAGATGAATATACCTATAAATACACCCGTAAAAAATAACTTGTAATAAATAATACAAACAATTCTAATAAAATACTACATAAAATAAAAAACATATTTTATTTATTATATTAATTTACTATATTTATTAATTTAATACGAATAAAATAGTTGTTTTGTCCTGTAGTGACCTGATGTGGACTAATCATGTCACATCGCCTGTTCACTTCAAGTTAACTCCCCCGCCAGTTCCTCAGATTTGTAAGAACCTCGAGCATCCACTTTCTAGCAATTTCCCGCGTTGCTCCGCTGCTCCATCATCCTCGAGCCCTTCATCAATTTTGATACCCGATCGTCTATGATTCACACCGAGCATTTTGATTCATTGTACATAATTTTGATTCTCGCCAACTAATCCTAGAAAAAGGGTGCCTACTCATGTTTATAAATAAGGACCTCCACCTTCCTCCACTTCTTTTGTCATCCCCTGATTCCTAATGTTCCCGCCTACGATCTAGTGAGACTCTACATGACAGGTGGAGTACCCTAGAGAGTCTACGTGGGATGAGGGAGGAAGAAGGTGGACCCATGGCGGTCATGCGGTCGCCTCTTCTCCCTGAGCAATACTCAGGTATGAGCTACGCTTTTCCACCATTTCTAGGTAGTTGTAGTTCATAGCTTTAGTTTTATGCATTTTGCTTCAGAATTTAGTTGTGTTAGTAGCTTAGATTAGGTTAAGACCCTCGCCGGAACTCTTGAGGTCCGTCCATGTTTTCGTTGTGCCCGATTGTGTCTCTGACCGTGTTTTCCACCTCATCATCTTCCCCACCATTTCTCCACACATCGTTCCACTCCATCCAACCTGCCTCATTGCTAGGAGCTTCAACTCTTCCATCCCGTCGAAGGCACCTCTACCGCATCCCTTTTCGCCCACTTCCACCAAATAAGACCCCCAAGTCTTGCCATTTCTTGTGCTCCATCTACTTGCAGTTACTAGTGAGCCAAAGGACCACTTTGGGGGTTAACTATGCATATGAGCGAGGTACCCGGAGCATCCCTTCTTCCCCAATGTCTCCAGCCTCCGTCGCAGCTCCAGCAGCCATTCTGTCGGTGCCATCTAGTGTAGAGGAGCCGCTGCTTCGTTCTGCCCATTGTTCGAGCTATCCAGACGGACGAAGGAGCACGGGAGGATGGATGTAAATTCACCGTCGATGTGTTCTTTCCCAGTTTGTCCTGCGCTCATCCTGTCTGTTCGATCAGAAGACGTTTCAGATCATGCTGCAGCCGTCCGATGTGCTTCATTACCGGCCATCAGATCAGGCTTGGGATCTAATCCCAAGTGTTCATCGCTGATGCACCATTGCAAAGCCTGGAGCTGGCATGTGTTTAAGTAGATGACATCCAACCATCCTCTCCTAGCCGTACGGGGGTAAATTGCATAGCATACCCCCACTTATTATTTATTACGAATGTGTCTTGTCCAACTCAGCTCACATGTAGTCCCATGTGAGCTGGGCAAATTGCATGTTACCACTGGTGACATTTGTAATTATTAATTAGTTCAATAAATTTGAAAATACATTGTAAACTTTTGGGCAAATTGCATATATGTCCCTATATTCTATTTCGTTTATAGTTATGCTTTTGCTAGTTTATGAATTTCGGTGCTTGGATTTCATTTATTAAAAACAGTACCCGTGCTCCTAAAATCTTGAAAAAAGAGGGTTAGATGCCTTGTAGCTTGTACTTTTAGGGTATATTTTTATTTTGCACTTTTGGGCATTTAAACCATTTATTAAAAATCAAAATATGGTCACTTTTGTTATATTTAGCTTATAAAATAACAAAAATTATAAAAAAAACGTTCTAAAAAATTCCAAAAACAGTATATGTTGTCTATTTTTTTGTGTATTAACTCCAGCCAAGAATCACTAAAAATAGAAAAAGAAAACCTTTAAAAATTTAAAAAACCCAAAAACCTTTACAAAATTCAAAAAAATTCTTAAGAATCCCTAAAATATATATATATGTTTTATAATTTTCTCTATATTAATATTTATATATTAAAATTAATTTTTAAAATTTTGGACTTATAAGCTATTTTAAAAAAAAATACGAAAAAAATAGCAAAAATGCCTGAAAAATCACCAAAAACACTAAACAAATATTTAAAACAAAAATATTTAATTATGCAATTTTTTGATATTTTTATTTATGTTAATATATATTATTTTTTATTGTATATATATTCTTATATATTTTATATATTCTATATGAAAGAATAAGAAAATACAAAATGAAAAAACAAAAAGAAAATATAAAAATTATAAAATAAAATACAAAAATATAAAACTAAAATTTTAAAAAAATATAAATATTAATATATATATATATTTACATAATTAAAAACCCACATAAATAAAAAAAAATGGACAAGAGAACAAGACAAGATTTTGTGCTTAACTGCCCCCATCTATTGTTTGCTCCCTGAGTTCGACCTGTACACATGCTTACATCTATACACATTAATTGTCTAGTAATAATAAATTTTAAGCCTCATTTTTTGACATTCATTGCTTGATTCGTATTGTGGGTTAATTGTTGATGGATTGGGATTTTGTCTGAGGTCACTTCGACGAGTGTCGGTCCACCCTATGGATTGACAAGACCTCGACAAGATCTCAATCATCAAATGGCACCGTTGCCATGAAGCAACGTCGCGTATATTGGGATTATTTATTTGTTCGTGCTCTCTTCTCTATTTCTAGCACTTATTTCTTGCTGTCGCTTATTTATTTATTCCCTACTTTGTTTGAGATTAATTACGAATTGTCTGATACTCCTTCTTGTTTAACTTTGTTGAAAGGGACCACCACGCGAGGGAGGACTTCTTAGGAGGACCTGCGCACCCACGCAAGGTGGAGGTGGCTATCTTACATAGCCTGTAGGAGAGAGCTACAAAGGATGACATGAAAGAATTTTTGATAGAATTTTTTCACATTTTCATTTCATTTCATTTCATTTTATTTTGTTATTATAGTGTTTGAGAGAGAAAAACTTTATATGTAAAAATTTGGACTCTCATAGACACTTCTATTTCACGATGTCCACTTCCCAAGAGATTGTTCCCTTAGGGGCCTCATCGGGTTTTGTCGAGTTTTTATCTATTTCTTTTTATTTGTTTTTGCTTTTATTTTGTTTATTTTGTGTGAATGAGCCTTACTTTAGGATGTTCTTGTTCTATTGATAAAGGTTCAAAGACCTAATATATTTTCACGTAACTATAGCTTCTCTTTTAGACGTAGTCAAATCTTAATCATTAAATATTTGGATTTGAGACCGCGTGCTGAGAGAGGTTGTATATAGCACATGTAGGACACATTGTGGTGGGCACCGGGGGGCATCGAAGACCGGACCTTGGTCTCACTTCTAAATAATTAGCATATGGTGCTTCACACTAATAGTATATCCTGATCTAGGGTGATTTCATCGGCTTGCATTTGCATATAATCTAGGTATCAATTATGTTATGTATCCCACATGGAGAGAGCTGGGAAGCAATGTAAGCCACTTGAATTGCATGCATCATCGATTCCCAACTTGCATGGCTTTTCTGACTTTCTCCCTCTTATTTTAATCACTTAGGATGCTAAATGGATTTAAAAACATCGTTAGGCATGTGCATTGAAAAATACCTAAAAAAGTGATAACCTAAATAAAAGCGAGACTGCTAACTATATTGAACTTTTAAAATAAATGTAATGGATTCATTGCATTAGGGAGAGCAACCTCCTATTGTATGTGCATTTTTTTCCTACGTGCACAGTAAGGATTAGTGCCCCATTCCCATGCCTATCTTCGTGTTTGTTGAACTTTTTCATTATCATCTAACTCTAAAATGTAAAAGATAAAAGAACACTGACTTGGTCTTCACTAAGGTCAGTAGGTGAACAGGGATTTTTCTTTGTACATTGATTGTGATTTTGAGTCCATCTACATTTCATCTCTCTTGGAGTTTTCAGTCTAGTGGGTGTGTGTCATTTTGATCATTGAGTCTCTCTCCCTCTCATTTTTATATATTTCCTTATTTGCATATGTGTCATGATATCAGGTCTTGATCTTCATCGTCTTACAGCTTTCGCCTTGCCCATATCACCCCATTTTTGGTCTGGTTCAAGGAGACCCTCTCCTTTGAGTCACAATTTTGTCTATGTCTGCTTTGATCTCACCCACCATCCTCGTTCCCTCCGCATCATCCCTTCTTTCACACGAGATTGTTGTGCTATTAGATAAGGCTTACATCCACGTTTTCAGAATATATTTTGAGTAATCCAAGCAGATTTGAGGATGATGAGATTAGTATGCTATCTTTTGTAGATCTGACTTTTTATATGTGTATGGAAACTATTGAGGACTCTGATTTTTGGCACAATTATAGGTGTGATTCGTTATTGAGGATTAATTGATCTCGCACACCAGATTTTGGATGTGGTTGATTCATGATGACTTGATGATGATTCCATGAGCTATCCATGTATGATCTTTTCTGTGGTTCCATCCGTCTTGATTCAGATGCTTGATGCCCTATCTCTTTTGGTACTTCAAAGCAACGGCGCTGGGAACCCACATAACTTCACTCATCTTCTTGACTGATCCATCCTCCATCTCCTAACTCTCCCATCCACCACTAGCATGTAAAGGATTTTTTTTCTGACGTCTTAATCCATCTTAGTTTATTTGGTTGATTTGAAGGATCGCTTTGTGATTGCCCTAATGTTTTTTTGTCCCTCTCTTGGTCTTTTGGCATCCTATTGGTGATTGATTGATATTCATTATCGATCTGAGATTTGGTGCTAGCATTCCCTTAGTTTTCACTAACTTAGATTGTGTTTCTCCCGAGGACTATCTGTGGGAGGATGCGACATTTTCTCTACGATTTGTTTCACTCGTTGCTTGTGTATCCATATGTTGGAGCACAGAACTTAGTCATCTGATTTGTGTTACCTGTCTCACTGTCTTATTGTGTGTTTGATCTGTCAGAGCATGAGACCAATTATCCTTGGTGTCTTGTCTTCTCTGTGAGTCCTCTCTCCTCGTCGATGCTCGCAAGGATGAGCCATTCCACAGATTATTCCATGCTTAGCTCACAGTACTCTCTGAGGGTTATCTGCATGAGGCTGTAGCATTTTTCTAGACATTTCGGTCTCTTCTGCTGGTAGCCGATCTGTCACCTATTGAGATCGCTCCTATAGGTCTGTCTGATGGATATGACTCCTTTCACTCTGCTTACCTTGATGTCCCTCGCAAGGGTGATCTCTGTTCTGATTATTCATTGCTTAGTATGTATCACTCCCTGAGGGTTATCTCTGGTAGGATACATTATTTTGTGGGTACTCCACTTCACTTCCGGTTTCTCCAATCTAGTGGAGCACTGAGCCGAGTCTTCTGATTTGTTTACTCGGTCTCCTCTCTGGTTGTGTCTCCACCTGTTGGAGCATAGAACCAAGTCTTTTGATTATTCTACGATCTCTGACTCATCTAAGTCTTCCCACCTTGATGACCCTCGCAGGGTTGAGCCATGTCTAATGATGTTTTGTGTATCCCTGATCTGTCAACCCTATGTCCACCAGATAATGTTGCGTAGAGAGTTTCTTGTTTTTTACTTTTCATTTATGGATGAGATTATGATTGACATGGAGGAATATGTACTGACCCTTCATCCTCCATGTCTCACAATATGGGCTTTTTTTTCACTCTGTTCTTATGAGCTGATGTTATACTTTCTGCTACTGGTTCCTGGTTTCATTTTCGATCTATTGACCCTGGTAGCTATATCCACTTAATTGCCTATTAGGGTGCCTTTTCTCTTTCTGTCTGTATCACCATTCTCAAAAGGAGACTGTGATGAGAGTACAATATTCGGTTGTCAGATACCGTCCTGCACTCCACTATTCTTTACTTGTTGTATATATGTGTTTTGTCTTACATTCCTTCTTTCTCTCGTATGTCATGTGTACCCCAGATCATTCATCATATATGTGTGTCTATATAGTATGTACCTTGTCCTAAGTATAGAAGGGTACACACCTTGTTGTTCTTTCTTTATTCTGTTTCATCACTCTTGTTGTTGTCTATACTTAGGATTCTTTTACCCTAAGTATAGGAGAGTGATGTGTACATTCTCGATGATCTCTTCTTCTATCTTCAACTTTCTTTTCTTCTTTTAGTTTCCATTTTTCTTTTTCTATCAAAGAGGAGTCGCCCCTTTTTTGGTCAGGCATCTATACTTAGAACGTCTTTTATACAAAGTATAGTGGGTGTGCGCCCCGAGTTCTTTCATTATTTGATCCCCTCCACTGTCTCCTCTCTTGTTGATTTTCTCTGTACTTAGGGATATCTGACCCTAAGTATTGGGGTGATAAACGGAGTTGTGATCTGTTCATTCCCACCCTTGACCCTCCCTGCCTGGTGTACAACCCGCTATACTTAGGATTATTTGATCCTAAGTATAGGAGGGATGGTCTACTTCTCATTCATTTATTCATCATTAATTTGTCATTGTGGTATAGTATTTTCTATACTCAGTACGAGCTATGTTTTCTCTTTTCCTTTTTAACCTATGAGGACATAGCTCAAGTTACGTATAGGTGGGTCATATATACTATGTATATACTTTAGCCATACCTCGTACTGGCATATTATTGATAATAAATATGACTAAAATACTATACATAAATATATAATTCTTTTAAAAAAATAATGAATGTTATTCCTCAAATTCTTTTTGTAAATACTGATTAATAATTCAGATTAAAAATAATTTTTTGCAAAATGATTAGAAAATTAGTTTGAACCGTTTGAAAAACTTTCTGTAAAATGTTTTCAACATATGTAAAAACAATTTTGATTTGTAAAAATTCTTTTCTTTGATAGTAAAATAAAATGCTTGAAAATCTATTTGCAAATGGTTTGAAAAATGTTTGTAAAAATATTTGAAAAAACTATATATACTCTTTGAAAAATCTTTGCAAAATGGTTTTCAAATGTTTGTAAATATTAAAAAAAACTTTATATTATAGTTTTCAAAATGTTTTTCAAATAAGTTTGAGGAATATATGCAACATTTAATATTTATATATATTAATAAATAAATAAACTTTGTCAATTGTATATACATACCTATAATAATCACCAATATTTAATCTGTGAATTCTTTCAATTTTTATAAATAAATAAAAAGAAGCATGCCCATGTAACTAGCTTCACGTATTTCTCATTTTGTGACAATAATCTTTTAATTCAAAATCTTTTGAAAATTGCATCATAAGCGTTTTTGGCACTGTACATAGCATTTGCATAACATTCATATTTTTTCAGATTGAGCTTGATGATTGAACTGCTTTGAGTAAAGTCAAAGATTAGTGCTTGGTTGGACCTTACTGCACCTGACTTCACTGTTACCTTATGGGAATTTGATTTAAGGTACTTCAGGTTTATTCATACTTAGTTCTTTGAGACTTACAACTAGGTTCAATGCACCTCAACTGATTAACTAAAAATTTTTGAGATGCAGGCATGATTCTTATTGGTCGTGACCTAACTTGGATACTTGCGCCTTTAACTTGGCCCAACTCAGTTAGAGTGGTGAGGGGATTGGATTTGTCATTCTGAGATGCATAGGAGTGGAAACATTCGTCCTCATATAGGGAGGGAAGTGCACCCCAACTCGTCCAATAGCCATGAGGTCTAATGACAGGAGAGAATGTGGGTTAAAATAATGCTTCAAAAGAGGGATAGTCTTCTGGCTCAAGTTTAAAAACTCCTTATGTAAATGTTGTTATATAGTATTAAAAAATTCTCCATAAAAAAGTGGACAGGCCTGATTGAAAATAGAATGCCTGCCAGAGTGCACATATTTGTATAGTCAACAAGAAAGCTTGAAATTCAAAGTCATATCACGTAAGCCTGCGGTCGGATGATTTGACTACACCGGTCATGCATCATAGGATAGGTAGCTACACTGGCTACAGTCCATTCTTCTCTTCACCTCCTCCTCTTGAGTTGCTTTCAACTTGAAGTTAGAAGGGAATACCCTGCTCCTCGAGGAAGGAGTTGCTGGATTGAGGAATCATTGGGTTGTCATTCTAGAGAAATCAGTTCTTTTATCATTTCAGTTGGGGAGAGCCACTATCACTAACACCAAACAAGCCAACTTAATAGTCATAAGGGTTTGCGTATGATGTAGGCTAGTTCTGACATGGCTATTGAGGTGGTTTGAATCGAGTTCTCCAACTCTCAAAGGTTGTTGTGATTTAAATTTGATTCCCGACCAGGATCGACATACATTCTCACACCAAGGTCTGACTTGAGCTCCAAACATTGATTTTGTGAAGACAAGATTAAAAATTAAATTCAATCCATTTTCTTCCCTTTCTATTATATATGTCTTTATTTTTGTACTTACTGCATAAGTGTTTGCAAGGGCCTAATGAAGTCAAGTGCATGAGGTGATGAAACTCAATTTCGTCACTTTTGTTCTATCATTTTGGCCTTAAAACCCTCGCTAATGCATTTATATGGCATTAATTTGTACTAAATAGCATTCATTATTTATTGCATTTATTGTCGAAATAATACCTTTTTAATTCCAAAATTATATAATAAAGAGAAGGAAATAAAAAGAATAAGATATCAAAGGTATAACCTAAACTCAGAGACTGTCAGGAATTGAGTTGGTTGACAAGGAATAAAGTAGGGGGAGATAAGTTCAAAAATACAATAAAAGTCACATTTATTTATACATCAATGATTATTTTTTTGCACCCGTATAATTCACTATTATTTATTCATCAAATAAAGAAACCTTGTACGTCAGAGTTGTAGATAATAATACACATAAAAATATAAAATTGAGTTTGCTCAAAAATAATACACATTATTCCTTTTATACACAAAATAAAAATCCAAAATCATAACTTCGCAGAGCCATATCTTCCAAATAAAAACTCAAAATGTATAATGATCACTCTAATTATATAACTTTTAATAAGCTATTTAGTGAAGGTGGTTTCATATGTTTTGGAGTTAAGCTGTGAAAGTTAGGTTTTAGACCTTCATTATATAGTATACCCAAATAAAAATTTCAATTTATTCCTTCTTTATTATTTTTATAATTTTATATTTTTATAATTGTTTGCATCTTTTTTATAACATATGCACATATTTGGAAAAAAAACTATAAATGAAACACTAAATAAAATAAGTATATAAAATACATAGGTAAAATACTTATAATTATGAGTATGTATAAATCAAAGTAAATATTATTCTTTATTCTCTTATATTTTTATACTCATGTAAATATTATTTATATTTTAATAAAAATATCAATCTAAAATAAACACAAGAAATTTCATCAAAATAAAATAATAACCAAATACTTAGATAAAATACCTACATTTGTACCTATATAATGTATATACCTATTTATTTAAATATGCAATAGTCATCACAAAAATGTAATAAAGGTATATTTATATAATTAAAATAATTTATAAATATATAAAATGAGTGAATAACATAATAAAAAATACACAAAATAAAATAAAATAGCCAAAAACATAGACAAATATACCAATAAACATACCTTTAAAAATTAACTTGTAATAAATAACAAAAGAAAATTAAAAAAAAATCTGAATAAAATACCACATTAAATAATAAACATTTTTATTTTATAACCAGAAATTAACAAAATCATTTAATATATTTAATTAATTAAATACGAATAAAATAGTTGTTTTCTCCTGTAGCGACCTGACGTGGACCAATCACATCACATCGACTGTTGACTTCCGGTCAACTCCCCCTCCAGCCCTTCTGACTTGTTAGTACCTCGAGCGGCCTGCTTTCTCGCAAATTTTCTTGCCACTCCATTGCTACATCATCCTCGAGCCCTTCACCAATTTTGATCCCTGATCGTCCATGATTCACGCCAAGCATTTTGATTCTTTGGTCATAATTTTTCTTCTCACTAAATCATCATTGAATAAGGGTGTGTACTCATGCTTATAAATAAGGACCTCAACCTTCCTCCTCTTCTTTAGTCATCCCCTGAATCATAATGTCCCCGCCTCAGGTCTTGCGATCCTTTACGTGACAGGTGGTGTCCCCTGAAGGGTCTGTGCAGGTTGAGGGAGGAAGGAGGTGCACCATGAAGGTCGTCCGACCACCTCTACTCCTTGAGCAACACTCAAGTATGAGCTGTACTTTTTCCCCATTCCGTGGTTGCCGAAGTTCATGGCTTTAGTTTTACATTTTATTTCATAATTTAGTTAAGTTAGTGATCACAGAGGTTCTGCCTATGTCTTGTCAATCCACAAGGCGGACCGATAGTCGTCGAAGCGACATTAGATGAAAACCTTTGATCAATAAACAATTAACACACAATATAAATAAAGCAAGGAATATCAAATATGTGGAGTTAAAATTTATTATAACCCGACAACAGGTGTGTATAGGTGTAAGAACATGTAGGGGTCGTACTCAGGGAGCAAACAGTAAACGGGTTAAAATAAGGCGTACAAAATTTGTTCTAATCCTCTTGTCCTTTTTTATTGTTTTTATAGGTTTTTTATTTTTATATATTATTTTATTTTATTTTATATTTTATTTTATATTTTGTTTTTATTTTTTTAATTTTATAATTTCTTTTTATATTTTTAGATTTTTTATTTCTTTTTCTTTTAAATACATATATCTATAATATAAGAGGTTATATAAACAATATAGAGTAATATATTTATAAATAGTATTAAATATAAAAAATGCAACAAATAAATTGTTTTTAGATTTTTATAGATATTTTAATTTTTTTATTTTTCTGGAATTTTCGCTAATTTTCTATGGATTTTTCAATTTAAAACTATCCCAAATTTGGTATTAAATAGATACGCAAAATTAATTTGAATGATAAAAATAGTAAATATGGTCCAATATTACACAAATAAATTATAATATTTAAATATTTATGAAAAGAAAGTTATAAAATAGATAAACATATTGTTGGATTTTTAAGGATTTTTGCGATTTTTATAAAACATTTTGGGGTTTTTTAATTTTAAAAGGTTTTCTTTTTCCTAATTTAGTGATTTTGGTCTAGAGTTAATATAAGATAAAATAGATAATATATAAGTAATTTTGGAATTTTTAAAGGCGTTCTTATAAATTTTTAGTATTTTATACAGTAGACTGAACAAAAAAGAGCTCCTTTTCATTTTCAATAAATGGTTAAAATGCCCAAAAATGAAAAATTATGATGTTAAAGTGCATAGCAGTAGGAATCTAATCTTATTTTTGAACAACTTTAGGAGCTAGTGTGTTTTTTTAATAAATAAAATCCAAACACCAAAAATACATAAGTTGGTTGGGGCGTAATTGCAAATAAAATAAAGTATAGGGGATTAAGTGAAATTTTCCCAAAATTATACAACATATATAAAATTTTATATATTAAAGATAAATACAAATTGCCAACACCTTACATGCAATTTTCCCAGCTCACGTAACACGACACGTGAGCTTAGCTGGAGTAGACCAAAATGCAAATAAATAAAGTACAAGGGTCTTTTCGCAAAAAAGTCCATTTTATTTTAAACTACATTTTACTTACATAACTAATTAATAAGTACAAAAAGGCAGGGCTAAGATATGCAATTTACCCCATAACGGCACGCGATCAGACGTTTGAGGATGCTCACTTATACATGGGTCCTCACTCGATGGCTTGACGATGCTTCCCCCATGAAGGGTGGGGATTAGTTATTCAGATGGTGATCAATAGTAGAAGCTCTGCATGATCCGATGGTGGTTTCTACGCTGGAGGAATGGGGGATGATCGGACAGTGAAGGATGAATCAAGAAGAACACGTGAAGAACTAATGCCCAACAAGTTTGAATCAACCATAGCCTGAGCCTCCACTCATCGCGAACTCCTTCGACTATCGCAATTCACTTTTACAGCTCTTCTGAATCTTCCAGGTTACTCAAATGGTCGTCGGAATCCATGGAATGCCCTCCGGAGCTCGAGGTTGACTTGTCAGACCTGGGGTGGAAACCTTGACCCAAAACGCCCCAGATGAGGCCTTTGATTCCAAGACCTACACCGTTAGCTCACGAACATAAGATACAAGAGGTCCATGCATGTTTTGGGGTGAAACGGAGCGAGGGATGTCGGGGTAAAGGTCACCGGTGAGGTGGCGGAGTGGGTGACCCTGATCTCCGTATCAAGTATGGATCTGGGTGAAATTAAGAGCCAGGGATGAAGTAGAAAACTAGGGGAAGGGAGCGAGGGTGGTTGGCGAGGTTGGAACTAGGTGGCTCATGGTGGAAACACGGCCGGAGCTCGAGAGCTCCGACAAGGGAAACTAACTTATCTTAATTAAACTATTGACTAGAATGTGAAACTAAAATCATAAAATAAAAGTTCCAACTTAAAATTACTTAGAAAATGGGAAAAGGCGCAGCTCTTACTTGGTCGGAGACCGAAGCGGTGGTGGCCGGCAAGTACCGCCTTGGGTGCACCCCCTCCTCCGCGAGCTCTCCAGACCTTAGGGGACTCCAACTTTCACCTCGATACACACTAGGCCAAGGTAGAAGGGCTTTACGACTCATGCGATGACCAAAAATTAAAGGAGGAGAGAGATATGGTTATTTAACTACAAGTGTTGCACCCTTATTGATCGATGTATTGATGAAGGTACAAGCTATGTACAATGAATTTGAGGCCATTGTGTGGATCATGGAACATCAAGGGACATATCTTAGGAGGGATCAATATCATTTGATCGATGGATCGAGCGAGATAATAGGAGGAAAAATGGGGAAAAGACAGTCAGGACAAGTCATAAGTGCTTGGAGGTTGAGTTGACCGGGGGTCAAGTCTGGAAACGATGTGATTAGTCTAGACCTGAAGCTAAAAGACAAAATAGTTTGGTTTTTTTTATAAAAAAAATGATTAAAAGTTGTAATTAATTTTATTAACTTTTCTATTAGAAATTAAAAATATTTATTATTTTATTTAGTATTTTATTATGATTTTTATTTATTTTCTGAGGTTATTTATTAGTGGTTAATTTTTACGAGTATATTTATATGTATATTCATCAATGTTTTGACTATTTTTTTATTTTGTACATTTTATTTTATTATTTTATTCTCTTTATTTATATATTTATAACTTATTTTTAGGTACATAAATATGAGTTTATGATATTATTTTGTACACTTAGATAAATAGGTGTCTTTAATACGTAAGTATATGTATTGTATATTTATGTATGTAATTTTTACATTATATTATATTTTAATGTAAATTTCCTTAATTTTATTTTTTTTTGTATTTTTAATAGAAAATATATAATATTTATAATATTGTAAAAATATAAAAGAATAATGTATGATTTCTCCTTTTATTTATATACAATTATTATCACTAGTATTCCGCCTATGTATTTATATAGACTTATTTTATTTTATGTTATTCTAGTTTCAATACGTACACATGTTATAAATAGTAGTTACAGAATTATATAAATATAAAATAATAATATAATAAGGAATAAATAAAATTAATATTTTAATCGGGCATAATGTACACTGAGGGTCCAAAACCTAACTTTCACATCTTAACTCCTAAAATTATGAAACCACCTCCATTTAATAGCTTATTAAAAGTTATATACAATTAGAGGTGTTTTAATACATTTTGAGTTTTTATTTCGAAGATATGGGACTACGACTTTGGGATTTTGGCTTTTTATTTTGCGTGTAAAATTAACACTATATATTATTTATGTGCAAACTCAATTTTGTATTTTTATTTATATTATTATCTATAACTTTTATGGTCAAAGTCTCTTCATTTGATGTATAAATAAAGAACAAATTGGGAATCAAAAATGCTTGATTGGGAAATAAATAAATATAATTTTTATTGTATTTTTGGCCCTTATCTCCCCCTACTTTATTCCATATTGACCAACTAAATTCGTGACTTGATCTCAGGGTTTGGGGTCATAAACTATCTTTGATAGTTTATTCATTTTCTTTTCTTCTCTTTATTTTGTAATTTTGGCATTAAAAATAATATTATTTACACAAAAAATGCAATAAATTATGAATGTTATTTTGTACAAATTAATGTTATTTACATGCATTAGATAGGGTTTTTAAGTTCAAAATGATAGAATAAAGGTGTACTTGCCTTTGCTTGTCCCTTGCAAATACTTTTGCAATAAGTACACACAAAGAATAATAAAGAAAAGAAAAAGAAAGAATAAATAAGATTGATTTTTATTACTAAATTTGTCTTCACAATATCAAAGTTTGGAGCATAGGTCAGACCTTGGTATGAGTATGTGTGGAACCTAGTTGGGAACCAAATTTAAAACACAACAACCATCGAGAGTCACAGAACTCGGTCCAAACCACCTCAATAGCCATGTCAAAACTAGCATACATCATATGCAAACCCTTATGACTATGAAGCCGACTTGTACAGTACAAGTGATAGTGGCTCTACCAAACTGAAATGACAAAAGTATTAACTTCTTTAGAATGACAACCCAATGACTCCCCAATCCACCTACTCTTTCATCGAGGAATGGGGTATTCCCTTCTAAGTTCAAGTGGCATCCGACTCAAGAGGAGGGGGTGAAGAGAAGAATGGATCGTATCCAGTGTAGTTACCTATCCTTTGATGCATGACCAGTGTAGTCAAGTCATCCAGCTGCATGCTCACATGGTATAACTTTGAAGCACAAGCTTGCTTGTTGACTATACAAATATATACACTCCGGCAGGAATTTTATTTTCAATCAGGCCTGTCCACTTTTTTGGAGTTTTTTTAATTACTATATAGAACAACTTTTACATAAGGTTTTTTTTCTTTTGAGCCATAAGACTATCCCTCTTTTGAAGCAATATTGCAACCCACACTCTCTTGTCTTTAGACCTCATGGCTACTAGATTGGGTTGGGGTTCACTTCCCTCCCTAGATGAAGATGAATGTTTCTACTCTTGTGCATCTCAAACTGGACAATCCAATCCCCTTACCACTCCAACTGAGTTGATCCAAGTGAAAGGTGCAGGTGTCCAGTTGGGTCACGATCGACATGAGTCAAGCGTGTGTCTTGAAAAGTTCAAGTTAGTCAGCTGAGGTGACTTGAACCTAGCCCTAAATATCAAATAATTAAGTCCCAATGGACTTGAAGTACCTTAAATCTTGTTCCCAAAAGGTTCCAATGATGATAGTTGCAGTAAGGTCCGACCAAGCTCCAATCTCCGACTTTACTCGGACTAGTTCAAATATTAAGCTCAATCCGAAAAGAATGCTAGTGCTATGAAAATTCTATGTACAATGTAGAAGAATGGTGCAATATTTCAAAAAGAATGTAAGAAAAAAATTTTTTGCACGAAAATATAGAATCTGTACTACTGTTCACACGGTCGTGGCTCTTTTTAATTATTTACAAGAATGGCGAGTTTTAAAGATTTTACATATTGCATTTTATTTTTTTATAGGGATGTATCTACAATTAGTAAATAATTTGCAAATATATTTCTGTATAAATATATATATAAATTTAATGATGTATATATTTCTCAAACTTATTTGAAATCAATTTTGAAACCTATAGTACAAAATATTTTTTGCAAATATTTACAAACATTTGAAAGCCATTTTAAAAATATTTTTCAAACAATATATATATATATATATATATATATATTCAAAATATTTTTACAACCATTTTCAAAACCAATTACAAATAGGTTTTTAAAACAACTTTATTTCGATCGAAGAAAATAATTTTTATAAATGAAAATTGTTTTTACGAAGCTTGAAATTTTTTTACAAAAGGTTTTCCAAAGCACTTTGAAAACATATTTTTAATCTGATTTATTAATAAGAATATACAAATATAATTTGAAGAATAATATGCATTATAATATTATCAATGAATTTAATTGATTGTATATTTATATGTTGTATCTTAGCATTTTTTATTATACGAAAGTACGAGTAATGGCCTCGTACTAAGTATAGAAAAGCTTATACTACAACGACTGGATAAGAAATGAAAGAATGAAGTGATAAGTGAATCAGAAGTTAACTGTGCCCCCATACTTGGGATCAAATAATCCAAAGTATAGGAGGATGTACACTAGGTAGGGAGGGTCAAGGGTGAGAATAAACATATCACAACTCGTTCTATCTCCCCCCATACTTAGGGTGAGATATCCCTAGGTTAAGTAGAGGAAATCAATAAGAGAGGAGATAGTGGAGGGGATCAAGGAATGGCAGAATTCGTAGGGCACACCCCCCTATACTTAGGACAAAGTACGTCCCAAGTATAGGAAACCGACAAGAAAGGGTGACACCTCTTTGGTAGAAAAAGAAAAATGAAAGCGTAAAGAAGAAAATAAGAAAAGTAGAAGAAAAAGAAAGATGAAAAGATCGGAGGGAATGTACGCATTACTCCCCCTATACTTAGGTTAAATGATCCCTAAGTATAAGCAATGACAGAAGTGATGAAACAGAACAATGAAATAACAACACGGGGTGTACCCCCAATACCTAGGACTAGGAACTTCCTAAGTATAGACACACAGATATGTCAAACGATCTGGACTGCACATGACATACAAGAGAAGGAAGGAATGTAAGATAAACACACACACACACAGTATATATATAATGAGTACAAACTGGTGGAGTACAGGACGATATATGGCAGTCGAATACTGTAATCCCATCATCATCTCCCTGTGAGAACGATGACATAGATAGAAAATGAGAAGACACCCGAATATACAATCAAGTGGGTGTTAGCTTACGGAGAAACAGATCAAAAAGTAAGTCAGTAACCGGTAGCGTGAAGTTGATCATCAGATCATAAGAGAGGGATGAGAGATCGGAGCTGATACCGGAAGACATGGAGGAAGAGTGAACAATATAGAATCCTCCAAGTTAATCATGGTCTCAGAAAGTAATAAAAAGTGAGGAACAAAAGACTCTCTATGCAGGAGGGTATCTGGTGGTCATAAGGTCAACAGATCAAGGATACATTGATTATCACAAGACAAGGATCAACCTTACGAGGGTCGTCTAGGAGAGAAAACTCAGATGAATCAAAGATCTCAAAATAATCAGAAGATAGCTCGGTGCTCCAACTAAATAGAGACACAACAAGAGAGGATATCGAGTACACAAATCAGAAGACTCAGCTTCGTGCTCCACCAGATAGGAGATACCAAATGTGAAATCGAGTACCTACAAAATGATGTATCCTCCCACAGATAACCCTTGAGGAGTGGTACATATTAGTTAATGAATAATCAGACAGAGCTCACCCGTGCCACGATCGTCAAGGTGAGTGTACGCAAAGGAGACAGATCCATCAGATGGATCAGTAGAAGTAGTCCCAATAGATGATAGATCGACTACCAAACAAAAGAGGACCGACATGTTGAGAAAATTTGGCAACATCTCGTAGATAACCCTCAGGGAGCATACTGCCAACTAAGCATGGAATAATTAGAGGAAGATGGATCATCCTTGCGAGAACTGTCAAGAATAGCGGAATCAAAGGAGTCCTGATGAATAGGTCTCACACTCTCATAAATCAGATGCACAATCAGACAGTGAGACAACTAACATATCTGACAACTCGGTTTCGTGCCCCAACAATTTGGACACACAAGCAGGGAGTGAAATTGATCGTAAAGAACATTATGCATTCTCCGTAGTTAGTACTCGAGGAGTGAAGCAAACTAGGTCAATTAAATCAGGGGAGTGCTGGAATCAAGTCTTAAGTCCTCATAAATAGTCAATCAATCCTCAGTCGGAGGGCATAAGATCATGTGAGGGATAAGTGATAGTCAAGTCAGTCGCAATGCGTCCCTCAAGTCAATAAAATCAGCTGACATGGCTCAAGATGTAAGCAAGACTCCTCAAAGTATTACAGATGGATGGAAGAATCAAGAGATGGAGGGTGGACCAGTCGACGAGATGAGTGAAATCATGTGGGTTCCCTGGCACCGTCACTCTTGAAGTGCATATAGAGATAATACATCTATCCACAGAATCAAGAAGGGAGGAACTGTAGAGTAAATCATCTAATCAGAACTCGTGAATTTATCATTAATTCATCAAAATACATCTCATCCACAATCTGGTGTATGAGATAAAAAAATCCTCAAGAAAGTACCACACTTGACATCGTGCAAACCTCAATATCCTTAATAGGCTCTATGCACAAGTCATATCCACCAAAAGTAGTACACCAATCTTAGTATCCTCAAAACGTTCCCGTCTTACTCAAATAATCAATGTAATATAAAAACCTCGATGTGGACCCTATTAATAAGCACAACAATCCCGTGTAGAAGAAGGGATGATACAGAGGGAACGAGGATGGTGGGCAAGATCAAAGTGGACATAGACAAAATTATGGTTCAAGGAGAGGGTGTCCTTGAACTAGACCAGATATGGGTGATATGGGCAAGGAGAAAAGTTGTTAAATCCGACGAAGATGTGAAAATCAAGACCTAATATAACGACTCAGATGCAAATGAGGAAATATATAAACAAGAGATGCATAGGGACTCAATGACCAACAACAACTCACACCTATGGGACTGAAAACTCAAAAACTGGTGAAAATTTAGACGGATTCAAAATAACAAATCATGTATAAAGCAAACCCCTAGTTCACCTACTCAACACAATGAAGATTTATATGTTAGTCTTTTATCTTTTCATTTTCAGAGTTAGGTGATTTAAACAAAGTTGTACAAACCGAAGATAGGCATGGGATTGGGGCACTAATCCTTAATGTGTAAGTAGGATTAAAATGCTTAGACAAGGTGGGGGTTGCTCTCCGTAAAGCAATGAGTCCATTACATTTTATTTTTAAGGTCCAATAATGTTAACAGTCCCAATTTTATATATGTTATCACTTTTTTGTTATTTTTCAATGCACATAGCTAACGATTTTTTCAATTCTATTTAGCATCCTAAGTGAGCAAAATTAGAGGGAGAAGGACAGAAAAGCCATGCTATCAATGATGCATGCAAAGTCAGAAGACTTACAATGCTTCCCAACTCTCTCCATGCAGGATGCATAATAGAATTGAATGCTATGCTATATTCATTGTAGCCGATGAAACCGTCCTAAAATAGTAATTGTTATTATCGTGAAGCACAAAATGTCGGCTACTCAGAAATGAGATCCAAAAGTCCGGTCTCTGAAGTACATAAGTGTCCACCACATCCTAAAAGCAAGATCTGTCTAGCACTTCTCTCAACGCTCGATGTCAGGTCTAAATAACAGACAATTTAATATTTGACTAGGTCCAGACATAGACTATAGGCACTTGCAATGATTCATTAAGTGTTTGGACCTAATCTATCATCAAGAAATACTAGCCTAGGTCTCATTCACATAAAATAAATAAAAACAAATTGAAAAACAGATTAAAAAAAAGCGAAGAAAACATGAGAAAAAGTCACGCAAGGCTCACAAGGGAACAATCCCTCGGGCACTGGACCTTGCGAATTAGTAGTACTTGTGAGAGTCCAAATTTATTACAAATAAATGTCACTATCTCTTATAAATATATACATAATAATGCAGGAGAAAACAAAGAAAATATAAAAAAAGGATTGTCTTCCAAATTTTCCTCCATCTACCCTTGCTGCTCTCTCTTGCCATCTAAGTCTGAAAGCTAGCTTCTCCTTTCTTGCATGGTGGTCCCTTGCAACAAAGTAAAACAAAGGAAGTGGTCAGAATAGTCACAATCAATATCAAGTAATAATAAAAAATAAAAATGACAAAAATAAATAAATGTAAAAATAAGTAAATCTACAAGAGAGAAAGGAGAAATAAAGAATCCCAAACTAAGTGGCGTTGCTAACCAACAATGACACCATTTGATGACAGAGGTTCAACCAAGGTCTTATCAATCCACAAGGTGGTCTGACGGTCGTCGAAGCGACCTTAGACGAAAACCTCAAATCAATCAACTATTATCCCACAATATAAATAAAGCAATGAATATAAAAATTGTGTAGTAAAAATTTATTATAACTCTACAAGAAGTGCGTATAGGTTTATTCACATGTAGAGGTCAGACTCAGGGAGCGAACGATCGTTGGGGGCAAAATAATGCGCTCAAAATTTGTTCTTATCCTCTTATCCATTTTTATTATTTTTATGATTTTTTTTATTTTTATATATTTTTTATCATTTTTTGTGTTATATTTGTTTATTTTTAATTTTAATTTTTTATATTTTCTTTTTAATTTTTCAGTTTTTTTATATTTCCTTTTCTTTTAAATATACATATATTGGATATATAAGGTTATATATACAATTGAGTAATATATTTATAAATACTAGTAAATATAAATAAAATGCAACTAAATTGTTTGTAGATTTATAACTATTATTAATGTTTTTGTAATTTTTGGAATTTTTGTTACTTTTTATGCATTTTTAAATTCCAAAATTATCACAAATTAGGGATTGAATAGATACCCGAAAATTGATTTGAATGTTAAAAATAGTAAATAAGGTCCAAAATTACTCATATCAATTTTAATATTTAAATATTTATATAAATAAAACTATAAAATAAGAAATATATTTCTATGTCTTTTATTGATTTTTTAAATATTTATGAAAAATTTTAGGGTTTTTCAATTTTTAACAAATTTCCTTTTTCCATTTTTAGTGATTTTTGGGCTGGAGTTAAAATGAGATAAAATA
Source organism: Ottelia alismoides (assembly GCA_037367405.1). Classification (NCBI taxonomy): domain Eukaryota; kingdom Viridiplantae; phylum Streptophyta; class Magnoliopsida; order Alismatales; family Hydrocharitaceae; genus Ottelia; species Ottelia alismoides. Next base: position 65,953 of record JAZKJV010001848.1, on the reverse strand, counting down.
GATAATATATAATTTTTTTTGGAATTTTTAAAGATGTTTTTATAATTTTTTGGTATTCTATACTATATACAGAACATAAATGAGCTCCTTTTGATCTTTAATAAAATGGTTATAATGCAAAAATGCAAAATAAATATGTCACGTGAAAGTGCATATTAGCAGACATCTAACCTTATTTTTGCACCATTGTAGGAGCTAGGTTGCTATTTTGAATAAATGAAATCCAAGTACCAAAAATACATATGCTAGTATGGGCATAATTGTAAATGAAACAAAGTCTAGGGGCTCAAGTGCAATTTTCCCAAAAATATACAACATATTTAAAAATTTATTGGACTAAAGATAAATACAAAAAGTGCTAATGGTTACATGTATTTTTCCCAGTTCACGTGGGTGAGATGAGTTAGACTGGACCCAAATGCAAATAAAATAAACACATGGATCTTTTTGCAAAATGTCCATTTTATGTTACACATTAAATTTTATTTACATAACTAATTCATAAATACAAAAAGACAAGGCTAAGATATGTAATTTACGCCATAACGGTGCGCGGTCGGACGGATGAGGATGCTCACTTATACACGTGTCCTCGCTCGGTCACTTGATGATGCTTCACCCACGGATGATGGGGATTAGATATCCAAATGATGATCAATGCTGGATGCTCTGCACGATCGGACGGTGATGTATGAATCAAGAAGAACACATGAAGAACTCGTGCATACGGAGCTCGAGGTTTACTTGTCGGACCTAGGGTGGTAACTTTGACAAAAAACGACCCCATATGAGGTCCATGACTCCGGGACCTGCACCATTAGCTCGAGAACAAAATATACAAGATGGACAGAGATGTTTTGGGGTGAAACGGAGCCAGGGATGTTGGGGTGAAGGTCACCGGCGAGGTTGCGTATTTAGTGACCCTGATCACTGGATCCAGTAGTGATCCAGGTAAAATGAAGAGCATTGGATGGAGTACAATTGTAGGGGAAGGGAGTGAGGGTGGTTGGCAAGGTCAAAACTGGGTGGCTCACTGTGGAAACACGGCCAGAGCTCGAGAGCTCCAATGAGGGTAACCAACTAATCTTACTTAAACTACTAATAAGAATGTGAAACTAAATGCATAAAATATATGCTCAAACTAAAAATGACCTAGAAAATTGGAAAAGACACAGCTCTAACCAGACTGGAGACTAGGGAGCAGAGGTGGCCAGCGATGACCGCCTTGGATGCTCCCCCCTCCTTCGCGTGCTCTCCAAACCTAAGGGGACTCCATCTGTCACATGGATACGCACTAGGCCAAGGTCGAAGGGCTCTAAGACTCAGGCGATGACCAAAAAATGAAGGAGGAAATAGAGGTGGTTATTGAACTACAAGTGTTGCACCCTTATTGATTGGTGTATTGACGGAGATAAAAGCTATGTACAGTTGATTTGAGGCCAAAGCGTGGATCGTGGAACATCAAGGGATAGATTTTATGAAGGGATCGATGTCATTTGATCGATGGATCAAGCGGGATAATAGGAGGAAAATTAGGGAAAAAACACTCAGGACGAGTCAGAAGTACCTAGAGGTCGGGTAGACTGGGGGACAACTCCAGAAGCGACGTGATTGGTCCAAACCACATGCTAAAAGACAAAATAATCAAGTTTATTATAAAATAAATAATAAAAAATAGTATTTGATTTTATTATTTTTTATTATAAAATACAAAATGTTTATTATTTTATTTAGTATTTTATTATGATATATATATATATTTTTAGGTTATTTATTAGTACTTAATTTTTAGGGGTATATTTATAGGTATATTCATCTATGTTTTGACTATTTTATTTCTATTTTATTTTATTATTTTATTCTTTTGTTTTATATATTTATAACTTATTTTATGTACTTAAATATATTTTTACGATATTTTTTTCAAATCATATTTTATTTTAATGTTTTTCTCTGGTTTGATTTAATTTTTGTATTTTTAATAGAATATAGATAATATTTATAAGCTTGAAAAAATATAAAAAATAAAAGAATGATCTCCCCTTTTATTTTTATACGGTATTATCATAGGTATTTCACCTATATATTTATATAGATTATTTTATTTTTTTTTATTTGTGATTTTATTCTAGTTTCAATATGTACACATGTTATAAATAATATTTACATAATTATAAAATATAAAACTATAAAAATATTAAAGTAAAAAATGGATATTTTAATCGGGTATAATGTATAATGAGGGTTCAAAACCAAACTTTCACATCTTAACTCCAAATATTATGAAACATCCTCCATTAAATAGCTTATTAAAAGTTATATATAATTAGAGGTGATTTTGATACATTTTGAGGTTTTATTTGGAATATATGGGTATGTGAAGTTGGGATTTTGGCTTTTTATTTTATGTGTAAAATGAACACTATATATTATCTCTATGCAAACTTAATTTTGTATTTTTATTTATATTATTATCTACAACCCTTTATGTTCAAAGTTTGGGCAGTTTTTGTCCAGTAGTGTGCTTGCGTGGGCTAATCACAACACATCATTCGTTGACCTTGGTGAACTTCCTAACTTTCTGCTCTGACTTCTGTTAGAGCCTTGAGACCCTCTTATTCTCTAATTTTCTGACGCCTCCTTGATGGTACTTCCACCTTGAGCACTTCATGAAAACCCCGCACCTCACATATGTCTACCTCGCGGGAACATTAGATCGTCCCAATCTACGTCGAGCGCTTCAAAAATCACCAATTAAGATTACTTAAACTCACTGTTTATAAAGAAACCCCCCCATGCCTTCTTTTTTCCGATCCCTCTTGAGATCCTAAGTGCATCCCTGTGTTTGTGCATGAATTTCCTGTGACAGCGGTGGCTTCCCCGCGATTGGAAGCAACAGAGCAAGGAGCAGGGGAGATCGAGGGTGCCGCTCCAGCACACCCTGCTCCCTCTGACCACAACTGGTATAAGAGATGTGAATTTTAATTTCTAGTTACATTTTCATATCACCTTTTCAATCAAGTATTTTGGTTACCTAGACCCACTAGGTCTCTGACCGATTCACCATGATTCCAACCCATTCCGACCCCCATTTTCTCCTCACTTCGTTCCCTGTCACTTTCTTTAACTAATCAATCCTATTAGACCCCCTAATCCTCTTTGGATCAGTGAATAGGGGCTTTTCTGCCACCGAACACCGGAGCTCCTTCATCCACCTCCTTCCTTGTGCTATAAAGCTTCAAACCAGGTCTAGGATCCTCGCCTCGAGCCCTAGAATCATTTCTTGCTGGTACTTGGCTCAATTGAGCCCTCGTTGGCTCAATCCGACTCAACCTAATGTCCCTCAGGCCCCCTATCTTCCACGATCTTGCTGGTCATCTCCTTGGATTCTTGGAGCTTCTAGAGACCATTATTATCTATGGACAACTCCCTCGGAGGTGTAGAGACAATACCATTGCAGGAGACCGTTGGAGGGAGGATGAATCAGTGATCAAAGGCAAGGAAGCTCATTGTTCTTCCCTGTTCTTGGAATAGAGCAACAACTGTCGGATGTAGGCCCCTTCCAGTTATTGTCCTGGTCGTTCCATCAGTCCATGATCCAGTTTTCTAATGATGCCCAACATCACTTCCGCACCGCAGATCGGCGAAGGGGTATCACGCTACCAGGAGACGACACGTGTTTAGTGAAGAAAGGAGGACAGTCCAATAGCCTGCACAATGGGGTTATTTGCTAAACATACCCCACTTTTTGTATATTTATTTCTTATTATTGTACATAAATTGAAGCATTTAAAAAATGTACATTTTGTATAATGGCCCATGTACTTAGTTTAATTGCCTCTAGGTCTTGTCCAGCTTAGCTTACGTGATGTCCCACTGAGCTAAGTAAATTACAAGGACACCCCTGTGACTTCTTGTGATTCTATTTAGTTTAATAAAATAAAAAATTCATTGTATATTATTTTGAAAAAAAATGCAGAGTGGCCTAAAATTTATTTTATTTTCATATATGTCACTACTAGTCTTTTAATTTTGGTGCTTGAGTTTCATTTAATAAAAATAGCATCCTAACTCCTAAAATCGTGCAAAAATAGGGTTAGATGTCTGGTTGCATGTACTTTCATGCCATGTATTTATTTTGCCTTTTTGAGCATTTTACCATTTATTTAAAACCAAAAGGAGCATATATTTTTTTATAAATAACATAAATTATAAAAAATATAAAAATGTTTTGTAAAATTCTAAAAAATGCATGTTGTCGATTTTACCATGTTTTAGCTCCAGATCAAAAGTCATTAAAGTGGAAAAAGATAACTCATAAAATCTAAAAATCCAAAAAAAATTTATAAAAAATCTAGAATTTCATTAAAAATTCCAAAAATATGTTTTTCTATTTTATAATGTTCTTTATATAATTATATATCTACTAACGTTAATTCGGATAATTTTGGATTTAAATTGTTATTTTTAAGATCTAATTCAATTTCAATCTATTATTTAATACCAGATTTGGAATATTTTTTATTTAAAAATCCATAAAAAGTAGCAAAATTATCTAAAAAATTATAAAAAAGTAAAAATATTAAAAACCCAAAACTATATTTTTTTGCGAAATTTAAGCATTTTTAGTTATATTTATATCTATTTTTGCTTACATTGTATATATACCAATATATAGCTATATTATCTATATAAAAAGAAAAAGAAAATATAGAATATATAATTTTAAATAGCAAATATAAAATATAAAAAAATAAATATAAAAAAACTAGAATAAAACTGAAACCCTATTAGAAAATGACAAATGTATATATGTACATGATAATTGAAATGGTTGTATATATATACTTTGTTAAAAAATTACTATAGGCTACCATATTTGCCATCTATGGTTCGACCTCTACGTACTTACCTTCTATACATCTTGTTGTAGAGAATAATTAATTTTAATTCACTTTTTGTTATTCATTGTTTGACTTATATTCGTGGGTCAATTGTTGATTGAGTGATGTTTATGGAGTGATTAATCCACCGACTGCGGTTTCTCCTTGTGAAACCGTACGACTCTTTGTATATCCCTTTCATTAACCCTGGACTTTGTTATTTATTATAAATGCATAATTAGGTTTATTTAATTATAAAATAGTCCTTGTAATGTTGCATTAATTATTTTCTTTTGTTTTAATTAGATTAAAAAGCTATTTAAATAAGAAAAATGTAGGAAAATTATTTTAAATACCTTTTATGATATTATATCACACATATTTTTAGTAAGGTATTTGTTAATATTTTCCTATTAAAAGAAAATGCAAAACTAGCTATATTTTACTGTTTTGACTTATAAAAATCACAGAAATTCAAATATAGCTCTAAAATTTACTAAAAAAATCGAGTAGACGTATTTTACTATATTTTGTAACATATCAAAAATAAAAAATACAATAAAAGGCTTGAAATTAGTAAATTTGAAGCTTGAAATTTTTTATGCAGGAAAAATTACTTTGGGCCTTTCTGATCTGATAGATATTTATTAGGTCGATCTTAAGTTCTTATATTCACTTTTAGATTATTTTATGTATTTTAAATATTAAAAATTCATAAAAATAGGCTCAAAATTAGCCTAAATACCATAAACGGAAGAAAATATATAAAATTCAAACCATTTAATTTGTTCATTTTGGGTTTATTTATAATATTTTACAAAAGACTCCCTTTTTATCTCCCTTTTATTTCTCTCATCTATATTTTATTTTATTTTTAATATAAATATTAATTTAAAGCATTTGAAAAATTAACATTCAAAAAATATAAATATTTTTAAAATCCAATTTAATATTACAAAAAGCATAAAATTTTAAAACCCACAAAAATAAATAAAAACCTAATACGCTCCAAAATAAACAAAAAATGTGCTAAAAAGTCTAAATTAGGTTCCATTTTTGTGATCTATCTGTGTTTGCTCCTATGAACGACACTCTACCAAATTGCCTTATACACATTTCATGAAGAGTTAAATAAATTTCGCCACTCACATACTTGTATGATCTCTTTACACATGCACATTAGTGGGTTTTGATCAATGTCATTGTTTGATCCATTTGGTTGTTGATATCTGAGAGCTGAGAGAGGCGCAGATACAACAATTGCCAGACCTGACTTGTCAGGCAACGTAGGCCCTCTATGAGAAGTTGCTAGGATCCCACATTTGACTACTTGGATTGACCTTCAATAGATACCTTCTCAATTAGCTCCTTCATCTGCTTTGGAAGTATAAAAAGACTACTATTATGCTCATTTTTCATTTTATCAATACACACAACTATACTTAGCTTGTCAACAAGGATTCCTATGGTAGGGATCAAGTCCTCATAGAGATCAAGCAAATTCTTCTTTCCCTTTGTATAGGAGTGAAATGAAGGATTTGACATACGCCCTACTGGGGGTCTGTGAGAGTCTTATCTCAACCATCTTCTCAAATACCTTCCAGATGGCATCCACTCCTAACGACGTATAGTTTCCTCCATAGAAGGCACACACAAAATTATGCTCGTCATGGTTGAGACTGCTAAAAAGCGACTGGACTAGAATGGTATCTTCCATAGCATGGCACAAACACTTCTGTAATATCTTTTGGAAACATTGCCATGTATCACATAACATCTCATTTCGTTTCTTGGAAAAACTTCCGATGCATGTCGTCATCTGATTAGTTCCACTCAAAGGGTGGAACTTCTTTAGGAACAAGTCCTTGAACTACCTGTAGGTGGTTACATCAACTCCTAGGTTTTTCAACCAGTAGTCTACCTTACCCCCAGGAAAAAAGGTTGGGAAGTGAGCCAAATATAATCTTGGCTAATCATAGGGTGCTTAAGGTTAGCACAAATGATCTCAAATTCCCTTAGGAATGCATAAGATTACTCATTAGCATTATTATTAAAGAGTAGTGGCAAATTCAAGAACTACGACCCTAACTCATATTCAATCTCAGGTTTTGCAAGGCTCAGATAATTCTACACTCTTTAATGTCCCGGGTTGTATGCTTCATCCAAGCCTGCATCAACCACTACTTTCAATTGTCCAATCTGATCTCTAAATATTGCATTTTGTTGCTCAGATGCAACTAGCCTAGCTAGTATCATCTACATGGGGCCCTCATGTAGTTCCTCTTCATTGTTCTATTTCTCAGAGGCATCTTAAGTGAATCTTCTAGGAAACCTTCATCAACAAAGGTGTTCGAATAAGTCGAGGCTATTGAACTCAAATTAACTTCACCGAGGCAAAGGCCTTCCTTTGTGAGATGGGATGAGAGGAAGGGGATGGTCAGTGTGTTACCATACCCATAGTGAGTGACCCTATACTCAAGAGGTTCATGAGTCTAAGGAGGTTTATGAAGTGAACAGACTTCAGGAGATGTACTCTTTGGAGTGTTCAATGATAAGTTTGTGAAATCCGAACAAAACTCCTGCCAACTGGTAATCTTTGATGTTAAAAAGGTGCTTAAATGAACATGAGTGCAAGAAGAATCTACTCTATTGGGCATGTAAATGTTTAGAGAAAACTCACGTAAATCAAGCACAATGCAAAACCTTTAAGCTCACCACCTTCATATACAACCGTAAAGGTTCGGCCGAATTATCTTATAACTTTTAGTTGGTGATAAGACAATATTTTAATCCATTATACACTGGGTGTCGTCTTACGCCCAATGGTTCTCCTGTGTGCTCCCAACCAATGAGTTTACCCAGGCTACTAGGTTCAATATCACATCCCAAAGGAGACACACGTGCTTATACAACCGAAATGTACACTAAGGTGAAAGGCAAGCCCTTGCAGCCCCCAAGCCTGCGAGAGCCGAACCAGGAGACTTAGGGGGCATGTCCAAGGATTTGGACTCTAACCGTAATGTGTCCATCCTCACCTACTCTATCCGGGTGTTAGTTCATGCGTACAATGCGGGTTCTATTCACCCAAAAAATAAGTGTTCACTTTATTCCAAGTTGTTTAGATCTACTGATTAAATTGATTCCGATTTTCAGAACATTGGTTATCACATGAATTTATTGTGAATACTCAATCACGATACCATTCAGTCCCTTTTCCTTTCAGCCTTACGTTACAAAATAGAGGGATGATTTTGAAATCAAATGCAAGCGATAAATAACGATGGATGGTTAGAAGAAGTTATACTTACAATGATTCCTATCCCTCTCCATGTGCTATGGATGATAGGATTAAATGCTACACTAGACGCATGCAAGTCGATGAAAAACTACACCTGAATGTGATACTATTGACGGGGAAGGAATTTCTTTAAATTTTGCTAAGTAGCATGTTTTTAAGTGCATCTCATTGAAACTTAAAGATGTGAATCTTAAGAAGGTGTGGCCTAAATTATGAAGGGAACATACATATTTGATTTCCACTACCGTGTGTCCACCCAAATCTCATCACTCAAGTCGATAACCACTCTTGATACAACCGCAACACAATAAAATAAAAGTAAATAATATCTTGTTTGTGATTACAAGTGCGAGCTCTATAAGAAGAGTCATTGTAAAAAGGGCATTACCTAATTATTACAACACAAATAGTTGCTGGAATATTTATATTAAAAGCAACAAAATTAGTTACTTATCTATGTAGCTAGTCTACTCCCTAATGTAGCTGAATTAAACCTCTTCAGCTAGAACAACCAGCACTAACCTCTACGTCACTTCTCGTCGAATCACTTCATGGTCCCTGTTCGAAACAACATGTGGTCAGATAATCTCTAGATACATATATCTATGAAGATAAATAATTAACCATGACAACAACATAAAGACAAAAACACCAACAACACAAAAGAAGCTTAATTCAAATTACTCAAATTTCACTTAATAACCTAAATTAAGTCTTATTAAATACACTAATCAAGACATTACCTAGGCAACATTGCCATCTGATGAATCGACTTTCAGCTACGATAAAATGTATTCGTAGTAATACAGCTAAAATCAATGCAATCAGAGACCAAACAAGAATATCCACGGGGAGTGGCTCAGTCTAAAATCTCTCAAGTATGTCCAGGGTCGAAAACAAGGACACTGTTGGCTAGGGTTTATAACCAGGACCTAAAAATGGGTTATAGGACACTCTAAGTAGCTATCTAGAACAAGCAATGTAGAAAACAACACAAAAAGCAAGTGTGATTTTGTATGGCATTTTCAATGCAACATACTCTATGCGACAAGATGATTACAATTGTAAACAAAACAAAAACACACAAACAAACAATTAAACTCTTCTTTTAGTGCTTAATTCAATCTCATCAATCAAGCATCCAAATATGCAAGTGACATAAACAAGTTGATTACCCTAGTATTGGAGCAATCTGTCACTTTGATATAGTAATTAAACACTTAATTCACATAGCTATTTAAAGTCATCTAAATTCAGGAGTTAATTGATCGGATTAATTGTGAAATAATCTTGAATAAAGAGTAATAAATGAAGACAAATCAGGGTTCAATGACACATTGAACTAGGAAATAACAAACCATTCAGTGAAAGTCTAAAGCAACCATATTTCACAGAATTTCAATTAGATTTCAGTAACACATGATAAACATATAAATTTACTATATTAAAGAGCATGAAAATGCCACTAAATTATGATTGATTTCACAAGATTTGGAACACATATTCAAAAAATATCAAAGCATCAGTTTATGTGTCGAATTCAAAGAAAAACTCAAAAATTTCATAACAAAGGGCAAAAAGTGGACTAAAGTGGAATTTAAAAAAGCTGTCGGGGTAGAAATGCAATTTCAATATACACGAGTGTATAATGAAATTTAAGATAAATGCTGAGGATTATCTGCAAAATTCGTATGTGGAATGTGTCCCACACGTAGTAGACCTATTGATGAATCCATGATTAATTAACATTTTTGTCGCATTTTATCTTAAAACCCTTTGATTAATTAACATTTTTGTCGCATTTTATCTTAAAACCCTTAATAAATACTTGTAAATATGCATAAAATTCAATTTTTATAAAGTCTCATTCACAAATAAGAATTCATTTTATCTATTAAAAAGATATAAAAATTAATAAAATTAAAATAAAGAAAGAAAAATAAGAATATAAATATGTATTTATTGTACATGATGACTAAGTAACGTATAAATATAGTTTTAAGATATATTTATATATATGATGAATCATTGATTCATCATTCCCATATACTTTACCTTTGCTAGTCCCTTAGCAAACACTTATTTGGAAAATAAGTGAAAACAAAAAAAAAGAAAAGAAAAAAGAAAGAACTTGTACCAATATTTACGTTTAAACTTATCTTTATAAAAATGGAGTATAGGGCTCGATCAGACATTTGATTAATAATTTGGCGTAACCTTGTTGGGAAACGGGTTTAAGACTCAATAGCCTCTAAGTTCCACAAGACTCCTATTCAAGTCTCCTCAATAGTAAGGTCAGAACAAGTCTACATCAGCAAATTCTTATGACTATGAATCTTTACATGTACTATGTAAATGAAATATAGCCCCCCATCACAAAAGTAGCAAAGAAACAACCTCTCTCAACAAGGTAACTCTAGTCCCCCGGTCTAACAACTCTTTCCTCGAGGAGCGGGGATAACCCCTTCTAAGTTCACGTACAACCTCCAGATGAAGAGGAGATGGAGAAAACAATGGACAGTAACCAGTGTAGCTACCTATCCTTGGATGCATGACCAGTGTAGTCAAGTCATCCATCTGCAATCTTACAAATTTTTTACTTTGAAGATCTTTTTTTATACTTGTATATACACTCCAATAGGCATTTTACTTTTCAATCAGGCATGTCCGCTTTTGGAGATTCTACATTTTTTTTTCTTTATTTTTTTGAAAATATATACAAGGTACAACATGTACATAAGGAGTTTTCCCTCTTGAGCTAGTAGACTATCCCTCTTTTCAATCATTATTGCAACCCACAACATCATGTCTTTAGACCTCAATGCTACTGGATAAGGTTGAGATGTACTACCCTCCCAAGCGAAAGATGGATAGTCCCACTAGTTTTATATAACCGCGTGCTAGCCCAAGCCAAAAGATACTGCCTCCTCACTATCTCCTCCATGAAGAGCTACGTGTAGAGTGCGTGTCCAAGATAAGCCATGGTCTAGAAGAATCATGTGTGTGTTTTTAAATATTCTACTTAGACTAATCAAGATGAAATCTGAACATAGTCTTATGGACTCAAAGAAATAAGTCGCTACGACCTGAAAGCCTTAATTCCATTCTTATAATGTTCCTCTGAAATTAGGTGGATTAAGGTCCAACTAAGCTCCGTTCTTTAATTTCATTCCAGACATAGTTTAACTGTCAACATTATCCTGAAAAATGTACATGCAAATGTAAGAAAATATATAAAATGCAATGAAAAGAAAGCAAAAACTTTATTTTGTGAAACAATTTTATAATTTTGATCTTTTTATGGAATTTTAAAACAAAAAATAATGCACATGTAAATTTTATTTTTTGGAAATTTAATAATGCAAATTTTTATGGACTTTTGGTTTTATATTTTTTAGGTATTTTTTATTAAGGGTTAGGGTTAGTAGATAAGATGCACATATTTACATGGGAGTGAGTCGCTTATTTACAAGAATTAGGTGAATGGATTTACAACATGAATGTCCGTAACTTATACATGTATATATGTATATAGTTGGTAATGGATTTTATGGGTGATGCATATATTCCTGAAACATATTGGAAAATGATTTTACAAATAATTTTGAAAACTATAGTCCAAATATTTTTTTTTCAAAAAAAATTACAGACATTTACAAACATTAAAAAAAATTTTGCAAACATTTTTCAAACGGTATATATAGATTTCTAGAAGATAATTTTCAACCATTTTCAAAACATTTGCGAATAGTTTTACTAAATATTTTAATTTCACACAAAGAAAAGAAAATTTTTACAAACCAAAAATTTGTTACAAATGTTGAAAAACTTTTTCAAATAGTTTTCAATACATTTTCACACTATTTTCAAAATATTTTAACCTAATTTATTTATTAGTACATACATAAAAAATATGTGGAAATATCTACATCTTTTTATTAGTTGATTTTACTGAATTTTACATGTATTTATACAGTATTTTAGCCATATTAAAAATACGAAAGTACGAATTATAGCTAAAGTACATATACAATATATACGATACCCCCCTATACTTTTCTCGAACTATGTCCTCATAGTGATTCGAGAGCGGCAAAGGAAGATATGACTTGTGCTAAGTATAGAAAAGTGAAAAGACTCCTATTCTTCCACAAATCAAAGAACGAGTAGAAGTCGGTCCTATACTTAGGATTTAACAATCCTAAGTATAGAAGACAGTAAAATGGGGAGAACCGAGGAGGAGAATGTACGGACTCAACGGCTCGTCTTGCCCCCCTATACGTAGGGTAGAATAACCCTAAGTATAGAATATCAACAAGTCGGGGGGCAATCGATATATCAAAAGAATAGAAACACAAAAGAGAAGATATAAACAACACAAATTATTCACCCCCTATATTTACGATAAAGCACACATATACATATACGAGGTGAACGATAAATGGAAGAAGAAAGGAGCAAATCAAAACAAAACGCATATATACAAGGTAGATGTTGTTGAGGTACCTCTCAACAAGTGCTAATGTTTACACCCCTAGATGTACGCAAAGGCTAGGACAACGAAATATCGTGATTCAGGACATCATATGTAATGCAAGTATCGTACCATCATTGTTGTCTCGGAGAGAGAAAAACAATGTGGTCAACACTACAAATGAAGACACCTAGATAAGAAATCAGGCAGGTGTCTGCTACCAGGTAAATAGATGCCTGGGTAAAATCAGGCACCGGTAGCACAAAAGAAATCTTTAGCTCATGGTCAGAATGGAATGAATTGTTAGAGCCAAAAAATGGAATATGGAGAAGGAAGGATCAGTCATGGAATCCTCCACATCCATAACTGTCTCAAAATAATATGGAAGATCAAGATAAGAATACTCAATAAGAAAGCAGATTTCTGATGCATGTAGTGAAGAGAGATCGGGTATATCATCAAATAACTCGAGTGTCGGCTCATCCTTGCGAGGGTCATCAAGGAGAGAAGAAATATCAAACATAGAAAGATCAGAAATATTGGAAGAATCAAAACATTCGGAATAATCATATGACTCGATCTCGTGATTTGATAGATTGGATGCACAACCAGGGAGTGAAATCGAGTATAGAGTACACACCGTCCGCAAATAACGCTCGGGGAGATGCGAGAAATCAGGATGATTCGAGGAAGAAAATGAATGATTTTATTGAAATAGTAGGTTCTCTCTTGAAGTCATAGAAAAACTGATCAATGGATCAGGATATGTAAGCTCATAGAAATCTAGGTCCAGATCAAAGAGATTATTGTTCTACCAAGAAGAAATCTGAGCCGCATCCAAAGGACTGATGCACTATGAAGGAAGTGATCTTGTGGTTCCAACCGTGATGAGGAAATAAATCAGAATATAGTGGGAGGGAGAAATTAAGGAGAATGTGACTGTTATTAATATAGAGAGAGGATAATCATAACCAACTCGAAACCAAGCACAATGCAAACACAATGCAAACCCCTGATTCACCTACTCAATGCAATGTGAAGACCACGAAGGTTCATTCAGTTATATTGTCAATTTTAGAGTTAGGTGATAAACACAATGTTGTACAATCACGTGGGAAGGCATGGGATTGGCGTACTAGTCCTTAATGTGTGCGTGGCAAATAATATACGAATACAATGAGGGGATTGCTCTCCCAACACAATGATGTGAATCAATTACGTTTAATTTTAGGGTCCAAGTGATTTTAGCAGTCCCAATTTTTTTTTAGTTTCATTTTTTTGATAATTTTGAATAAAAACACATCTAGCGATTTTTCCAATTTACTTTATTCATATATTCATAAAAATAGAGGGAGGAAAACGAAAAAGCCCATGCACGAGAAAATATGAGATGCAAATGATAGAGATAGAGGTGTGTACCAGACTCCAGCACTCTACCTGCAATATGATCCGTGCATAAAAATAAAACTAAACTATATGGAAATGTAAGAGAGAATCGTCCAAAGAAGTAACTTATATTCACAAAGAATCAAATTATTATGTGCCTAAGTCCAAATGATCTATAGGAATAGATATTCTTTTAGGTCTTTGAACCTAATAACTACCTCGCCGAACAAAAAAAACTAAATATAGAGACTCCACTCATTGAAAATAAAATAAAATAAAGTCAGAAAACACAAATCTGGAAAAAACAAATAAAATTAAAAGTGTTAAAAATAATGAGAAAACAACGGTGAGCTCCCCTAAGTGCACCAACACTTGGCGAAATAGATCCTGAATAAGGTATATAGTGTCCTTTTAGAAGAGGTTTGAATGAATAAAATGCAAGAATAAATGAAAAAAAGCTATCTTTGTTCCAATTGTTGGTCTCTCTCAAATTTTCTCCTCCTCCTGCGCTCTCCTACAGCTTTGAGAAGAATCAAGACACCTCCGCGTCAGTAGAGGGCACCGATGCTCCTAAGAAAGCTGCTCCAACTCATCGGGCCCTCGCAAGAAATAGGAAATAGAAAATGTGTAAGAGATATAAATATAAAATATGAGCAAGAAAAATGAATTAAATTCACTGAATATGAATAATGAAATATTGTATAAAAATATGAACATAAATGTATAATCAAGAAAAGTAGGTCAAATGAAAAACCAAACTACCGTCATCGTGCCTCCCCGGCAATGGCGCCCTTCTGTTCGTCGAGATCTTCTGGGATTTTGATTTAAGAAAATAAAAGTGTATATGTTGTTACAACCCAATGAATCCCCCAACAAAAATATTTATTATTCTCATACTAAATTACGTAAAACATGTAGCAAGTGAATTTTGTTATTTATTTTACCAGGATATCAACAGGATTGAACTTATGGAGGCTACAAATACCGAGGGTAATTCTAATAATCGAGAAAAATCAATTAATAGAAAGAGCAAATCTTAATTGCAAACTATCTTGGTTTTTTGTGAGATTTTTATCTATTTAATCTTTTTTACGGTTTTTTAATTTTTTTAAAGTTTAGGATTTTAATTTTTTAATTACTTTAATTTTGCAATTTTTTAGTTTTCAATATTTTTAAATTTTCAAGGAAATTTATACAAAAAATTGAGAAGGGTTATTTTTTAGATTTTTCAAATATATGTAAAATGATAAAAATTGCCTAAAAAATATTTTTGTGATTTGATAAAATTTTTTATTATTTTTGTAATTTTTTTAGAGATTTTTAGATTTTTAGGTATTTTCAAAATGAAATAAATAGGAGGAAAATTAAAGTGAACATAAAGGATTATTTTGCAATTCAAAAATACCAAATAAATGCGAAAATTATTTCTAGAAATAACTACATCAAATTATCTATAAGAAGGAATTGAAAGCACCATTTTTGGAATTTTATTCTACAAACGTTTTAGTTTTTTTCTAATATTTTTGATATTTTGCATTTTTTTGGAGTTTTAAAAATATTGAATGCATGAAATTTTAATGAAAATAAAAAAGGCACAAAAAGTAAATTACTCAAATTTTTTTAGAATGTTTTAAGCAATATTTGAATTTTTTTGATTTTTCAAATGTCAAACAGGAAAAAATGCTTTATTTTTTTTTAATAATAGCAAATGACAGTAAAATGCATTAGAAAATTTATACAATGAAAAGACACAAATCATGAACGTAAAATATTTATTTCTAGAATTTATTGAGCATCTAAAGCATTTATTTTAACAAGAAAAAGCATGCAAATCAAAGTCTGGATATAGAGATGAAAATATTTAATGGTTTGGAATTAAAATATAACAATAAATAGAAACAGGACAAAAAAACGCAAATTACCTAGTTGGCGAGTGTGTTACAATTGATGGATGGATAGTCGGGGTATCTTTGTAATTTTTAAAAACTCCTCCGGTGAACTTGAAATTTTTCCAATTTTTTTTATTTCTCTAGAGTTACTGTAGGGGGATGGAGAAAAGAATGGACTGTAAGCAGTTTAGCTACCTATCCTTAGATGTATGACTTGTGGGGCCATGTCATCTAGCTGCTAACATACAAAAATTTTACTTTGAAGCTCTTCTTATTTTTTATATACTTGTATACACACTCTGATAGACATTTTACTTTTCAATCAAGCATGTCCATTTTTGGAGATTCTACATTTTTGTGTTTTGTTTCATATATAAACAAGGTGCAAAATGTACATAAGTTGTTTTTCCACTTGAGCTAGTAGACTATCCCTCTTTTGTAGCATTATTGCAACCCCGCAACATATTGGCTTTAGACCTCAACACTACTAGATCAGGTTGAGATGCACTACCCTCCCTAGATGAAGACATATATTCCCACTAGTTGTTTTCATACATGTGTGCTACCACATGACAAAAGATTCGACCTCCTCACTACTCCATGAAGAGCTACGAGTAGAGTGCTTGTCCGAGATAAGTCATGGTCTAGAAGAATCATGCATGTGTTGTTAAATATTCTACTTAGACTACTTAAGATGACATGTGAACATAGTATTATGGACTCAAAGAATTAAGTCTCTAGGACATGAAAAGTCTTAACTCTAGTTCTTATAAGGTTCCTCTGAAATTAAGTGGATTAAGGTCAAACTAAGCTCCATTCTTTAATTTTACTTCATACTAAGTTTAAATGTTAATACTATTATGAAAAATGCACATGCAAGAAAAATATATGTAGTGCATTTTTTTAATTTTTTTAAGAGAAAAAGAGTTAGTAAAATATATACAATTATATACACAAAATATATAATATTTTAATAAGAGAAATTTATTTTAATTTGTTTGTTTATCTATTTATTTATTAGATGGAAGGTGACCACAATTTATATACACACATGGATTTTACGCATTTATATACATATTCCAAAAAATAATCGCATTTTGTAGCCTTTTAAAAGTATGAGTTATGGGTAAAGTATATATACATTATATACAACACCCCTATACTTAGGTCAAACTATGTCCTCATAGTGATCAAAGAGCTGCAAAGGAAGACATAACTCGTGTTGTGTATAGAAAAGTGAAGAGAACACTATACAACGACTTAAAGAACTAATAGAAGTAGGTAATCCCTCTATACACAAGATTAATTAATCCTTAGTATAGAAGATTGCACAAAAGGGAAAAATCGAGGAAAAAAATTGTCGGACTCAACGACTGATCTTACCCCCCTCTACTTACGGTAGAATAGCCCTAAGTATATAATATCAACGAGTTGGGGGACAAACAAGAGATCATAAGAATAAAAACACAAAAGAGACAATATGAACAATATCACTCCCCTCATATTCAGGGTAGAGTATCCCTAAGTATCAGCAACAATAGGAGTGATAAAAATGACGAATACGAACCACACAAATGATTGACCCCCCATACTTAGGATAAAGCGCATCCTAAGTATAGCATATATACCCGCGGAATGGGTGTATGATAAAACAGAAAAAGAAAGAATGAAATGAAAGGATATATAAGAGGTAGTCAGCTCATGTATCAGATGCAGAAGATGGAATCAAAGGATCATCAGGTGATACCACATATATTGAGTAAATTACGAACATGAATGTATCTATATCTAGATATGGCTTCAGCAATTGTCCGTTCACAACAATTTTTTGTGCATCAGATGACAACCTAGATAGGACAATACTCCCATTATCACGCACATATCTCACAATGAGTGGTCTTGACCATTTGCTTTTCAATTTTTTTTGAAACAACGTCAACTTATCGTCAAATAACAACGCTTTCTAAATAGGATAGAAACTCTTCCCTTGAATGTGTTTATCATGCCAACGCTTGACTTTCTCCTTATACACAAGTGAATTATAATATGCAAAGTCTCGGAATTCTAGTAATCTATTTAAATCCAACATCCTATTCTTTTATGACTTCTCATAATCAAGATTGCATACATGGAGTGCCCATAAAGATGTGTGAACTAATTCCACTAGCAGGTGGCAACTCTTTCCATACACAAATCTTTTAGGAGACATACCGAAAGGAGTCATCTACGTCATCCACTATGCCCATAGAACTAAATAAAGTATCTGGAACTAGTTCTTCTTATCTTGACGAACAAGTTTGTGTAACATCGTCTTGATTTCTCTATTTGAAATTTCTGGCAAGCCATTACTCTGGGGGTGGTAAGTAGACGTAACTCTGGGCTCATCAGCTTAATCCTTCACAAGCTTCTTTACTTCTATATTAATGAAATGTCTTCCCCCATCCGAAATCAGTATTTTGGGAATCCCGAACCGTGTAATAATGCGGTCCTCAAGAAAGGAACACATTGTACGATTATCAGTGGCTCGGGTGGGGACATCCTCCACCCATCAACTTACATAATCCATGGCGATCAAGATGTACTGAAATCCCTGACTGAGAAGAAATGGGCACATGAAGTCTATGCCCTAAGTATCAAAAAATTAGAAATAAGTATGTATCTTAGGGGCATGGTAACATTGCAACCAATGATTCCTCTCATTTTCTGATAGTCAATACAACCGTGAACATACTCTATTGCATCTTTACACAATGTGGGCCACCATAACCCACTCTTTAAAATCTTTGTTGTCGTGCGCTTCCCCGAATTATGCCCTCCAGACTCTAGTTTGTGATAGTGCTCGAGTACACTGGTGTGTTCCTCCTGAGGAATGCACCTTCTCCATATACAATCCGCACCATCACAAAATAGGAACAGATCCTCCAATTGGTAATAATAAACCTTTAACAGAAATCTGTCTACCTTGTACTTCAACCAATCTTGTGGAACTTTCTTGAAGAGAAGATAGTTTGCAATATGAGCATACCATGGGAGTGTGTCCACAGATATAATGGCCTTATTCGGAAAGGTTTCAGAAATAGGGATCGTGTTATGCTTAGAGGTCTCTGCATTCGTAATACAGGGAAGGTGATCTGCCACAACATTTTTCAGTTAAGGTTTATCTTGAATCACTAAATAAAATTCCCGGAGAAGAAGGATCAATTTGATAAGATGTGGTTTGGCATCATTCTTTTCCTGTAATTATCGTATGGTAGTATGCTCCGTGTATACGATAACGTGGGAACCGAGGAGGTAAGATCTGAACTTCTACCCCAAACACAACTCCTAAGATCACCTTCTATGTAACTGTATAATTTCACTGTGCTTCATCCAGAGTTCTGCTAGCATAGTATATAGCAAATGGTATCGCATCCCTTCTCTATGTTCAAACCGCTCTAACTACGAAATCTGAGCCGTCCACCATGATCTCGAAAGGAAGAGACAAATCAAGTGGTTGTAGGACAGGAGCACTAGTAACCATATCTTTCATTTGATTGAATACGAGGAGGACTTTCTCATTAACCACGAACTCACTACCCTTGCATAGAAGCTCAGTAAAAGGCCTGGCAATCTTGCTAATGTCCTTTGTGAATTGTCTATAAAATCCTGCGTGTCCGAGAAATAACCTCAACTGCTTCAAGTTCTGCGACGGCTATAGCTTGGAAATCACATCGATCTTAGCCAGGTCGACCTCCATACCATGTTTAGAGATGACATGGCCCAATACACTCCCATTAGTCACCATAAAGTGACTCTTCTCCCACGAGAGCACTAGGTTTACCTCACAACACATTGAAGAACTCTGTCTAAATGAGCAAGACGTGTGTCAAAACTAACCTCGTAGTTTGAGAAAACGTCTACAAAGAACTCAAGGAAGCTACCCACCATGTCGGCAAATACAACCAACCTACACCTATGGAATCTAGTGGGGCCATTACTGAATCAAAAGGGCATCCATCTAAAGGCGTAGGTGCCAAACGGACAAGTGAAAGTAGTTTTCTCCAGATCCTAAGGAGCGATAGCAACCGTGTTATATCTCGAGTACCCATCCAAGAAATAAAAGAACTCATTCCCTGCAAACCACTCAATAATATGATCAATATACGGCAGTAGAAAGTGATCCTTTTTGGTAGCAGAGTTCAGACATCGGTAATCAACACATACATGCCATGAAGTAGGTACCCGTGTTAGAATCTCCTCACCACGGTCATTCGTTACGATAATAATCTTGGATTTATTCAGGAACACATGTAAAGGGCTTACCCACTTGTAATCTAAAATAGGATATAAAAATCCATCATCACACCATTTTCTGATCCCTTCATGAAAACCTTCCTTAGATTTGGATTTACAAGGCATTGACATTAATGAGAGGGTTTACAATCATCCTCTAGGTAGACATGATGTGAGCACAAAGTTCAGTTAATGCCACGGAGATCCTAAATATTCCATCCTATGGCCATGCAATTTCTCTAAAGAACCTCTAGCATGTGAGATTCTTGTTAAGCAGTCAACTGCGAGCTGAGGATCGTTGGAAATATCTGGGGGGGACCTGCAAGGAAGGAATATTTCAATGTTGATGGTAAAGCCTTGAGCTCAGGTGGGCTCTGCATCGTCTCTACAATAACCTCGACAACTGTAATTGTAGATGATACGTGATATGTACTCTATGGAGTGTCCACCTTGGTTATTAACGGCTCAGCAAGTAAAATCACTGTGAGATCTACAATGAGTGATCTTTGCTCATAAAGGAGGGTCTCATCAGAATGTTTAGAGTTTTCGTCAACTAACAGCTCATATATCTTAACAATATTCTCAGAAAGATGTCTCTCATCTATGCATAACTTAGGAAATTTAACGAACGACATAGAAGTATGTATCTCAGAACTCTCAAAAGGAGGCAAATCATTAGTAGTCTCAGAAAAGTGTGTCAAAGGAAAATTAGAAGGTTCCTCAAAAAACTCAGCTCGATCCTAAAAAATCAGCTCAAACTGTCCGTCAGCATCTAACTCAATTGGATAACCAAGGGAACTCTTGTCGACTATGCTTTCCACACAGTCTATTTGGGAAAGGAACTCTTGGCTATCTATGAAATCCATGAAAAGATCTGTCTCTCGGTATTACAAAATAAAATCACAGTCCTCTGGCTCTAATAGAACTTTCTCTATCTCATCTACTACTGGTGGTAGTGGTGGTCTACGATCAGAGATCGTCTCAATTTTCACCTTGTCACTTCGAGAGTTAAAGATGATCTATTAAGTATAGTAATCAGCTAATGCTTCATCTTTTCGGAGGAATGGTTGACCTAATATGATCATGGAATGGAGTAATGGTGTAGGTGTGTACATATCCATGACAACAAAATATATAAGAAATTTCATTCCCTGCACTTATATAATAACATCCTCTAAAATACCTCTTGACCTCTTAATCGATCTATCAGCAAACTGAAGGATCTTCCTGGTTGGTTTAAGAGGTCCTTACCTTAATTCAGTTAGTAAAGAGGATGGCATGAGATTTATTGAGGAACCACTGTCTAGAAGAGTACGATCAAATTCATGATCAAAGATACGGCAATGGATGTGTGATGTTCCCTTGTCTTTCTTTTTGGGTGGGAGATTATTGATGGCATGAACTGTGGACATGGTCAAGATGTGTTTCTCTATTTGCTTTCATCTATTGTGCCTTGGTTTATGCTTTTGTGTACATGCCTCTTTCATTCCCTTTTTAACTACAGGCATGTATTCCATGACCTTAAGGAGTGGCGTCTCTAAAAAATATTATGTAAGATCTCAACCACTCAAGAATCAGATAGGGAAATTTTTATTTTTTAGAATTTTTTTGTTTTTAGAGTAGCAGGAAATGGAACAAAATTATAAGAAACATTCAAACGTTTATTTCCATTATTCAAAGTGGAATACTCATTTACAACTGGAAAACCAGAATCAGCCTGTATAGTGTTGTATAAATTAGGTGAAGTAAAAACATAATCTGAAATAGAACGGGATGTTGCTGCTGGTGAAGAGGAAGAATCCGCAACAGGTATGTTCTCCCTTAATGTTGAAGGTGGTGACATACCAGACTCAGGTGTTCTCTCTTAGTGGTTCGATCTCCCAACCCCAACTGGTGCATAGGCGGATGCAATCTACTATCGCTCTTGAGACGGATGGCGTCAGAAAAACTTTTAAAATCAAGGGCCATACATGTCTCGGGTATAGGTGGGCTATTTGCTACCTGCTCCTTGTGTGTAATATTGCTGGGGTTGGCTTCGACCTATGCTAGGTTCAATGTCTTGTTGTTGGTCAAGTCGTCAATCCTTTGAGTTAGTTTGTTCATGTTCTTCTTGAGCAGTGCAAGTTGGTTTAGTGATGGGTTCACCGAAGGGGCCTCATGATTCTCAATTGTAGGCTTTCACTGAGAAAGATAATGCAGAGGTTGTTGGTAACCATAGAGATTCTAATAATAAAGAGGAGGTGGATGTTGATCATCCACCTCAGGAATACGATGCTGGTTTACTTCCATGGCCATGGTTGATCATATCCCCAAATAATGGAGTCATATAGGGTTCATGTGTGTCGATATCGCCAGTCTGGTCCTCTGAATGTGTAGGCTGATCGAAGGAGTGGTATTCGAGGTTGTTAATGTGGATGTGATCATCATTGTTAATCCAATACTGATGATCATTAGGTGCGAGCCTCTCCATCTGGTGTGATCGGGTTTCCATAATATTCCCTATGGTCAAGGAAAGATGTGGATTTGTGTAGTGTTTACCTATCCCAACTAAATTGTGAGGAAAGAATGAAGTTGGTTGGGGTTGATATTGATGCCAGTCTTTTATCTCGATGTTTTGTTCTTCTAAAGGCTCTTGGGTTTTAGAAAGAAAAATGGCATAAGTCGGCTCATCCCAAGATGGGAGTGGTTCACATACTGGAAAGGTCGGGGGAGATGGGATATATATCGAAGTAGATAACATGGTCGAAAGATATGGGTAAAATGGTTTTGAGTTCAAAGATTGGACCGTATTCCTTCGACGGTCAAAGTTTCTTACGAATGTTAGAGGATTCATGAAAGAAGAGAGTTTATATGTTTTGGGTCTGACCGAGACAAATTCATTTTTATAGTGTAGATTAGATGGGTACTCGGACTGATGTCCTATCATATTCGAAGAAGGTGGATGAGGTGTCATCATAGATCTTGGTTGAAAATGTTCAAGTGTATGGGATACTCAACCATAGAATCCTGAAATTTTAAATCAAGGTGAGTAATGGCACAAGTGTGCGGTTTTTAATATTCGAGATCAGTTCACGTACCCCAATGGAAACAGAAATCAAACCCCGGGTTCACCAACTCACATAATGTAGCAACAAGAGTTCGGCAATTTATCTTTTCTATTTTTATTGGTGATAAATCAATCTTGGAAAATAATAGCAAGTTGTTAGGTGGCGGAATTTTTCTTAAAGACTGGCCCAAATTCTTACGACTAGTTGCATCCACTTTCAGCTAGTATGGATGTAAGTACGGACCGTAAAACGGCTACCCATGTTACTTAAGGATGGAGGCTTACACAATATCATTTAAACCATTCACTGTACAAAGGAAATCTGGACCATTTACTGGCTACCCGTTATTTCCTCCAAGAGAAGTATCCAATCATTTTAGAATATGTAGTCTGAATGAAGATTCCAAAGCTGGGCTCTAACCTTATGTGTCATGTCTCACTCACTCAGACAAATAAATGAATCCAAGGTCGGGGTTGCTCTCCTACAAAATTTCTTTATTTTATGAGTTAATTAAGTCATACAGTCCCAATTTTATTGAGGTGATCACGTGAAAAATTAGATGAGCACAAATACACATCTACCGTTCAGTCCTGAATTGCGTTAAATTTTATGCGGTAAAACATGAGGGAGAAACGGGAAAACTGATGCACGTGAAAATTGATTATGTTTACACAGTAAGAGGATTTACAGGGTTTCCTTTCAATCTCCAAGTGGGGTACAATGCAAGATTTGAAAATTAATTCTAAATGAATGCAAACTGACAAAAGACACACCTAGCAGAAAGTTCTATTAGTCGGGAAGAATTGATTTTAATTTGACCAAGTTGGACGATCTAATGTGCGTCTCAATTAATGTGAAGTATGGCCCTAGGTTCTATGTGCACAATCAATAAAATCTTAGAAGCTCCAATAGCAGTATGTGCAGGTCTAACCTACGAGCCACAAATGTTGGGCCCCACCCTCACCAGAGAGTGAAACAGGGTACGACACACCACAAAAGTTCAAGGTCTTGTTACACACGCGAGAGTCCAAACGGACACCGTTATAAATGAGAAAAAAACAATAAAATTAAAATTACAAAAAAATAAATCGTAGACACTACGCTCTCTCACAACTTGACTCGATCTTAATTTTATTTGCAATTTTTCAGGCATCATTGAAGATGCCTAAATTTTTGTGAGAAACCACTCCACGTACATCGGGTACCTCGCAAGAAAAAACGAGAGAGAGAGAGTAAGAGAGTGAAATAAAAATTAATCAAAAAATAAAATGAGAAAATAAATGTTGAAAAATAAAATAAAGTAGATGCAAAAAAAGAAAAAACTTCGAAAATATACAGTAAAGATTTCTGGGGACAGCCTACCCGAATATGGAAAATCGAACACAAAAATTTTTTAGACAAAATCTAAGCTGCTTGCTTGCCGATAAAGACGCCACCTGACGAGTCCGAGAATGCCCTAGTTAGTTGCCGTGAATTATCATTTAATTTTATTTCATTACGTTGCATGCGGGTTATTCGGAATCGATCAAAAAATAACAACAAGAAATTAGTTAATTTTTAATCGGCTTGGTTTTATGTTTATTTAACTTGGGCTATTCCTAATGTCAAACTCAAGGATGCAAAAGAACAACCTAGAATTTTGTCTAATAAAGTTCGTGCATGGTTTTCAATGGGGTATTTTTTTGGTATTTTAATGCAATTTTGGAATGCAAAATGCAAATGTGTAAAATTTTAGGGACTAAAATGCAAATTGAACAAATGATATTAAAAAAATTATGAAATTTGACGTAGCTATATCTTATGATGAAATGAGTGCATTGGATTTTTTTTGGAATTTTTGGATGCAAGATAAATATTTAAAGAATTATGAATGCAAACAAAGTGAATTTCAATATTTAATTTTAATAAATATTAAAGCCATTTATTTTCAAGGGATAAAATTATCCAAGATC
This sequence comes from Ottelia alismoides, assembly GCA_037367405.1. Taxonomy (NCBI): domain Eukaryota; kingdom Viridiplantae; phylum Streptophyta; class Magnoliopsida; order Alismatales; family Hydrocharitaceae; genus Ottelia; species Ottelia alismoides. The sequence goes on along the minus strand of JAZKJV010001848.1, from coordinate 40,752 downwards.
TATCACTAGATGGTCGATCTTAGAAAAATCCTAAAAATCAAAAATATTGGATTTTGTACCCAATAAAAATTAAAGTTTGAAATATGCAAAATGATTTTATACGAGAAACTATGCTTGCAAATTCAATTCTTTCTAAGCATGATTTTAAATACAAATAATTCTATAATCCGTGATTTTTTGGTAACTTTCAGAGCTATGGTTAATTACTTATGAATTTTGAGGTAAAACATGTGTAAAATATGTAAATTTCCACAGGAATAATAATTATTAATTAACCACAAGGGATAAAAATATAACAAGTATGCTGTAATATAGAGAATTAATCAAAGAACACAATGCAATTTTTGAAACATAAAAATAATGTCATGTAGAGGTGTAAACAAAGGGGGAACACAAGGGTAGAATTGTAATAAATAAAATAAAATAATGCAGAGAGTGGACCTTATTGAAAATACCTATACCCTAGGGGGGGCAACTACAAAATTCCTTGAGGGTCTCGTGTGTCACACATGCTCTCTAGGCGGTAGGGGTCTTGTTGGAAATAGTGCAATCCTCGTGGACTTGAATGCAAAGATCCCCAAGCAGCACATGCGCCACAAGTGAGAAGGGATACTTTCGAAGATACGTTGTCCTTTCGGGGTGCTTCTTGTAAATATTCCAAGCGGTGACGTGCTATTCATGTGACCCTTGGGTAGCTGAAGGGCTTCTGTTGCGATGGTGGATGGGGGCGGTGCGACAACTAAAGCACCGACGATCGGTTGGTGTTGGCGGTGCTGGGTGGCTGCGGGGCAGCTGTGACAATAACAACAGAGCACATGTCGTATATCAGGGTGCTTGGCGTTAGAGCACAAGCAGGCAAGGTGGGGCTTTGTATTGAGGTTGGCAGCAGAGGATCTCCAGATATTGCCTATGAAGGACTGAAGGCGCTGGTGGTGCGGAGTTATCGGAGAGACACGGTGGCGGAGGCTATGGAGGTGAATATGCGGTGATGGAGCGGAGTGGACTGCTCCTCACTAAGCAGGATGATGGTGTCAGTGAAGGTGCATGAGGTGGAATGGAAGGCTCACATGGAGGAGCTGGATCAATGGCCTTGATGCCGGAGCAAGCAGTCACGGGTCATTGCAAGCTGCAATAAGGCCGAGGCCATGGATCTCGTCAGGCTCGCGGAGGCGACGATGTCACCGTCTACCCCGGTTCATCTGTGTAAACGATGCATGAATTGGAGTCGAGGGAGTGGCGGAACTTTTTATGCGACGAGGGGCAGGTTTGGAGATGGTAGGAGATCGAAGACGATCTCATCGCAGATATGATGTCAGGGCGACGTGGTGGACATGGATAGACGACGGCTGAAATCACAGAGATTTGATAACGGTGGCGAGGTTACAAGGATTTGTAGGGTTGATTTCATGATGGACGAGATTCATGGATGTTGGGATCAATCGGAGATGGTGAAGGCGCGACCATAGATGGAAGAGAGGTGGTGGTCGACGGTGATCTCCACAGAGGTAGAGGCGTGAAATTGGGAAAATGGGGTGACGGATACGAGATACAAGAACCATTCGATCAGCCGAGATCGGGTGATCCTGATCTCTCCATGTGGCGCACAATGGGAAGGGGTCAAGCAGGTGCTGGGCACGTGTGCAAGAGGCGCACGAGCGAGATTTTTTTTTGTTTTTTTAAATGCAATTAAATATATATAAAAGGGCTAAAAATGGGTGACACTTGGCCGCTCCAGGAGATGCCACGTGTCACCAATAGAAAAATTCAAAAATTAAAAAGGAAAGAAAAAAAATAGCAGACGACTTAGATCGAAAAGTTTCCTTCATGAAAGTTGCTCATCTCGACAAGATATACAACTTTCATGAAGAGACCAAAATCCAAATCGATCATTTGCACAAAGTGATATTTTTGGGATATCCCATGTACATAAAATACCTTGATTTTTGGGTTTTATTTTTTTTCCTTTTAAACTAGAAAAAAATTCGGAAAAAAATGTGATAAAATCAAGGATAAATATTTACACATCATACTGTTTTTTTATTAAGTTAGAAGAAGAAGAAATAAAATAAAATGCGAAAACGATAACATTTGTACCCACTGTTAGTGAAGACTAAGACTCAATTAGTATATTTGATTTCAAGCTAATTTTGCATCTAGATTTTTTCATATTTTAATAAAACTTTTGTTAATGAAAATAAATGAATAAGAAAACAATTAAAATAAATTTTATTATTTACATAATATAATAGGTCGAAAACTGCTAAAATACAAAATGCATAAAAGAGGCCCAAAACCTAACTTTCACATACGAGGTCCAATTCGCTTGATCTTGGTCTTGTTCTGAAGGTAATTAAATGTGTATTGGTTGAAAAGTGAGTAGGATAAAATCGGACACTGTATGAGGAACAAATCGAGGTTTCAGTCTGACAATCATGTAATTGTGGTTTGCGTTTTTGGTCCACTTATTAAGGTTAGCGATTTTTTTACATTTTTTATTTATTCTAGTAAGCAATATGTACATAATGGAAGTGGTTTCAGGTCATTTAGTGTTGGCATGAATTAATTAAAAATCAGGGAAGTTAGGATATTTTACATGTCATTTGGACTGTGATTTTTGGCTTCTTATTTTATAAAATATTGAGTGATAAAATGCAATTCTTATTAATACACGCATGAATGCTAATTATGCAGAATAAATGGAAAAATGCTAATGAATTTTGGGTATTAGAGATTAATTCGTACATTTTAGAGTGATAAATCTGAGATTCATCAACAGGCTAATTTTAAAACCACCTTGAGAGACATGATTCTCGATCTGAGACAAGATATGAGTGAGGAGGATACAAACAATGGTGGAGGTGGGAATGAGGGAGAAGACCCTATCATAGAACATGTGGCTAAGCTTACATTAAAGGATGCATATAATCCAGGAGCTGGAGAAATAAATTCTTGGATAGAAATCCCTATGATTCATGGGCAATTCGATCTTAGGCCCACTGTATTACCTCTTCTGATGGATAAAGCTTTATATTAGTTAAATCACTTGGGAAAGGTTGTCACAACTTGGGAAGAGTTGAGGTTCGCATTCTTAGCAAATATTACCCGCTCAAATGACTCAATCAAATGCGATCCTTGATTGCTAATTTCTCCCAGATGCCCTAGGAGCCTATTAACGAGGCGTGGGAATTCTAAGATCTGATGGAGAAGTGCCCCCATCATGATATTCCAAAGACCAGCCTTGTGCAAAATTTCTTTGGTGGTTTAAGCATAGAGAACCATATGCTGGTGTATGCCGCTTGTGGGGGGAGCCACTTAAACAAGGACGAGGATGTCCTTTATCAAATTTTTGAGGAGATGGCGGAGAGTTAAGCAGCTCTTTCTTCTTCACGTGCTTTTCAAATGCACCTTGTCACCTCCCCTACAGTACCCCACATGGTTGTTAATATGACAGCATTATATGAATTGGATAGGGTGGACATCTCTGACTTGACTATCATTGGATACCACCTACCCAAAGTGGACATTATAGAGAAACGATCTAAGGAGCTTGAGAAGCTTCAAGTGATCGAACAGAGGACGGAGACCTGGATAAGCTGGTTGAGATAACAAAGTACCTAGAGCTTCTTGTGAGTTCGATCAATGTAGTTTACAGTGTGAGTGCAGTAGCCAATACCTTTACCGGGGAGCAGACTTATTCCACCCAACAGATTAGCAGAGGACCTGCCACAATTCAACATGTCTACTACGTGTAGACACCTGATCAGGTTCAAAAGTTTCACATCAAATAGTTCCATACCAGTAAGAAGTAGCTTACATTCCTGAGCAACAGTCTCCATCTCCCCCTGTCATTCTGGAGGTGAATGGTATCTGGTTCGACCGTGTGCAAAAATAGCCCCGTCCGTCATGGAAAGGCCAATTGGGTTCACGGCAAGGTCAGATACTTGCCCATCAGTTTCAGGGAGACAACAATGCACCAATACTTCTAGCCTCACTATCAGTCTCCACCTTAGTTCCAAAACTGGAGACAAGGCTAGCCGCAGCATTAGTCTATGTATCTTCATCCTAACCAGCAACAGACATCATATTATGGATAATATCTTCCTCCTCCTCCTTATTATCAGAATCCATATGGTAACCAACAACCTCCGTACTATCAATCTCGGCGACAGCTAACAATGAGCACTCTGAGGTACCTTCAGTCAACCTAGCACTTGACCAACTTGCATTTATCGCGAAAAACATGAACGAACTGACTCAGCGGATCGATGATCTAACCACCACCAAGACATTGATTCCGACACAGAACGAAGCCAACCCCAACAACTTCAGACGTATGGAGTAGGTCGACAATAGCCCACCCAACCCTGAGATAGGTATGTCCCTTTATTTTACATGTTTATCTGATGCCATTCATCTCAATAGCGGTAGGAGATTGCAGCAACCTACGCACCAGTTGGGGTTGGAAGATCGAACCACTAAGAGAGCATCATCTTCTGCATCATCTTCTTCACCAGCAGTTGAGAGGCCTAGTGTAGCATCACTCAAATCTGGAGTTTCTCCGCCACCTTCACCATGCAGAAGTAGATCACTTTTTACATGGGAGAATTCGCTAGTCGCAGATACTTCCTCTTCACCATTTGCAACATCCCATTCTATTTTAGATTTAGTTTTTCCTTTACCTATTTTGGGAAAAACAATACTGACCAACTATGGTTGTCCTTTTGTACATGAGGATTCTACTTTGAATAATGGAAATGAACGTTTGAATGTTTATTCTGATTATGTGCCATTTCCATTTTCTATTAAGTCTTAAAAAAATCAAAAATTAAAAACAACCCTATCTGATCCTGGCGTGGTTGAGATCTTACAGAATATCATTTTAAAGGCCATGGAATATATGCCTACAGTAAAAAAAGGAATGAAAGAGGCATGTACACCAAAGCATCAACCAAGGCAGGACAGACGAAAGGAAACAGAGAAACACATACTGACCACGGCCACATTCATGCCATTAGTAACCTCCTGCTAAAAAGAAAGACAAGGGAGAACCTCACATCCACTGCCATCAATCTCATGCCTTCCTCTTATTGATAGAGGTTCCTCAATTAATCTCATCCCATCCTCTTTACTAACTAAATTCTGCTTAGGGCCTCCTAAATCAACCAGATTTATCCTCCAGTTTGCTAATAGATAGATTAAGAGTCCAAGAGGCATTTTAGAGGACATTGTTGTAACGGTGTAGGGAATGAAATTCCTATTGATTTTGTTGTCATTTATATGGACACACACGCACTAGTACTCCATACCTCGATCATACTAGGTCGACTGTTCCTCCGAACGACCGAAGCAACAGTTGATTATGGTACTGGAGAGATCATCTTTCACTCTCGCAGTGATAAGGTGAAAATTGAGACGATATCTAATCCTAGACCACCATCGCCACTAGCAGCAGATTAGACAGAGAAAGTTATATCAGAGCCAGATGACTGTGATTTTCTTGTTGAATTCTAGGAGACATATCTTTTCACTGATTTTACAGATACCAAGGAGTTCCTTTCCCAAAAGAACTCTTGGATAAGCACAGTCAATATGAGTTCCCTTGGTGGTCCAATCAAGCTAGTTGCTGATGGGCATTTTGAGCTGATTTATGCGGATCAATCTGAGTTTTTAGAGGCACCTTCTTATATTCCTTTGACACACATTTATTAGGTTACTGATGATATGCCTCCTTCTATGATCTCTGAGATACATATATCTGAGACATTCGTTGAATTTCCTAATTTATTTTCAAGTGAGAGACATCTTTCAGAGATTGTTGTTGAGATATCTGAGCCATTAATTCACAATAATGCTGAATACCCTTATAAGTCCCTCATTCTTGAGCAGAGAACACTCATTGCAGATCTATCAAATATTCGATTTGCTGAGCAGCCCAGATGGACAATCCACATAGTACAGATCATATATCATCTACCAATACAATAGCAGAGGTAATTGTAGAGTCAATTCAGACCCCACCTGAGCTCAAGGTATTACCATCAACATTGAAATATGCCTTCTTTGCAGGTATCCCCCAAATGTTATCGGTCATCCTTAGCTCGTAGTTGACTGCTGAACAAGAATCTCGCATGCTAGAGGTTCTTGAGAGAAACAACAAGGCCATAGGATGGAATATTTCGAATCTCCGTAGGATTAACCCAGTTTTATGCTCGCATCATATATACCTAAAGTATGACTGTAAATCCTCCCATGAATGCCAGCACCGTCTAAATCAAAATCTAAGGGAGGTTGTCGTGAAGGAGATCAGAAAATGGTGTGATACTGGTTTTATAAATCCCATTTCAGATTCAAAGTGGGTCATCCCTCTACATGTGGTATTGCAGAAATCTAGTATTACTATCGTGAAGAATGACTATGGTGAGGAGATTCCGACCTGAGTACCTACTTCATGATGTGTCTGTGTATATTACCGATGCCTGAACTCATCTACCAAGAAGGATCACTTTCTGCTACCCTTTAGTGATCAGATTATCGAGAGGTTGGCAGGGAAAGAGTTCTTTTGCTTCTTTCATGGGTACTCGGGATACAACTACATTGCTATCACTCCTAAGGATCAAGAGAAAACTATGTTCACTTGTTTGTTTGGCACCTACGCCTTTAGACGGATGCCCTTTGGATTGTGTAACACCCCCTCAACATTACAAAGGTGTATGTTGGTCATTTTTACCAATATAGTGGGTAGTTTCCAAGAGGTCTTCATGGATGATTTCTCAGTCTACGGGGATAGCTTTGACACATGTCTTGCTTATTTAGACTGAGTTCTTCAACATTGCTGTGAATTAAACCTAGTGCTCTCGTGGGAAAAGAGTCAATTTATGGTGACTAATGGGATTGTATTGGGCCATGTCATATCCAAACATTGTGTGGAGGTTAACCCGGCTAAGTTTGATGTGATTTCCACATTAGAGCCACTACAGAATATGAAGTAGTTGAGGTCATTTCTAAGAAATGTAGGATTCTATTGGCGATTCATAATGAACTTTAGCAAGATCACCAGACCAATGACAAAGCTTTTGTGAAGGGAGAGTGATTTTGTTGTCGACGATAAAGTCCTCCTTAAATTCAATCATATGAAGGATATGTTTACTAGTGCTCCTATCTTATAGACACCTGATTGGTCTCTTCCTTTCGAGATCATGACGGACGCCTCAGATTTCGCAGTTGGAGCCGTTCTAGGACAAAGAAGGGATGGGATACCATTTGTTATACACTATGATAGAAAGACTCCTGATGAAACACATCGAAATTATACAGTTACAGAGAAGTAGATGTTAACAGTTGTGTTTCGGCTAGAGAAGTTCGGATCTTACCTCATTGGTTCCCACGTTATTGTATAGACAAATTACGTTGCCATACGATACTTGCATGCAAAGAAGGATGCCAAACCACGCCTTATCCATTGGATCCTTCTCCTCCAGGAACTTGATTTAGAGATTCGAGATAAACCTTGAGTGAAAATGTTGTGGAAGATCATCTTTCCCATATCACATATGAAGAGACCTCTGAGAAGAACATAATCCCTATTTCTGAAACCTTTGCAAATGAGGCCACTTTGTCTGTGGAGTCATTCCCATGGTATGCTGATATTGTGAACTATCGTGTCTCCACGAAAGTTCCACAAGATTCGCCGAAGACAAGGTAGAAAGATTTATGTCAGAGATTCATTATTACCAAATGGTGGATGCATACCTATTTCGTGAGGGTGTGGATTGTATCTAGAGAAGGTACATTCCTCAATAGGAACACAACAATGTACTTGAGCACTGTCACAAACTAGAATCTGGTGGGCATCATTCAGGGAAACACACGATAGCGAAGATTTTACAGAGTGGCCTATGGTGGCCCGCATTACTTAAGGATGCTATAGAGTATGTTCGAGGTTATACCGACTGTCGGAAAATGGAATTAACCATTGGTTCCAAAGATTCCCAAAGATACATACAAAATTATAGTGTTTTTAATGCTTGGGGCATAGACTTCATGGGCCCATTTCCTGTCATTCAGGGATTTCACTACATCGTGCTTGCTGTAGATTATGTTAGTCGATGGGTGGAGGCTATCCCCACCCAAACTGCAGATAGTCGTATAGTGTGTTCCTTTCTCAAGGAACACATTATTGCATGGTTCGAGATTCCCAAAATACTGATTTCATATGGGGGAAACCATTTCATTACTAGTGAAGTAAAGAACCTTGTGAAGGAGTACTCCATCTAGCACAAAGTTGTATCTCCTTACCACCATCAGACTAATGGCTTAGTAGTGATTTTGAATTGGGAGATCAAGTGGATATTGGAAAAACTTGTAGATCCAGATAGAAAGAACATGTTCCAGATGATTGATTCGATTCTATGGGCTTATGGGACAGTGTACAAGTCTCTTTTCGGTATGTCTCCCAACGGATTGGTGTATGGAAAGACTTCCCACGTTCCAGTGGTATTAAATCACAAATTTTTATGACCACTCTGTGTATTCAATCTTGATTATGAGAAGGAAGGAAAGAATAGGAAGTTGATTTCAATAGATTACTGGAATTCCGAGACTTCACATATGATAACTAACTCATGTATAAGGAGAAAGTCAAGCGTTGGTATGATAAACACATTCAAAGGAAAACTTTCTCTCCTTATTAGAAAGTTGGTTATTTGATGCTAAGTTGAAGCTGTTTCCAGGAAAATTGAAAAGCAAATGGTCAGGATCATTCATCGTGAGAGCTGTACGTGACAATGGGAGTATTATCATATCTGGGTTGTCATCTGACGCACAACCATTTGTTGTGAACAGACAGTTGCTGAAACCATATCGAGATCATGATATATTCCTATCCGTCATTGATTCTGTTTATGTGGTATCATACGATGATCTTTTGATTCCATCTTTTACATCTGATACATGAGCTGACAACCTCTTGTATGTCCTTTCATTTCATTCCTTCTTCTCCCATTTTATCGTTCACCCCTTTTCCGTGCGTATTTATGCTATACTTAGGATGTGCTTTATTCGAAGTTCTGGGGGGGTGAATGATTTGTGTTATTCATAATCGTCATGTTCATCACTCCTGTTGTTGCCTATACTTAGTGATACTCTACCCTACATATACTGGGGGTTCATGTTGTTCATATAATCTCTTTCATGTTTTTATTCTTCTGTTCTCTCATTTGTCCCCCAATTTGTTGATATTCTATACTTAAGGCTATTCTACCATAAGTATAGGGGGTAAGTGGAGTCGTTTAGTCCGTACAATCTCTTCATCGGTTTTTCCCTTTTGTACAGTCTTATATACTTAGGATTACTTGATCCTAAGTATAGGGGGATCACCGACTTAGCACGAGTCTTATTCATTATTTTTTTCTTACTTTCTTTGAGTCATTGTAGCATAGGAGTCTTGTCACTTTTCTATACATAGCACGAGTTATGTCTTCCTTTGCCGCTCTCTAATCACTATGACGATAGTTCGAGCTATGTATAGAGGGTGTCTTATATATTGTATATATACAATAGACATAACTCGTGCTTTTAAATGTGATTAATTTTGGGATATGTATATAAATTCGTAAAATTCATCTTTGTATATAGACTTGGGTCACCTTTCAAAAAAACAAACAAAAAACAAAAAAAACCCAAAAAATTGGAAAAAAATCCTTGTATATACTTGTATATATTTCTAACCTTTTTTCATAAAAAAAACCCTAAAAACTACAAAGTCAAAAGTCTATAAAAAATTGCATAATTAAAACTTCAAAAAAATTTCGCTTTTCACATGTGCATCACTGTTGTCCAAAAATACATAAAAAGTTCAAAATTAGAAAATTGTAAGAAAAAACAAGCATTTTGCTTTCTTTTTATTGTACATATTTTCTTGCATTTGCATGTGCAACTTTCAGGATAGTATTGACATTTAAACTAAGTCTGGAATAAAGTTGAAGAATGGAACTTAGTTGGACCTTAATCCACTTAATTTCAGAGGAACCATATAAGAAATGCAATTAAGACTTTTCAGGTCCTAGTGACTTAATTCTTAGAGTCCATAAGACTATGTTCACATATCATCTTGATTATTCTAGGTAGACTATTTAACAACACACGCATGATTCTTTCAGACCGTGGCTTATCTTTGACTAGCACTCGACACTTAGCTCTTCATGGAGGAGGTAGTGAGGAGGCAAAATCTTTTGGCTTTGTGTCACATACAAGGGTAGTTCATCTAGGTAGAACCTCTCCTCTTCCTCTAAGGGGGGTTGTGCATCTCAACCCTATCTAGTAGCATTGAGAATACAGTATGTTGTGGTGTTGCAATAATGGTTCAAAAATGGGATAGTCTAGTAGCTCAAGAGGAAAATTTCTTATATACATGCCGCACCTTGTATATTATTTCATAAAAAAGATAAAAAATGTAGAATATTCAAAAGTGGACTGGACTAAAAGAAAAGTAAAATGCATGTCAGAGTGTATATATGAGGATAAAGAAAAATATATAATAACAGCTTCAAAGTAAAAATAGTGTAAGCTTGCATCTGAATGACTTGGATACACTAGTCATATATCCAAGGATAGATAGCTACACTGGTTACCATACACTCTTGTCTCCATCTCCTCTTTTTGAGCTGGTTGTGCTTGAACATAGAAGTGAATATCCTTGTATCTAGAGGAAAGATTTGCTAGACCGGGGGACTAGAGTTACGTTGATGAGGGAGGTTGTTTCATTGCAACTTTTGAGATGGGGAGCTATATTTCACTTACACCTTACAAGTAAAGATTCATTGTCATAAGAATTTGTATATGTAGACTTGTTCTAAGCTGACTATTGAGGAGACTTGAATAGGAGTCTTGTGGAACTTAGAGGCTGTTAGGTTTTAAATCCATTTCCAATTAAGGTTCCGCCACACTAATAATCCAAAGGTCTGACAGAGCTCCATACCACAATTTTATGAAGATAAGTTTAATACTCAATATTGTCGTAATTTCTTTATATTTCCATTCTTTTTATTTTATTCACTTATTCTTTCAAATAAGTGTTTGCTAAGGGACTAGCAAAGGTGAAGCATAGGGGTTGATGAATATGCATTTTATCACCTTTATTCATTTATTTTAGCTTAAAATCCTTTATAAAATACTTGTATATAATATTAATTCCACATTCTTACTAACTTGAATCTGTGTGTGTATATTTTACATTTATTACTATTTTAAACTAAAAGAAATAAAGAAAGAAAGAAAGGAAAAATAAAAAAGAAAAAAGAAAAGAAAAAGAATTGATCCTAATCCAGAGAGAAGATCAAGACTTGACCTGATTGACCAGGAATAAAGTAGGGGGGATAGGATCCTTAATCAAAAAGTCCAAAAAATATGTGTTGTAAATATTTGTATACTTACACTATTTTATTTGTACAAAAATTGACCTCAAATTAAATAATTTTCAAAAAAAATTGTAAATAAAAATGTTTCCCTAATAATAAAAATGTTTGCAAAATAAAATCATGTATAAAATAAAACTAACCACATCCGGAAGAAGCCATTAAGCGATGATTGAAAGACCAATTCCAGCTCCATATGAACTCAAATTGAACCAAACTCACTTCCATTTTATTCTAAATTAAATCATCTTTAAAATAATTTTGGTTTCGTAATTTTTGGAGTTACGGTTTGAAAGATGATTTTCTGGGGTGGTTTGTGCAATTTTACCATTTATTTGAATATATTATATTTGTAAATATTGTAAATACTTGCAAATATTTTTTATAATGATAAAAAAAATAAAATAATAAAATAAAATTTTAAAACATAAAAATAATTTCCTTATTTAACTATGTATATAATCTACCATATCTATATAGTATATGTATATATAGTTGATATTCTCAAATAACCACATCAAAAAAATAAAAGAAAGTAACATTTATTATTTTAATTTAAGAAAGTGAGAAAATTTAAAAAAAATTGTAAATAATTTTATCACTAATTTCCCTTTTTATCTTTATCTCTTTTCAAATTCTTTCTTATCTGTTTATCTCCATTTAATTTTTTAAATTAAAATTCTAATTCAATTATTTTTTCTATTTAACTGGCTCCTCCTCCCGCCATCTCACTTGATCAATCTTTTGGAGAGGAGCTTATTTTGTTAAGAGCAATCTTGTTGAAGAAGAGCGCCCGGCCTCCGAGTCGTCTTGTGACAGTGAGGCCACCCTCGTTGAGGCGATTACGACATTTGTCCACTCTATGGTGAGATCCATTTTTCTTGCTATTAACCTAGGTTAATTGTAGTTTAAATTTTCATATTTTTATTTCGTTGTCTTTTTTTCTTGATCTTAGAATCCATCACTATGATTTGATTTACCCGATCTTATTTTTCACTTCCACATCACGATCTATTCATGATCTTATTCTACCTCATGCAAACATTCAACTCAGATTATGCACGGTGATCGTAGACCAGGATCCATCTTCCACATCGAACGATCCGCATCCACTCACATCCCCGTTTATTTTTGGGCAGCCATTATACTTGAGTCGGTATTTTTTTAGGTACATGAATTTCACTTGAAAAATATGAAAAAAATTATTTCACGCTTCCTATAAAAATATACAAAAAATATATATTTTTGCAGTTACTATTTCTAAATTTAAAATATGCAGTTTCAGTTTTTAAAAAAGGTATATATAATAAAAAATACTATAATATTTCTGTGTTTACAAAAAAAATAATGTGGCAGGTGCTTCCCCTCTAGCCCGCAGGCGGCGCCCACTACCCTTCATCCGCCAGTGCCCCGCCAGCCGCCTCCGTCTTTACCCACATGGTGGAGCCCCGTCCACCGCTGTAGCCACCTATGGCTTATCCTCCCTGGAAGATAAGGCCACCTCCTTGAAGCCGCGATGAACCCACCTGGGCCTATTTCACCCAAACCTCCGTCCATCAAGCCACCACTCCACCTGGAGCGGAGCCACATCGCTGCCACTCGACACCGCAAGACCACCTCCGCAGGACTCATCCCACCATAGCAACTCCGTTGCCGCCTCCTTCTCCATTGCCATAACCGTCATCTACCATGAGAAGTAGAGCCCCTTTGCCAGCACCACCGAGAAGGACACCTGAGCAATCATCCACCGTGACCTCACCACCACCTGGATCGATCTTTAAATCCCGCATCACCGACCACCCTCGCATGGAGCTGTTGTCCAGCTGTCGTCGCCCCGTGCATTGGAGAGACGAAGAAGCAGCGTCCCATGCACCCCCTCTATTTATAGAATGAAGAAGAATAACTCCCAATCCCTAAAGGAATAACATAATGTTTGGGTAAATTATATTCAAGTACGCCAAAGCTTCCAAATTTGCAGAAACACCCCATCTCTCTAGCAAGTCACGCGCTGAGCATGCTCTTCTTGGGTAATTTTGATTTTCCACCCGCAAGTTTAATTATTGCTATATTTTTATGAAAAAACATTGAAAACTTTACGTTTCAGTCCATATAATCACAGACTTTATTTTGCTTGCTCTTTTCATTGAAATAAATGTTTACTCTGAAAATTCGACAAAACATTGTGTGTATTCTAGTTATATTCCTCTTCATTATGTATAAATTTTATTGCATTTTATTTTTATTTGCTATTTTAAAAAAATCAAAAGCTTTGCATTTTTCCCTGTTCACATTTAAAAAATAATAAAATTTTAAATAACATAAAATTTCTAAAAAAATATATTAGTTTACTTTTTGTATCTTTAATTTTCTATGCAAATTTCACGCATTAATTACTTATAAAATCCAAAAAAATTGTAAAATATACAAAATCCTATAGAATCATAAAAAATGTTGAAAACTCCAAAAATAAATATTTTAGTTTTGGGTGTACAAAATCTCCTTTAGTTTATAGGATAAATAATTTTTGTAATTTTTAATTTCATTTCATATTTTTAAATTACAAGATAGTCTTGTTTATTCATTATTTGCATTTTCCCTTGTTTTTATTAATTTTAAAAATCTTAAAAATTTTAAATTTTCCTAAAAAATGCAAAAAATTAGTAAAAAAATTTCAAAAAGATAAAAAAATATTTGGATATTTTTAGCATCTTTGTCATATAGAAGAAAATCTAAAAAAAATTTGCATAACTTTTGTGTATAAATTTGCTTTGAAACACAGATTTTTTGAAATTAAACAATTTTAAAAATTAAAATCATTAAAAATTTGAAGATCAGAAAAAAAGAAAAAAAACCGTAAAAAAATAAAAAAAATAAAAAATAAAAATCAAGGTAGTTAGCAATTGAGATTCCTTTTTCCTTAATAGTTTTTTTGTCGATTATTTGAATAGCCTCGCAAATTGTAGCCTCCTAAGTTAAATAATGTTACTATACAGGTAAATTAAATAACAAAATTCTTTTGCAACACATTTCTTTTGTAAGTAATTTTGCATGAAATAAAATAAATTTGTTTGTTTGAGCCAGGAATTTTGGGAATCGCAACGACAACTTTATATCAATATTAATCACTTCTCGAAAATCTCACTCAACAATATTGCAAATAGAAAAAGTGCATCGTTTCATCCTGGAGTTGTGGATATTCTTAATAGTTTAACAGTTGAGTTACCATAAATAAAATCAATGGAATATATATCTGGTGTGGAGAAGGGCTTGAAGGAAGAGTGTACAAACAAGGGTCAGACAAACCACAACAACAAATGCTAGCAAGTTGAAAAACACATCCTTACTATGGCTACTATTACAGCCATCAACAATCTCCTTCAGAAGAAGCACGACAAAGGAGAACATTTGATTAGATGCGAAGATTTCGACAAGGTCTTCGAGTGAATTTGCATTACAGTGGCTCTTCCATCAACTTCTTTCCCTCAAAATTACTGTATAATACAAGGTGGGTCCATTAAAGAAGCCACACTTGATCCTTCATTTCGCTGATCGATCTATCAAAAAACCCAAAGGGTTGTTGGAAGAAGTTGTCATAAAGCTAATGGACATGCATTTTCTGATTGATTTTGTAATCCTTTGTATGGACTCTCCTAACATGTACTTCAGACCCTAATTATTCCCGGACGACCATTCTCGTGCACTGTAGAGGCCGTGGTTGATTATGGGTCAGGAAAGATCATGTTCTGCTCGAGCAATCAGAAAGTTACCATAGATTTGGTCAGCGAGCTTAAAGTCGTATCCGATGAAAGTCATGCAATACTGCCTAAAGTATACCATGGCATTTTTTAAGAATTTTGAGATTCCAAACTCTCCACGAATAACACATGGACCCGAGAAAATCTCTCCCCAGAGGAGGACTAGGAAAACACAGTCGACTCAAGCTCCGATGTCACCTGGGAGACATAATCAAATTTGTTGATGCATCCCATTGACCTAGAATATTCATGTCAGACCGAACATGATGAATTCATTAAAGGTATGTTCAAGACATTGTTAGTTAAACAAGAAGCCACTGAGGTGAGAAGTACATCTAAAGTCATGGCATACGATCCACCTACTATCACAGTTTCTGAAGTGACCGAGAAGGAGGCCATATTAGAACATGAATTAAAGGCACTTTCGACAGGCCTAAAGAATGTCTTCCTTGTGTGTGCAGAGAAGATGTATTTGGTCATTATAAATGACATGCTGACATTGGATTAATAATCTCGACTTCTTGAGGTTCTAAAAAAAAACTTTGAGTCACTTGGTTGGCATGTCTCTTATCCTATGTTCACATCATATTTATTTGAAAGAAGATGCAAAGCCATCTCGGGAGTTTCAGAGATTACTGAACACAAATTTGTGGGATGTTGTCATGAAGGAAATCACGAAATGGTGTGATGCAAGCTTCAATTATCCCATCTTTGATTCTAAATAAGTGAACCCTCTACATGTAGTTCTGCAGAAGTTAGGGCTCACCGTGGTCACAAATGACAAAGGTGAGGAAATTTCTACCCATGTACCGACATCCTAGCAGGTATGTGTTTATTCCCACAGTTATAATTTTGTGACAAATATGACCACTTTCCCTTGTTGTTCATTGACCAAGTGTTGGAAAGACTAACAAGGAGTACTTCTGCTTTTTGGATGGGTACTCTGGTTGCAACCACGTGGAAATTGAACTTGAAGACTAAGAGAAGACTACTTTCACTTGCTCGTTGGACACCTATGCTTTTCAAAGAATGCCATTTGGATTGTGCAATGCTCCTCCCACATTCTGGAGGAGCATGCTTACAATCTTCACCGGTATGGTTGGAAGTTTTCTCGAGGTGTTTATGGGCGACTTCTCTGTCAACGGTGACTGTTTCGATGCGTATCTTCAGCATCTAGACTGTGTACATCAGAAATGCCACGAAGTCAATATTTTTCTATCATGAGAAAAAAGCCACTTCGTGATCACCGATGTGATTGTGTTGGGCCATGTTGTTTCCAAGCGTGGCATGGAAGTCAAACAAGAAATGGTGGATATCATTAGAAATCTTCAGCCACCTCAGAATATTAGACAAGTGAGGTTATTCCTGGGGCTTGTTGGAGTTTATAGATGCTTTATCTAGGATTTCAGCAACATGACCCAACATCTTGCAGAGGTACTTTACAAGGATACCAAGTATAATGTTGATTAGCAAGTCCTCCTTTTGTTCATTCAGTTGAAGGAGCTAGTCACTCAAGCTCCAGTCCTACAGCTGGCCGTTTGGACATTACCAATTGAGATTATGACTGATGCGTCAGATTTTGTGGTTGGGTGATGAATCCATTATTCATTAACATTCTTTCTGCATTTTGTCTTAAAATCCTTAATATTACATGTAAATATTCAATAATTTCCATCTTTCATCAAAACCACACTCATGAATAAAAGTGCACTTTTATGAATCCAAATCATGTAAATAAATAAAATAATAAAAATAAAGAAAACAAAAAGAAGGCATATTGTAGATATGTATATATGTATAATATGAATTATAAAATATAAATAGAGATAAAAGATATATTTATAACCTAACCTCTAAGACAAACTCAACATGGATCGGTCGAGAAATAAATAAGTAGGGGGAGATAAGGAAAGAAAACAATAAAAACTAATAATTATACACTATATACATTCTTCATTATTTATCAAATATTTATCAAATATTCATTAGTTTTTAATTAATTCATATGAATATATTTTTCACCAAATGTTTTTCTAAATTATTTATAAAAAAGTATAGAAAGTTATAAATATAAGTTAAAAATAATGTATTGTATATATACCAAGAAATCCAACTTTTAAATTGTCAAATTCTCAACTTCCAAACATCATAAAATTTCCATACGAACTCTAATTTTACTTAACTCACTTTAAAGTTCATAAAAAAATATTCTCTAATAAATGAAGGTGATTTCACTAAAATTGGAGTTTATTTGCAAAAAGTCGGTTTTGGGACCTAATGACAAATGGGTTTCTAGGAAATTTATTTTATGCAGAACAAGTTAATTATAGTGTTAATGATTTTATAGTTCTTAATTACTTTCATGATCTTGTATTTTAACCATGACTTATTTTAGAATTTTCTTTTTTAAAATAAATTGAAAACATTAATTTATAGATGATTTTGAACTTTGTAACTTATACCCTTATTTATTAATATACTTAAGGAAATTTATTAAAATCCACAAAAATTCACATATATTCTATTTATTATAATAATTGTTATGAAAATATAAAAATAAGGTATTATTTATTAATTTATTAAATTAGAAAAATACATTTTATAAAGTATTTTTTATACCTATTTATTATTTTATATTTATATTTCACAAATTATTTATTATTTATAAAAACTAATTACTCCATAATTTAGATAAATTATTTATTTATAAATTTCATTTTTATACTTGTTTTAAAATAACAACATTTATTATTTAATATCTAATTTATAATACATTTTTTCAATCTGGCCAACCATGTCTAGACACGTGTCAACATCTGGTTCATCTTCTTCAAGAACTGAGTTTGTTGGCATCTATTTTAACCAGCCATCTTCACCTACTATTATTTGTTCCACCATTAAATCTAAATCCCATCTAAACCCTCAAAGCACTAGACTTAACAACCATGATTTGTGCCAGCCATTGATCTCTACCCAATTCCCTTTCAATCTTCTTATAAATCGATTAAAAGTTGCCTCGTTGCATCTAACATTTCCACATCCAGAATTTACTAACCAAGATCCCATCTTCTCCCCCTATTCCGGCTAATACAGGAGGTGACAGCTACTCCTACTTGATCTGCATGGAGGGACCATCAAAGGGGAGTTCCAAGGCCAAAGCACTGCCTTGCAGCATCGCAATCAAGCGAGATCCGGTCTACTCCTGTCATTGAACGATGACTGGAGGTTGATATAACCTCATTTCATAGGTGCATCATTCATCCATTTTTACTTCAGATTTCTATCGATTATCGAGCCAGATTAGCATAGTTAATTACCCCATTATATACGTCAATCACCCATCTTTGAAACGCATCCAAGAATTCATCTCAATTCCAATTCGACTTCAACCAATTCACATTCTATTTTCGCTTGATACAAAACTTTGTGGAACCCTACTATGGACTGCAAAAATTGCTATCTTCTTGGTCGAATTCTGGTGAATCAAGCAAGTCCCGTCTTCTTGCAGGTCTGTTATAGCATATAGAGATTCATTATTCATCTTCTGGAGCATCATCAACGCCTCGTGTCGCAGCTCAAGAGTTAGGGTTCGACACCCTAGAATATTAGTCATATCCACAGCCTTATTCGACCTTCCTTTTCGCCGTAGGTGAGCTCGAAGGGGGAGGAGTCCCCCTTCTGGCCATACTGGAGTGCAACTATGTCGATCTATCACAGAAGAGTCGATCGGAGGTAGAAATTTGTCTTTACCCGCACCAAAATTAAGGAAGATTGCCCAAGAACTCGCATGTAGTAGCCCAGCGACACGTGGTTGCCTTGAACAACCACAATCAAGCGCGCTCCGTCTAATCTTGGTTATTCGTGTGAAACGGTGGAACAATTAAAACATAGACTCCTGCCACTCCATATATTTCGTACGCGTTGTAGACTTTCCAGATATTACATTTAGGTCCATGCAAAGGAACCTAAATGTAATAAAATTTGCTTTATTTTCATTTTAATCCCTACCACCGACTAAATTGCTAACAATTTTCTTTCATTTTTTTTACATTTGTACCCCTGTATCTACAGTGAATTTTGAATACTTTGTAGACCTTATTTTTCGATGATTATTTTTGGGTAGTTAGCCAACTACCCTAGCGAGGGTTCTTCATATTTTTGTTATATTTTCTTCATTTTAGCGTTGTGTTTTAATTTGTCGAACTTCGTGATAATTTTGTGTTTTGTTTGGGTTTCTTTTTTCGAGCCTGTTGCTCGAATGACCTTTAGTTACTATATAGTACCACATATCTGCTATATTTTTTGCCTACTATGTTGTAGATAAACTTTTTTTTTAAATATCATTTTTAATACTAAATTAAATTTGGAAAATAAAATCATAGAAAAAATTTAAAATAAAAAACCTATAAAAAGTTTTTCTCGATTTTCTCGCCTTTTTCAAGAAGAGATAAAAATCACAAAAATATCCTTTTCTGTAAAAATCCCAAATTATTGCTATCCAGCCTCATTATGTTCGACCCAAGGAAACTTACCTCGATAAATAATTAGTTTAATATAAAATAGGAGAGAGAAGCTTCTTCATTCTCTCTCCTATTATATTGAATTTTGTTTGATTAATCGAATCGTGTCTTCTCAGTTTTTTATACACCAACAATCTTTATTAACCATAGGAAAAAAATGGTTATCATGATGGCACCCTTGTTAGGGAGGCATTAACCATATTTCGATTTTTGAAGTGATATTTTGTGATTTTTATTTCTTCTTAATTCTTACGGTTTTTCTGTGTTTCTTCGTTTTCTTTCGAGTTATTTTATGGTTTTTACAACTTTCATCGACTTTTCTTCAATTTTCATGATTTTCTTGATTTCTCTAGTTTTACGGTTCTCTGTGTGTATTTGCTAACAAACTTTGGCGGGACTGTAGGACTAACCGGTTTCTTTAGAAACTGACTCAACTATGTGTGCAGATATCAGCTCCTTCTTTACGAGCCGGTTGGAGAGGCAGAGAAAGAAAGCAACCTCTTAATTTTTGTATTATTTTATGTTTTCTTTGAGAGAGGGCACTTGCCCCTTTTTCTGTTTTCGAAAGAGAGGAAGGGCACTTGCCCATTTTGACTTTTGTAGAAAGATGTCGACTAAGGACATCCCCTCTTGTACCTAAATTTAAACACTTTTTGTGGTCTATATCGCTAGGTATCAGTGCACTTCGGGGACCTCACCGCAAGTTTTTGTTTTTTTACCGATTTTTCACTGTTTAACGTGATTTCATGGAGCTCATGGTTACAAGCTTGATTTACTAGACTATTAAAGTAAAACCTATATACCTAATCCACACTTAGGTGTAATTCCCTGATTTGAAAATTAATTCATTCTTACGGTAGAGTTGCTAGTCTAGTATACGATTTTTCTCGACTTTTATGCATTAGCCTAGTGTTTTGGAATTTCTGTGTGGATCTCTTGCATGTAGATTGATGGCGTCAGGTATGATCTCTATCTCTGCTTGCATCATTACTTTTCGTTGCATTCCATGATTCTCCCACCGTGAGACATATTTAGGAAATATTAAAAAGAACTGACCTCCAACTATATATTGTTGAATATATCTCAAAAACTGGGAATTTTAAAAACAAAAAAATTAAGCAAAACTTGACCAAAAAAAAAATATGGACTCAAAAATTTGTATGAGAACATCAATCCCCTCATTATGTGTAGGCACTCTCCAGACAGAGCGAGGCACGTATACTTATGGAATAGAGCCCAAATCCTTGTACTGGTGCCCTAAGCACTTGGACTCAGTCTCGGGTCCTGTTACATGATGCAAGCACTTGCCTTAGACATTAGTAGAAGTAGTTTTATTTAATTTGGTGTGCACTACTGACTTAAATACGAACTACCCAAGGGGACTACACCTGTGAGCTAGATATAATAACTGCTTCATCACCTAACTACAAAATTGAAAAGAAAATGATCAAACTTGTATGGTCATCATTTTGTGAAGTTAGTGAACATGGGGTTGCATTGCATTTGTATGTGACGAATGCATTGTACCGCATCTTATACGCCTTCGCACGTGTTTTTTGACATGACTTTGTGATCTCTTTCGTATATTTCTTTGACATCGAACATGATGACCAGGGATTCTGTGCTCAGACTCCATGTGATTTTGACGATCCACCATCTGTCATATATTTTCATAGACTCGTGATGACCCTCTTCTCGAGTTGATCCCATCTAGTAACGAGGACAGTCAGCCCCAGACTCCCTTGTCTCCCAGCCCTTCTGTTGAGGCAGACCCACGCCTTAAGTTTTTGTCTATTTCTCCTACACATTTTTCAATGTGTTCTTATGAGACTTCTTCCTTTATTGAGGATTCGAAGATCATGTATAGAGGGAAGGGACAAATTGAGGACAGAGCCGTTGAGGACAGATAGACTGGGGAGAGACACACATATGAGAGACCCAATCCAGCTTTTGTTATCATTGTGGGGATTCTTGATATACTGCAGTAGATGATCCTACAAATCAGAGATCAGTGTAGAGTCCAAGATGTGTTGAGAGCTGAGATCACTGCGCTGAGAGCAGGAGCCGGGAACCCACCATTGCCTATCGTGGTTCCTGCTACTTTGAGAGATGAGTATGACCCAGGATCTAGGACGCTACATCATTGGCTTCGGATACCACAAAAATAAGGCCATATGAGATGAGACCGTCCTTCATTTCTTTACTTCCCAAGTACGTTGGGAATGGTCAGAGGAGTTGTTTACCTTTCTACAACAGTTCGAGATGATTTGTGCTACGACTAGTTATCCAAGAGTTACACAAGAGGATGTTCGCCTCAAGGCCTTCCTCTTTGCCTTCGCAAATAAGGTGTTTTACTGGTTGAGTCACTTAGGGAGGGAGATTTCTACATGGGATGATTTGAAGTCCACATTCATGTGTAAGTCTATACCCGTAGGACGAACGAAAATGATGAGGAGTCAGATCTCCAACTTTGCACAGGTACCGCATGAATCATTCCATGAGGCATGGGATTTATTCAGGGATCTGATAGAGAGATGCCTACAACATGAGATACCTCTGAAAGTGCTTGTGCATAATTACTTTGGAAGACTCCAGCCGTATGTACAGGGTCATGTGAGGGTTGCATGTGGCTGCAATTATCTGAATAGGGAAGTCGAGTCAGTTTGGTCCATATTTGATGGGATGGAAGGGAATTCACACGTCATTGATTCCACTTGGGCATTCCAGAAGGGCCTATAGACGTCATACCTGTGAATGCATCAGAAGGTGGAATATGTTTTAGATTCTGAGTCACGATGTGACATAGGAATCATTAGTGAGAAGCTTACACTGGTCGATGTGATTTAGAAGCATGTTCCGGATTTACAACCACTGTGAGAGTTGGAGAAAATCTCATCACTTCCCCAACAGTTGAGTGATCTGACGTAGAAGGTGACCGAGTTGTAACTTTAGTACCAGTAGTCTCGTACCCCTTCTTCTACTTCTCAGCATGTTCGGAGATCTTTACTCACTACTCCCACCAATCAGATACTGTTTGTTCAGAGTGAGCCGATTCAACCTACTGAGACTCTGCAAATTGATTGGCATAAGGATACGTCCAAAGCCGATTCGAGACATATCACTAGCCCTGGAGATGTTGATTCTCAGACCACTCTTGAGATCAACAGGATATGGTACACCCTTGTTCAACCATCACCACACTTTACTCCTTAGAGCATACACCAGCAGTAGAAGCAACAATATTGTCATTCGAAACTTGGACGTCCACATTTTCAGCATCACTAGCACTACATGCAGCAATAGTCTCACCAACATGCATTTCAGAGACCACAGTCTTTTCAGTATCCTGCTACACATTCAAAGCCACATCATTACCAGTAGCAGTAGCAATCTTCTTTCACACCACTGAGAAATCCTCAGCCTTACACACAACAACAACACACTCCTAGGTAGGAGAGAGTAGACAGCCAGATTCACCACATTGAGTTTGAGAAGTCTTCATAGGCCCTGGCATTGAACCAGATCATGGATATGTTAAGCACACTCCAGACAACACACATGATAGAGATAGAGCGGGTTAACCATCATATGGATCAGTTAACAACGCCCAAGACCACTCTCCTAGCCTATCCTCAGATGAATTCGAACAACAAGAGGAGGCACACAAATTAGGTAGATACCACTACAGGTACGATCTCTTTTCCTATTTTTGTTATCAAACTTCATTCATCTCAGGAGTGGTAGATCACCACGAGCACCTGATCGAGAGGAGAGGGCACATGATGAGGGGTGAGAGCCGATCCACGATGATACACATATAGATGCTGAGGAGAAAAAACAACAATGATGATGAGGACCAACATGGTGTCCGGCTTGATGATCAGAGAGAGGGGAGAGATGCTGAGACAATAGACATGGACACGGGTGAGTTAAACGATGATACCATGCCAGACCATGCAGACACTCTCAATGCAGATTTTTCTTCCCCATTTAGAGTGTTTTGTACATACTTCTGTGACTCTCGATGTACATGATGATTCCACTTTAGAAGAAAATAAAAGAATTTTTTTCCTGAGACTGTTCCTTTTCCTGATGCTTTGTATGGAAAAGGAAAGAAAAAAATCAAAAAAGAATGTTGTCACTCCAGAAATTGATTGTCTATTGAAAGATCGTATTTTTATAAAAATTCCACAAAATGATGCCTTGGATTATCTTCCTACGCTCAAGAATCATTATAGTAACAAAGGCAAAACACGTAGGAAAAGGAAATCACGAGTTAAGAAACATGTATTGACCAAGGCGACTTCATATGCTATTCAGAATAAGGTACCAAAGAAGAAGAGTTATTCTGGAGCTCACTATGTTAGATGCCAGATTGCAGATGTTGCATTCCATTGTACTCTCTATGATAATTGTTCCTTGATTAATTTGATTCCATCTTCATTGATTGATAAGCTCAAGATAGATCCACTTTAGAAACCATGAGTGATACTTCAGTTTGCTGATCGATCTGTGATGAGACCTAGAGGTTTGTTGAGGAACATTATCATGACCATTCAAGGCTTGCTGTTTCCAGTGGACTTTATTGTTCTAGATATGATGTTCCCTATGCAGTTACACCTTACTCCAATCATTCTCAGAAGGCCTTTGCTGCAGATAGCGAGAGCACTCTTTGATTATGATGTTGGGAGAGTATCATTCCGCATAGACAGTGGAGAGATACACATTGAGAAGGCTAGTGGATGTAGTTGTCCTAGATCAGTATTGACATTTACTTTATAAGACATCAATCTTGTAGAGGATTGCCAACACATAGATGGGACACAGCCTCTTGATCTTGAGAGTGTTTATTTTTATATCCACGTTATCCTACACGAGGATCGGGTAGATTACATGGTAACGAGTTCTTCAGATGATTGTTCATATGCGGATACATAGTTCACATTAGATCGCGATGAGCAGTCAATTGCAGTAGACATCTCAGTATCGCAGATTTAGAGTACACATATTCCAACATGAGAGTCAGTTGATTATATTTCACAGATCATACATTATATTCAGCAAAGAGAGTCGGATGGTACAATGATTACACATATAGACACCTTATGTAGTTAGACTCCAGAGACGCGTATTTTAGTAGAGAGATTTATGCCACAAATCGAGTTCACTTACACAGGCATCTCTACTAGTTCAGTAAGGGATTGGTACACACATGCACAACATATTATTCAGTATGACCCAGGTTGAGATGATCTACTTTGTACATGATGCATGACTACTCTTCCACTTTATTTCATCTTGTACAGAGAGTTGTGAGCCTTTCAGTTTTTTGGATTACATCACCTGTATATTCTTCATAGACTACAATCGAACCTAATTTTTTTCTCGTCTTATATGCTTAGGATACCAGATCCTAAGTATAGGGGGGACTAATTGCCTGTTGATTTACGTCTTTCGATTTTTGTTCTTTTTACTTTTCTTGTGTTTTCCTTTCTTTTACACTAATCATTGGTCCCTAATTTTGGTAACATTCTTTTCTATACTTAGTATGCCTTTTCTAAGTGTAGGGGAGACCGAGTGATTTCATTTTTTTTCTTTCTTTTGTTCCTTCATTAATATATTCCTTTTCCTCAGTCACATCATTTTCGTTTTCCACTATACCAAAGATGGCATGATCGTAAGTATAGGGGGGTCAACTAACTTCTATTCTTTTATTATTTTCACCAACTTTTACTTAACACGAGTTATGTCCACCTTTTTTCTCTTTTGACACTTTGAGGACATGGCACTAGCTAAGTAGGGGGTTGTATATATTGTATATATACTTGTGTCCATAACTCGTACTTTTATGCATTTTCTATATTTATAAAATCTATAAAAAAAGGGGTAAGGGTTAATTTAAAATCCATCTATTTATTTATTTTTTTATTTAAAAAATCCTTGTAAATAAGTAAAGTATGTCAATAATCCTTCTTTAAAATTATTAATTTACAATATATGTTTAAAATATGTATTTAAAATATGTGTAAAACTTATTTGAAATCCTAATTTTTAAAAAAAATTGTGTAAAATTCATTTAATCCTTGTAAAATCCTTTGTATATAAAATCTATAAACTTGATTAGTTACTTGATCCAAAAAAAATATGGATATGTTATCTCGTAAAATTCTTCTAAATAAACATGTTTATAAAAATAAAAAACTCCATAAAATTGAAAGTCCTAAAATTCATAAAAATTACAAAATCCTTAAAATAAACAAAAATGAGTAAAAATCAGAAAATATACTTCACAAAAATATGGTTGCATATGCATTAGCAATTTTCAGAATAAGGTTAATTTCTAGAACTAAAGATTAGGAACAACGTAAAGGATGGAGCCTGATTATTGCCTTTAGCTTTCATTGTACGGAGCTTAGTTATGAACTAGAATTTAGACTCTTCAGGTCTTTGACTTAAATCTCTGGGTTCCATAAGACCATGTTTGGGAAGTCAACTTAAATGAGCCTAAGTAGAACACTTGGTGTCATCCGTTTAACTCTGCATCAGTGAACTAGTATTAGACGCATGCACTTTGCACTTAGCTCGACTAGCATGGGGTTGCGAAGGGCATTCCATTTTAGTGGTGCATTTTCATCCTTGTCTAGTGGCGCTGACGTCTAAAGACAAGAGAGATTGGGGTTGAAATAATGCTTCGGATGAGGGATGAATCTGCTAGCACAATTTTTCCAAGACCTAAAAAAAGGGACGGAATGAAAAGATGCTATATCCGTCGTGGCACAAAATGATTGATGCAGTGCAAGCAACATTACAAAGCAAATTCAAAGAAGAAGCCACCAAATACAAATATGATCAAAATGGTCCAAGCTTCCACCAAAAAGCCTGCACATCTTAGTAGAGACGTATCTACACTAGCTAGGCTTCACAAGGAGATGCGTCTACACTAGTCGCACACCAGTTCTCTTCTCATGCTTCCACTTTCTCTCTCTATTTGATTGTAGACACAACATGACATGACCTTAAAAGGGAATACGCCCCTCGAGGGAAGAGTAACTAGATGAGGGCCCAGTGGGAGCATATTATTGGGAGGGCGGTATCTTTCTGTCTTTAAGCAGGAAGAGCTAACACAATTCACACACAGTACTGATTGAATTCAAGGATTGCATAGTTCGCGATATGGTTAAGTGGATCTGAGCTGGTTGTTGAGGGGAACACAAATAAGGATTTGTGGAACTTGAGGACGGTTGAGATAGAATTCCTAATACTCGTTAAAGAACCAACAAAATGCTTGTTTTAGGCACGACTGAGCTTTGTCCTTTGTTTTTTCTCATGAATTGATTTGGGAAAACATATTCATATTAACTTTTTTTTCTTTTTCCCATATTTTTCAAATAAGTATTTGCTAAGACACAAATGAAGTTTTAGTATAGAGGGTTGATGAATCCACAATTCATTAACATTCTTTCTGCATTTTGTCTTAAAACCCTTAAAAATACATGTAAATATTCATTAATTTCCATCATCCCACCCACGAACTAGACTCAAAGGATAAGAAAATAACTAGCTATCTGATCTGAAAGAAGGGTGATCCCCAGGACGGACGCACTCTCACTCTAAGGACAGTCTGCCTTATCGGCTAATCCCTCATCATGGGAAGAACTTCCGGAGCGCCTTCTACTTCTAATAGGCCGTGAAATAGATATCAAGCCTTCTCCACCAATCACGAAGCCAAAGGACAGGTACTCGCTTCCTAATGAGGTCAGTCACTCCAGGCCTGGGGACCGCGGCGCTTAACTTCTCTTCTCAGAAGCCTGGAGTACAGAGATTAATTAAGTAGAGACCGGGTTGCGCGGCAGCTAGTATGAGTGAGGGAGCGAGGCTTGTGTTGCAAAGCAGCGAACCAAAACCACACTCATGAATAAAAATGCTCTTTTAAGCATCCAAAACATGTAAATAAATTAAAGAATAAAAATAAAGAAAACAAAAAGCAGGCATATTGTAGATATGTATATATGTACAATACGACTTATAAAATATAAATATAGTTGAAGATATATTATAACCTAACCTTCGAGATGAAGTCAGCATGGATTGGTCAATAAACAAATAAGTAGGGGGAGATATGGAAAGAAAACAATAAAAAATAATAACTATACACTCTATACATTCTTCATTTTTTATCAAATATTTATCAAATTTTCATGTATTTTAAATTAATTCATATGAATATATTTTTCATCAAATATTTTCTTAATTATTTTTTAAAAAGAATAGAAAAATACGAAAAATGTAGAAAATAATATATTGTATATATGACAGGAAATCCAACTTTTAAATTGTCAAATTCTCAACTTCAGAAAAGCATAACTTTCTCATAAGAAGTCCAATTTCACTCTAATTACTTTTAAATTTCATAAAATAATATTCTCTAATTAATGAATGTGATTTCACTAAAATCAGAGTCCGTTTGCAGAAAAACTGTTTTTGGACCTATTGATAACTGGGTTTCTGGGCATATTAATTATAGTTTTAATGATTTTATATTTTTTTATTTGTTTTCATTGTATTATGTTTCAAACAATATTTATTTCAGAATTTTCTAACATAATTTATTATTTGAAATATATCTAAAATACTAATTTATAGATTAAATTGAATTGTTTAGCTTATACTCGTATCTATTAATATATTTAAGATAATTTTTTAAAATTAACAAAAATTCACATATATTCTATTTAATATTCTAATAATTTGGAAAATATAAAAATATGGTATTATTTATATATTTATTAAATTAAAAATCAAATACATATTTATCAAGTATTATTTATACCTGTTTATTAATATTATTTTTATATTTCATAAATTATTTATTATTTATAAAACTAATCATTCCTTAATTTTGGTAAATCAATTATTTATATTTTTTATTTATTTTTATTTCAAACAACACCATTAATTATTTAATATCTAATTTATAATACATTTTTTCCGTTTGGCCAACCAAGTGCTGACACATGCCAACACGTGGTTCATCTTCTTCAAGAACTGAGTTTGTTGACGTCTGTTGTAACCAACCATCTACACCTTATTTTATACGTTCCACCATTAAACCTAAATCCGATCTAAACCCTCGAATCCCTAGACTTAACAACCAAGATTCATGCCAACCGTTGATCTCTACCCAATTCCCTTTCGACCTTCCTAAAATTCAATTCAAAGTGAAAGAATAAAGATGATGAAATGGATATTCACCATATGCCCCAAGCCTTTCAACAATTTTATGGTATCGTACAACATGAACAAACTACCATTGACAAGCGCAGAGCTCATATATTCATTGAAGGCTATTGAGGACATCATGAAGAAAGAGAATTCTAATGGCAGTGAAGTGGTTGCATAGGTTATAGGAAAGCACGGGCAGAATCAAGGGTCTCGAAACGATCTGACCTAGAAAAAGAAGAAGAGTCAAGTTGTTGGCTCATCCTCTCAGGATTCCACACTCATGGCATCGAAGAAAGCTGATGTCTGTCATCACTCCAAGATGACAGGGAACAAGAAGTGTAAATATCAAAATTACATAAAAACTGTTGAAAATGGTAAAGCTCTAGAAGATATAAAATCTGCTTTCCTTATTGAAACCAATGTTCTCATAGGGCGAGAAGGTAGTTAGGTCCTTGATTTTGGTTCTTCTATTCTTGTATACAATTTGTTTCACCTATTTTAGGAAAATAGAAAGCTATATAAAGGAGAGATAGTAATCCAGATGCGATATTGTGCAACTTTCACAATAATAGCCGACTGTACCATCAGATTATCATTATCCAGTTGGAGAGTCTTATTACTTAGATAATGTCTCTATATTCCATATGCTAGAAGGAGCTTATTATATTTATCTAAGCTATTTGGATGTAGATATTCATTCATGCTTTGTCAGAAATTTATCATAAGTCGTTATGGTAAATATATTGCAAATGGTTTTCTAACGCATGATGAACTCGTTGATTTATGCATTGATGAATATATCATGAATGTTAAAATCAAAAATTAAAAATCTAAAAGATCTAAAGAGAATGCAATTAATTTAAATATGATTTGGCATCAAAGGCTTGGTCATTTATCTATTTATATGATCAATAGATTGGTAAATTACGGACCATTATATTTTCTATAGGTCCAAAGTTTGCGTACTTGTGAACACTACGATCGATGAAAATAACCAGAGCACCATTGTGAAATAAGTGTACATGACGCGAGTGTATACTGAACATAATACATACCAGTATGTAATCCGTTCATTACCTTGACTTGAAATGGTTAACCATAGTATTTGACATTTATGGATGACAATTCATGATATGGGTTTTATCTTCCTTTTACGTCATAGATTAGAAACCTTTGAAAAGTTCAAAGAAATCATGGCTTTGGTTGAGGACCTAATTAATAGGAAGAATAAACAGATTTGATCGGATCGAGGTGGCGGGTACCAATCAGATGAATTCAATAAATACCTTAAAGAGATAGGAATTATATCCAACAACACTCCTCCTGTAACACCCCAACAAAAATGTTGTTGCTAAAAGATGCGACAAGACCGTCATGGACATGGTCCGATAAATGATGAATTCAAGGAATACCTCAATGAGAAAGGAATTTATCTAATATCACTCCACCGGTAACACCCCATGTAAATGTTGTTGCTAAAATATGCAACAGAATCGTCAAGGACATGGTCCGATAAATGATGAGTAAAGCACATTTACGACTTAGTTTCTGAGGATATGCAGTACAGACTACAATATATATATATATATCCTTTGTACGATTTCTTTAAAATATGTACCCAAAATACCTCATGAGATTTTTTTGGAAAGCAAAATGTTAGATATTTGAGTATTTGAGGTTGCTTGGTCCATGCTAATAAGGTGGACGCGAGTAAGACAAAATTTCCCACAAGAGAGTACAAATTAAACATGTATGTAAAGGACAGTATTCGAAACCATTTTTACGTTCCTGAGACTCAAAAGGTATTTGTCTATAGGGATGTGAAATTCATTGAGGATGAGTTCCTTAAAAGTAATGGCACGAATGAAGTAATGAAACTCACAATATTCTTGAAGTACATTAAGCATCCTGAGATATAAACTGAAGAGATAATTGAATAAGAAACACATCCACATCTTCAAAGAAGTTCGAGGATGTCTACACCACTTGAAAGGTATTCATTTCATGTGCCGGG
The DNA here is from genome assembly GCA_037367405.1 of Ottelia alismoides. NCBI lineage: Eukaryota > Viridiplantae > Streptophyta > Magnoliopsida > Alismatales > Hydrocharitaceae > Ottelia > Ottelia alismoides. The sequence goes on along the minus strand of JAZKJV010001848.1, from coordinate 9,830 downwards.
AAGTCCAATATCAATCCAAATTCATTTGATGAAGAACTCATGGATCAGAACATGGATAGATGGATGCTAGTAATGCAGTGTAAAATAGACTCCATGCATAAAGAATGGTAAATGGATCCTAGAGGATACACCTAAAGTGCTAAAACCCATTGGGTGTTAATGGATCTTCAAGAGAAAGTAGGGACCTAGCGTGAAACCCATGTCATGTGGTTCCATCGAAAAATTTTACTTTCTATTGCCCTTGTTGACTAGTATGTCTAGTCGACCAAGATACATACCATGCCATCTCCGTGCTTCCATGATCGCATCACAGAAGTGTGAAGATTGCATCATGTGCAATCAAGAGTGACTAATCGCACCAGTAGCTCATGGCAATGGGATTTATAAATTTTTAATTAGATAAACCACATGATTTGAGAACACGTCCAAAGTTATTTCATCAATATCTCAAACGAATCAAAGGATTACCTCTTGAAGCATTATTGTGATCACATGTCTTTAAACAAAGAGACCACATGTCTCGAGTCTGATCTAATGAAGGATGCAGTTGCAAGCACATGGATGAGATGTGCGCTTCCCATAATTCAAGTTTATGATCATAGAGTGGAGTCTCTTTATTTTATCTCACGATTGATAGACTTCATCATGAGAAAGATGCACCGAAGAAGATGTAGATCCACAAGCAGTTGATTTACGAGGTTGTCTCGGTTGATATAGTAGATGACCACAATATTGAGAGAGTGAGAGAGAGAGCTTGAGTGTGTATGAGAATAGAGAGATATTTGTCGCTTACTTTTGTTATTGTAAAGAAAATGCTAGAGCTAACCTTTCTTTTATAAAAAATTCGATGTCCATAGATCCAAATCATTGTGCACATATAATCAATGTTGTAGATTTGTTTGGGCTCTCAATTCTATGTAAATGATTTTGTTGCATAAATGTGCAACAACAAATTAAATATAATATTTGGTTGTTTAACGAAGATTCTCAGGAATTTAATTTAATAAAGAAAACAATATGTCAGTTAACCTAAAATGTCCCTCAATAAAATTTTTATTTAATACTAAAGTAAAGAATCAAGCAATCAAATATAATCAATATAATATAGATTTGTTATTGATTTACCAGAATAGTGTAAATGATTGATTGAACTCAGGGAGTCTACAATTCTCGAGGTTTATTAATTCAGTGAAAAATAAAGGAATAAAAATGAATTTTTAAAATTTTGCAACACTTGGACTTTTTTTTTGAATTTTATCTTTTCATTTTTTTTTTGAAAATTTTTATTTTTACGGTTTCTTGATTTGTGTATTTTTATCTTTTTTCAAATATTTTTGTTTTTTAATTTTCACAATAATGCCAAATAAAGAATATAGGCATAGAAAAGATAAATGTCTTTTTAGTTTTATAAAAAAGTAGGAAATATGTATATAAAAATCAAATAAAATGATTTTTTGGTTTTTGGTAATTTTATACTATTTTGTGAGTTTTTGACCATTATTAGATTTTTTGGTTTTTTAAGACAATTAAAAAAGGAAATAAGCAAACTATTAATTGCAACAAATGCTTTTGAGTTTTTAAATAAAAAATAAAAAAATAAAAAATATATACAGAAATAAAGATAAATTTTAAACTTTCCATAAAGCATTTTTATGATATTTTAGGGTTTTATGGATTTTTTTGAATATTTTTGTGCTTTTATTATTTTTTATTTTTGGTTTTTATAAGGAATTTAAAGATGAAATTGATAATGAAAACAAAAAAAACATGCAAACATAATTTATTTTGAATTTTTCAAAATATTTTTCATATTTCGATTAATTATATAACATAAATAGGGAATATTTTTATGGTTTTTGAAGTATTAAAAATGATTAAACTCATTAAAATGCAAAACCGAAATTACGCGTTACAGATGTGAATAACCAAAGATAATGAGAATTTTTTATGGAATTATTAATGGTTAATTATTTTTTATGAAGAATGGTTAACAAGTAATTAAAAAGTCTGAAGCACAAGGATCAATCTATAATGAAGATTATTTAAGGTGCGAAACAAACATGATAATAAAGAAACACTAGGATAAAATTACAATTTATCCAAAAGTGGTGCGCGTGCGAGTGCACATTAGATGCATTGGCATGAGCCCCAATACAATTAATTAATATTTGAGGTGCTAATAGTAACGAAAAACCAAGGAGGGTTTTATTGCAAAATAGTCAGAAATTCACGTGCATGACGTGCCTTGTAGTTTAAGATGGATAGATACGTAAATATTTGAAATTAAAAGGGTTCAAGAGAAAATATTTGATCAACAACAAGCTACACGGGTCCAATAGTAAACTTTTTTATAAATTTAAACAAAAGCAATATCATAGAAGCAAATTTCACTGAAGTTAATGCTTGGCACATACTGATCGTGCAATCTTATTTCTATTTGGAATGATGGATCCATGGATGATAATTGGGTTAATTTGGACGTCCTGGGTTCAATCTGGGAGCGGTGTTCTTGATGTAATAGGTACGAGTAGTCGAGGAAGAACTAGGACGATGAGGCTCATTGTCGAGCTTTGATCGAGCCGATCTTGGTTCATCTCCGTTTATTTTCAATCTTGAAAGATAAAATGTCTTCCTGTGATGCTCCTCCATCGCTTGAAGGTCTTGAAGAGGCATAAAAGTGCTCGATATCTGATCTAGAGCTCCAGGTGCTGTGCAAGATGATGACATCTTCATATCTTGATTCCTAGCTCCAAAAGCATTCCACAAGCATGTAGAGAGTTTATTGATTTGAGTTGTTTCTCTGGTTGAATTATTCAGTGATAAAGATATAAAATGGAAGTGATCGGGGACTTCGACAAACAATGGTAGGAAATGAAATCGAATGTAGATCTCAGTAGATCTAGAGTGATCAACTATGGTGAGAAGACGAAGAACAACCACGTGAATATGATGGGTGGTCGAAATGAAGATCAGTGAGCGGTGGAGCTTTGATGGAGCAGAATAGAGCTGGGATGGATGGTGAAGGGATTTAACCTAAAACTCGAATTAAAATTGAAATTAAAAACAAAATAAAATCCAAAATGTTTTTAAACGAATTTACGAATGACAGAGGTGCGGTTACGACCTTGATTCATGTGTCAAGCAAAGAAACTTTAACGATGTGGCCGATCTCCGACAATGTAATTAATCACGCTTCCAAGAAAATTGTAGTGCTCTCAACTGTGAAGGTGGTGTGCTGTCACCAATAACACTCTCTCGAACTCAACCACGAGTGGGAATTGAAACAGAAAATGGATCAGTCAAAGCATTTGGATCTGGATGCATAAAAATAGGCACATGTCATTGTTGGACATGCGAGCCCATGGCGAGCCATTATGCAATAAATGTTATTGCGAATATCATTCCCTAATCTGAAATGAAGAATACATAATTTTCATAATAGGTCCCTTAGTACAACTAGGGTTATGTACCATGGCCATCTTGATGATCATACAGCTGTTGATTCAAATATTGAATCATACAGGCTGGTGCTTGGATGAACATCTAAAGAGTTAGATTGAGTACTCATCAAGTACCATCAAATGATTGTTAAGAGATGATCTCCGGCCTGAGTAAGAGATGGCAATCCTTTCTTAGTTAGGCTGATATCTGACCAATCTCTTGATGCAGGTCCTCTGCATAGGAATAGAGATTCAGAGGTGTTAGATGAGTTAGGTCAAAGAGTTTACTTAACGAGATAGAGATAACCAAAGTCCTATATCGTATGCTGGCATGATATAGGCACGCATCCTCTGACCGTAGACAGATGTGTTACTATATGTCTGAGTATGTACATTTGGCAGACCAATAGGTTGATGACCTAATCAAGGTCTATACTCCGGCGCGTTAGTGTGCATATAAGGGCATATGAGTAATAGGATCTCTCAAAGGGATCATACAGGTCCATTACTGAATCGGAAGACATGAGCTCACTCATGAGATATTGGGAAGAATCAAATTCCGTGCACCGTCGTCTCGCTTTGGAAGCTTCATTGAATTTGTAGATTTGATATATACTTTTGGAAAGTATATGATCAACACATGGGTATGATGTATGCTTTTGGAAAGTATATGATCAATACCAACTCCAAATGATCGAATGAGAAACTTAGTGATAAATCCCTGAAGTAGACAGTGTAAAATTGATCTTATACTTCGGGATTATTCTGAGTCTTCAAGTATGCAGGATCTACAGGTATTGGGAATACCTGAGGGTGATGTGATCATAAACGATTGTATAACCATGACACTTCCATTCCTAGGGAGTGATGAAACGGTTCTGGATTTTAGTGACTCCTCTCAGTAGATACGTAATATGATCTTAGTCCAAATATTGGACATTGATCTGGATGTGATTCAGATTCAATGAGAAGATTAGATTTGCGGTCTTTATTTAATCAAGCATCTATGGGAGCCGAGATCTAGATTTGAGATGTGATCTCAATATCCAAGTCACTATACGTGGAACAATACAATCGCCCAGTCCTTATCTCCAAGTATTCGCGAAGAAAGCGCATTATCCTTGAATGAGTTCATGGATAATTCTATCATTGATATATGTGTCCGAGCATTGAGAAAATGGATAATAAAATGTGATTTAATTGTCATGATTAATATGAATTCGATTTATATTATAAAGAAAGTTATCTAAGATAATTAAATGTGATTTAATTATCAAAGATGTAAATAATGTGAATGTGATTCATATTATTTGATCACATAAGAATAAGTTATCCAATATAATTAAATGTTATTTAATTATTGTGGATAAGCATAATGTGGATCGTAATATTTAATTTTTCATAATATATTATAAATATGATTTATAATGTATTAGAGAGAGCTAATTATAATTTATATTTGTTGATTAATTATTAATGTGTATTGGATACACATTGTGTAATCAATTGAAAATGTAAATTATATTTTGTTTTGGGTTGTGAATGTGATTCACAAATTTCCAATGGTAAGATTGCAATATTGTCAAAATTACATATGAATTATTTTTTGAAGAATAAATCTAAACAAAAGTTGTTGCAACAAAATAATGGAGATATTAATGGAGATATGCTCAATTGGAAACAAGTGGCCGTCCACCTTGTTCCAATAGAAGATGAAATCTCCATGATGATTGTCTCTCTTATTTTATTTGTTTAATTTAGGATTTATTTGTATTTGATTTATCAATTATATTTGATCTAAATTAAATCACAAGTTGTTGGCTTTTACCAACAACAATCTTGACCATTGTATTGATCATAAATCAATCTCAACCATTGATTTTATGAGTCCCATGGATTGAGATCCATGGATCCCAAAACCCTATAAATAGAGAGGTATACCATTATCTCTTGGTACACATGCTTTTGAAGCACATCTCTCTCTCTCTCTCTACACTCCTACTCTCTCTTCCCCTCTCATGTGGCCGTCCACCATGGATGCCCTAGAGACATTCTCCATCATTGCAGCGTCGTCATTATGATGCCCGATCGTCTGATCGTGGATCTCCATCTCCTTCGGTGTGCCTCGCTCGTGATGAAGATGTCGGATATCGTGTGTTGAGATCAGCAGATCCGCTGCTTTGATCATTGACATGGATTGCGAGAAGCACATGATTCATCCCCGCGCTCGCAAGCGTCTCCTCCGTCGCATCGGACTTGAGACAGGAGATCTCTTTGTTTAGAGACTCGATCGCAACCATGCTTCAAGAGGTAATACTGTTACTTGTTTGTGGTTTAGACGAAATAATCTGATAAGTGTTCTTGGATCATGTGCTTTCGTCGCATGAAAAAATTTTTCCGCTGCATAGAACAACTAGTACAACTAGTCGTTCTTCATCGTATTTGATACGATGCTCACACATCCGTGATGTTCTTGAGGATTATACCATATCCTTCAACTGGTATCAGAGCCTTAGGACGAAGGTTTTTGATACTATCCATAAAACCGAAGGCGACTTGGGTTCGTTAGGGTTGCGAAAGTTTTATCGCATTTCATTTTCGCATCTCTGTTTTGTGATTATTTTCGGCTCTGTTTAAATTATTTAAACACGAAAATAAAACTTTGATTTTGTTCCCCATTAAATAAGGAAATCATAGGATCTGTGTTTACGTAATTTGGATTCCGTTTGCTCAAGATATGGTCGTTTTAATGAACATGTATTCACTGTTATGGGAACTGCGAATCTTAACGTAACTAAGGAGTTAATTACTGTTTAGAAACGCCTTGAAATGCATGCAAATCAAACAGGTTCTGTTGTAAATCAAATTAGCAAACTTTGGAAATTTACTTTGCTTAATTTGGATTTAAATTGATTGAGATATGATAATTTTAGTAAGAAGGGGTCACTGCTGAAATTACTTTCCTAATCAAGAACCATGTGATTGTCAATTAGTGAAATTAATTGTTAATTTCATGAAATAATTACGGAAAATATTTGAGAAATATTTTTTGATTATTATTTCCTTAATTGACTTGGCCTCAAACAATAGATTGATTAGATTTGATCTAGATCATAATTGGAAACACAATCATCAAACTCCTTGCTTGAATATGATTGGGAATTTATCTAGCAAATTTCTTTATAATAAAAAATATTTTGATTATTACTATATGGTATAATTTCATTTGAAGAACCGATGATCATCTCAAGTACAAAGTGATTGACTCGGCATTATTTTTTCCCAAGGCGGATATGGTTTCTAGTCGGGGATCGTTGGGGTAGCGGGTTGCACCGGATGCGGTCCGTCCCACTCCTGCCGGTACTGGCCATGACAACGGGATGGGAATGAATAATGCCTGAGAGATCATGATGTATTTTTCTAATTATTAAAATTTGAATTAATATGTATTTTGAGATATTACCATATATTCAAGTAAAATCAAGTTTGTTGATTAAATTGGATTGACAATTAATTTAATATGATTAAGTTAATTATATCCAATTAAAAACACTATATTATAATAGATGTGTTCTTTCCCTTGGAAGAATTAATTATGTGAATAGGATTCATGATAATTAATTAGAATTTTAATATGATTTGGAGGATCATGTAAGTGACATCCATGGTCTCCCGTCAAGGCGAAGGGTTCCGTCACCAGGGATTGTATGTAGGATACGCATGTCCGAAGTGACAGCTCTTATATGCAAGCACGTCTAGATCAGGCTCTTTGCTTCTCGAAAAAGTAAGGCCGTATGCGTAGTGACCGCAATATCGTATCCTCATATTATTGGGGCGATATTGGATTTAGCATAGCAAGTTCTATTCTTGTGGACGGCTGATGAATCTCCATTTCATCACCTTTATTCTATCATTTTGGCCTCAAAACCCCAGCAAATACATGTAAATAGCATCAAAATGTACATAATAGCATTCATGATTTATTGTATTTATTGAACATTAAATAAGGTTTTAATGCCAAAATTATAGAATAAAGAAAAGAAAAGAAAAAGGAATAAAATATTGGAGATATTTTATGACCCAAACCCCAAGACCAAGGCCAGCATGCTATTGGTCTACAAGGAATAAAGTAGGGGGAGATAAGGGCCAGTGTACAATAAATACCTCATTTATTAATTCATTTATTTATGCATTTTTGATACCTATTTTGTACATACTTATTTATTCATCAAATAAAGAAACTTTGTACATGAAAGTTGTAGATAATAATGTAAATAAAAATACAAAATTGAGTTTGTGCAAAAATAATACACAATGTACATTTTATACACAAAATAAAAAGCCAAAATCTCAACTTCACAGACCCATATCTTGCAAATAAAAACTCCAAATCACCCAAACTCACCTTTAATTGTATATAGCATTCCAAGAACTATTTTCTAAAATTGGTTTCATAATTTTTGGAGTCCATATACAGAAGTTAGGTTTTTGGCCCTTCTTGTATATAGGATTGATTAAAATGTTCTTTTTATTCAATATACATTATTTTTATAAATTTATATTTTTAAGAATTGTGTAGATAATATATATAATGTATACACATATTAAAAGTAAAAGAAAAACCAAAAATTATTTGTAAAATAAAATGAGTATACAAAATTTATAGACAAAATACCTATGCTATATACCTATATATATATAAAGGATGTTATTCCTTGGTTCTTTTATTCTTTTATATTTTTATAATAATGTATACATTAGAAATAACTCATTAAAAATACAAACCCAGAAAAAAAATCAAGAAAATACAATAAAAAATTAAGTGTATAAAATACATAGAAAAAACACCTATAAGTATATCTACATACACCTATAACTATTTATTTAAAAATATAAATACACTCATAAAAATCAACCAAAAATACCTTTATACTCACAAAAATAAATTATAAATTTATAAAATAAGCCAATAAAATAATAAAAGAAAATAAACAAACTAAAAATAAAATACATAAAAATACATGTAAATACATACATATACACCTTATTCAAATAAAACTATAATAAAACACCTCGAAAAATTCAATAAAAATCATTAATAAATACTAGATGAAATAATACACATTTTTATTTTATAAGAAAAAATTAATAAAATCGTTTAAGGTGTCAAATAAATCAATTTCCAATCAGATTTTCTGTTTTGTCTTGTAGCGGCTGACGTGGCCCAATGAGGCGCCGGCCTTCGTTGACCCCCTGGTCAACTGTCCCATCCCTTGCCTGGTGCCTCTGAACTATCAAATCCCCGATTTTCATCCATTTTTCGCGGCCATCCCTTCCATAATCCAGGCTCGCTTCCTTCACAAGATTTGTCCTCTAATCATCCATGATGCCCGCCAAAATCATAGATCAATTAGATATTCAGTGGATCAATCAATAATCGCCGGGTAATAAGGCCCCTTGCCAATGTTTATAAATAATTAGCTCCGCCTCCTTCCTCCAATTTGGCCATTTTCATTCCACCCAAACACCTTGTTCTTGTTCCTGGACCATTCCTCGTGACAGGGGGAGTGACCCAGCGCCTCGACTCGGCCGGAGGACGGAGAATTTTTGACGCGGCGGAGCTCCGGCGTCCGCCCTGCTCCCTGGAGGCCCCCAGGTATAAGAGCGGCCCTTTTATGCATTTTTAGTTAGCTTTTAATGATAGCTTTCCATTCCAGTTATTAGATTAGGTTTTAGTTGATTCCCGTAGTTAAAAATCAAAACTCGAAGTCGGCGACTTCTCCACCATCGTCTCGACTGTCTCCGACCGCCCCGAGCATCCATTTCAAACCTCAACGCCTTCTCCATCTATCGTACCCATTTGTTCAACCCAGGACCATAGGTCTTGGCGAATCGGGGCTCCTCCTCCGCCGTTCGCCAGAGCCCCTCCGCCCACCTTCATCTTGCATCGCAGCTTCAAAACCCCGGGTCGAGGAGATAGCCCTCTCGCCCGCGGTTCTTCCTGTGCAGGTACATCGAGGAATAGAGCCCATCTGGGCATGCATTGACCCAGGAAGAGGTTCCTGGGGGTCCCCTTCTTCTCTGACCTCACTCCATCGACTCGGACCTCCAAGAGCCATGAAAGAACCGTCAGACGACGCGGAAGCCTCCCAGCTACGATCAGAGAACTTCAGATGCGTGGGAGGTGCCCGGAGGAGCCCGAGCTGCCCGATCGAAGCTCGCTGGGGGCGAGCTTCTTCCCCGTTCTTCCAGATGCCTCCAGCACCGTTGGATCGAGAGGGGAGGCCCAGATTGAACGACGACCGTTCGATGAAGACGTACGTCCACCGTCAGATCAGCCAGGAGATTCTAATCCAGGCCCATCATCGCCGAACCGACATCCGCCGTCCA
>JAZKJV010001847.1:0-268203 GCA_037367405.1 Ottelia alismoides | reverse complement strand
TGAACTTTACAGAAATATTACAAAATGATCAGATCATTTTACAAAAGAGCGCCTAAATTCTATAAAGTGATCAGACACTCTTACAAGATTCCGTTACATTATCGTATAATAATTTTACTTAACTGATATTCAGATTTACATATTTATTTACCTTTTTTTTCAAATCTCAATGTTTTTCTCTATTTTGCAGGACTTAAAACATGTATGGCAATTGAACTTTAAGGCAATGAAAAACATGGGTGAATTTTACAAAGGAGGAGATTCAATTACAAAGATTCACGGATTTTTTACAAAACAAATATACACAATTACAAAAAAGTTGAAGCTTACAAAGAGGAAAAATACTCTTACAAAACTCGATGGAATTACAAAATGAATATAAACATTTACAAAACTGATACAACCATTTACAAAATGAAATTACAGTAATAAAATGAAATCATTAATGAAATTAACAAAGAGTAAAATATATTTTACAAAAACTCGTTGTACTTTACAAAGCTATGGTTGATTTCAGATCGTTTGGAACAAAATCGGAAATTAATCAAAAAAGGCATTTGTGAAAATACCAAATCGAGAAAAGCTTAGAATGGTAATTTGAAACCAATAAATGAAACTCGAAATTAATGAAATCAATTTGACGAAAATGCTCTTTTGGATGAGGATTTTGATGCAACCGTCAGATTGAGATCTAACGAATCTGCTCTATGGCTCACCACAATATTGGTGAGACCCCACCTCATTTTAAGTGCCCCCTATATATATATATATATAGGGTTAAATCGGGCTACCCGTGGGGAGCTAACTTGGCTCTCCCGTGCAATTTCACCCGTGTTTTAATCCTTTTTTGAAATTTCTTCCGTAAATATTCATCACTATACCACTATATTATGCTATTCGAATTTTATGCGAAACAGAGACTCCTACGGCCTCCATCCAGATAGTCATTTTTTAACGGTAACAGAATTGCCAAAAACGACCCTCCTAGATGGAGGATGTAGGAGTCTCTGTTTCACGTGAAATTTGAATGACATAATATAGGGATATATTGATGAAAATCCACAGAAGAAATTTTCAAAAAAAATAAAAACACGGGGAAAATAACGCGGGGGAGCCAAGTTAGCTCCCCCCATAGGGGCGGCCCCATTTTACCCATTTTACCCATATATATATATATATAGGGCCCTTTCAAATAGGACGTAGTCCTTCCTGAGTTCAGGAAGGTCAGCCCTCTTTTGTATAAATCACGAATACTTTAGTAGAATACGTATACAGTTTGTATTATAGGTGCATGTTATAAATACAAAGCCGCATACAAAACTGCGCATTATAATACAAACATTAAAACTTCATATTATAATACAAAACTGTATGTGTATTCTACTAAAGTCATCCTGTTTTATACAAAAAAAGAGGCTGACCTTCCTTAGGGATGGAAGGACCAAGTCTTATTTGAAAGAAATCCTATATATATATATATATATATATATATGATTTAGTGGGGTTGCCCCCTTGGGACAGTCAACATCCCCTTTCCCCGATTTTCGGTGTTTTTTATTTTTTTTTAATAAAACCATGTATATTCATCTATATATCCCTCCTACATGTCATTCTAATTTCGTCAGAAACATAGACTCATATGCCCTCCATGTCGACCTTTTCTAGATGGAGGGTATAGGAGTCTTTGTTTCTAACAAAATTGGAATGACATGTAGGTCGGCCTCACTAAACTCATGTGTGTGTGTGCGTGCGCGCGCGCGCGTGCGTGTGTGTGTGCGTGTGTGCGTGTGTGTGTGTGTGTATACGAAAAATGGGGCTGCCCCTCGGGGGTAGGTAACTTAGCTCCCCTCGCCCCCATTTTCCCCATTTTTTTATTTTTTTGAATAATAAAATCATAGAAATTCATCATTATTACCCTATATTATGTCATTGAAGTTTCGTGAGAAACATAGACTCCTTCGGCCTCCATCCAGATAGTCATTTTTTAACAGTCGCATATTTTTTTTGAATAAAGCGAGGGTGATATCCCGAGATGGGATTCACCGCCTTACGGAAATTTTATTAGAAAAATATAGGTAGAGTACATCATCTGGATTCCCAGAAACTATACAATGAGTTACAGTGGGCGAGAACGTTCTCTAAATAAAACCTTTGATTTTTGAAAATGAGATCATTCCATCCCCCCCACCCTAAATAGCCCAAAGAACCGGAAAAGGCAATGCCCAATCATCGGAAGAGTTACCCCCCACCGACCTAACCGACTCCAGAAGTCAATGGCTCCCCCTGTAGAGATCCACGATGACCCTACCTCCTTCCACATCTTCTCAAACATCGGACATTTGAAGAATAAATGATCTGCATCTTCCAGCCTGCTCTCTGCATCTGTCGCACTGAGTGTCTGGAATACTGACGAATCCGAAATTTGTCGCTTTTAAAAATGTGTTTTTATCGTGTCGTGTGTTGTAGGCGGCAATCGGAAACGATCAAGAAAATACCACAAATAAGTTATTCAATTTTTAATCTCGTGGTTTTATGTTTGTTTTACTTGGGCAAGTCCCAAGGTCGATCACAAGGAGGCAAAGGAACAACCTAGAATTAAGTCTATCAAAGTTAGTGTTCGGTTTTCGAAGCGGTCTTTTTTTGGAATTTTTCAATGAATTAGGGGGTGCACATGCAAATTCGGCCTATTCTAGGGACTAAAATGTGCATTAAGTTCAAATGATGTCCAAAAAATACGAAACTTGGCCGAGATGTAAAATATGATGAAATGTATGCACTGTAAATTTTTTGGAATTTTTGGATGCAATATGAATTTTTTATGGATTTTTAAATGAAAACAGAATGATTTTCAATATTTAATTATAATAAATATTAAACCTACTTATTTTCAAGAAATAAAATTATCTAAGATCTATCACTGGGTGATGGATCTCAGAAAAATCCTAAACCTCGAAAATGTGGGGTTTAATACCTATTAAAAATTAAATACTAAAAGATGCAAAATGATTTTTACAGGACAAAATATGTATCCAAATGCAAATCTTTTTGGGAATGATGTTAAGAATAATTAACTCTACAATGTATGATTTTTCGGGGAATTTTTATAGCAATGGTTAATCAACTATGAATTTCAGAGCAAGAGATGGGCAAAATATGCAAATTTTCACAAATCAATTATTTATTAATTAACCGTCCGTCACAAAAATACCCACAACATGTCAAAGCGTAGAGAATTAATTAACAAACATCATGCGATTTTTAGATTGATAAAATAATGTAGAGAGAAGGTTCAAATCAAAAAGGGAACACAGGGGTATGTCTGTAAATAAATAAAAATAAAGCAAACTGCAGTGGGGGCTTTTCTGAAATTACCTATACCCGTAGGGGTATTCTTGCAAAATCGCCACTAGGTCACGTGACAAGCACGTGACCTAGTCGGTGGGGGCCTGCGCGCAATAGGAGGTTCTTCCAGGGGGTAACTGCAATTGACCCAGCGGGTCACGTGCAGATCACGTGACCCCTGGGGATGACAAAGGGACGTTCCCCGCGCACGTGCTTCGCACGTGCCGGGGCCTCGGGCTACGAGCCCGGTGCGGGTGGCCGGAGAGAGGCCGAGGGGCGGCGTTGGTAGTGAAGGACGGCTGACAGGAGACGGCGGAGACGTCGATGAAGGCTGAGATGTCGTTGTTGGGCTGCGACCGATGACTGGTGTCTGGCCAAGGCGGAGGCGAGATGGGCCGGCAGGCGGAGGAGCTCGTCGGTGCTCGTGGCCGACACACGGCCGTGGGGCGTCGAGGGCGCAGCAGCGGCGACGGCGGAGGAGGTAGTTGGTGATGAAGCTGCTGGGCGGAGGAGCTCCTGGAGTGCCTGGAGCGTTGTCGGAGAAGACGGGAAGTTGGAGGTTGAAGGTGGTGATGGTGGAGTCGACGAGGCGGAGGGGGGTTGCGGTGGTGGAGGAGTGCGGAGCTCGGTGGAGTTTGCGTGACGGTAAAGAAGAATAGAGAGGGAGAGAGAGAGATAAGGGGTATACCTGCAGTGGTGTAGGGCTCGACGACGTTGAACGGCCGGAGCGAGCAGCGGCGCCGACGGGGCTGTTGGCTGCAGACGAAGTACGGCGAGGTACTTCGGATCTCGCCGACTCTCGGTTGTCACGTCCAGAGGCGATGCACGGCGGATGAAATGCGAGGAGGGGTGGCGCAGTTGGTTTTATAGGGCTTAGAGGGCGCCGGAGATGGGAGGGCCTCGAAGCTCTTGGGGGCTGATTGAAGGCGGCGAAAGGAGAGAGTGATTTGGTGAGATATGCGGACGATCGGGGAGATGCGAGGAGGCGCGAGATCCGCGGCGAGGGATTCACGGAGGGGCGGAGATCTCGGAGGAGAGATATGCGGCAGCGTTGGGTGGCCGAAAGGGAAAAGGCGGCTTGATGAAGACGAAGACCTCTGGCCGTCTGATCGGCCGAGATCGGACGGCCAGATGCGAGCCACGTGGCGGGGTGATGAGGGCGTGGGCCGAGCGCACGTGCAGTGCGCGTGCGGTTGCGGCACGTGCTCTGCTGATTATTATATTTTTTTATTATTTTTTTATAAAAACGAGTCTTAATAAAGCCAAAAATGGCTGACACGTGGCGGCACCAGGTGCTGCCACGTGTCAGCACCACAAAATTCGAATTTAAAAGATCTTGTAAAATCGATAAAAAATAGTAAATGACCTCGGATCGAAAAATGTTCTTCACGAAAATTGCTCGTCTCGATGAGATCTACAATTTTCATGAAGACATCAAAACCAAAATCGATCAAATGTAAAAAGTGAATTTTTGGGGTATCTTATGTACATAGAATACCTTGATTTTTGGGTTTTATAAATTTTTTTGTCATTTTTAAACAAGATAAAAATCCGGAAAAAATATGAATAAAATCAAAGATAAATAAAAGATACCTTAATCTAATTTTTTTTGGATTTTTATGGATTAAAAATATATACATAAAATACAAGGTCAAAAATAGCTAAAATACACAATGTACAAAAGAGGCCCAAAACCCAACTTTCACATATGAGCTCCGATTCACTTGAACTTGGTCTTGTTTTGAAGGTAATTGAATGCACATTAGTTCAAAAGTGAGTAGGATTAAATCGGACACTAGATGGGGAAGATATGTGGCTTTTAGTCCGAAAACCTGAAATTAGGGTTTGGGTTTTTGGTCCGCTTATTTGGGTTAGTTAATTTTTTTTGTATTTTTCCTTTATTCTTGTTAGTGATATGTACACAGTGGAAGTGGTTTTGAGTCATTCGGAGTTAGCATGAATGGGTTAAAAATCCGGGAAGTTAGGCTATTTACAGGTCATTTTTGGCATGGATTTTTGGCTTCTTATTTTATGCAGATTTTTTTGTGCTAAAATGCCATTCTTATGGAAACATGCATGAATGCTAATTATGCAAAATAGATGCAAGAATGTTGTTGATTTTTAGGGATTTGAGATTAATAAATGAGATTTAGAGTGATGAATACGAGATTCATCATCCCCCTATACTTAAACCATGCTCGTCCCTGAGCATCAAAAAGAAATGCCATGAGGTGAAATGAGATTGGGTTCCATACCAAGACCATGAGCTGGAGGTGAAAGTGAACCTAAACTCAACCTTTGGATTATTTGTGTGTCGGAACTTCTGTGAGACTTAGAATTTTAAAATCAACAGCCCTCAAGTTCTACACATCATTGCTACAGTTTCGGCTCAGAAGTCATCTTAGATCAATCATCTTCCCAAAGTATACCCTATGAACATTGAATAACCGACTCTTGTGTGTGAAGGGTTTTAGCTCTTCCCATTCAGAATGCCGGACTACCATGCTCCTCTCCTCTCCAGTAACTCGTCCTCGGGGAGTCAGGTATTTCCTTCTAAGGTCTGTCGCGCTGTGTTCACAATCGAATGAGGGAGAAGATAGAAGAAAGAGAAAAGAACTGGAGGGTGACCAGTGTAGTCACCTCTCCTTGTGAAGATGGCCAGTGTAGCCGAGTCTCCACCAAGATCTGCATGTTTCTTGAAGCTTGGACCTTTTTGGTCAGATTTTTATTTGGTAGAATGCTTCTTTGTATTTGGAATTTTTGGTGGTTCTGCTTGGATCTTGTTGTGCCCCTACGGATATAGCATCTTTTTGTTCCGTACATTTTTTGGGGTCTTAGAAAAATTGTGCCCAGCCGTCCATCCCTTTTCCGAAGCTTTATTCCAACCCGTATTCCGGTCTTTAGATTTCCACGCTACCAGAAAAGAAACTCACACAGTCTTCCAACATCCCGTCTGAGTTGAGCTAAGTGCATAGTGCGAGAGTACAAATTAATTCCTTATTCCAGAGTTGTACCCAGAATGAAGAGACCAGGTTAGACACTAAGAGTCAAACGCTGTACATTGTCATGTGGAACTCAAAGAATTAAGTCAAAGACTTGAAGACTCTAAAATCCTATTTCTCGGTGAAGTTCCTCTGAAAATTAGGTGGATTAAGGTCAAGTCCAGACCACTCTCGGTTTCGGCTCATAACTCGGTTCAGAACCCAAAGACTTTTCACATATGCAAATGCGATGCTTGGATGAAGTGCAGGTGTGTGAAATGCAGACACATTTTTTTATGCAAAAATGAATAAGAAGCCATTTTTTTAATTAATACCCATCCCGTAAATACATATAGACTTATGCGCAAGTACGAGGTATGGCAAAAATATATACATAGTATATATACAGACCCCCCTATACTTAGCGAGTGCTGTGTCCTCAGAGCACAAGAAGCGTAATGAAGACATAGCTCGGGCTAAGCGTAAGAGAGAAAAGTTATTCAAAGGTTCGCCCCCCTATACTTAGACTGTGAATAGTCTAAGTATAGAAGAAGAGCGTAAAAAGAGGCGGACGGGATATGTAAATGAGGAGAGTATAAACAGATGGGTGGCGGTTCCCCCTATACTTAGGCTTTGGTCAGCCTAAGTATAGAAGAAGGATGGATATGGAGTGATCGAGAGATAGAAGAGTGATGAGGGAAATGGTATATACAGATGGCATCGGTCCCCCCCTATACTTAGGCCTTGGCCTAAGTATAGGAAGAAGTTGTACAAGGGGATCGTTGTGGTCGAGAGGGAGGGTGGGTCTGATCTGATATATCGTCAATGTCCTTGCTTTTTGTGAAATAGATGACCTCAACTTGCACTGTATGCTCTTTGGATGAATCTATATAAGGCTTCAGTAATTGTCCATTCACTGAGAAAGGTTGTGCATCATCTTTGAGTTCTGCAATGTCCACACTTCCATTGGTATGCACATCGATGACAACATAGGGACCCGTCCATTTCGATTTCAGTTTCCCATGAAAAATCTTTAATCGAGCATTAAACAACCATACTTTCTGCCCAGGGACAAAGGTTTTATCTCGAATGTGTCTATCATGCCATTTCTTGACCTTGTCCTTATAAATCACACTGTTGTCATATGCTCGGTTTCGGATTTCAATTAGCTCATTCAGATTTAGGTCTCGACATAATTTCCCAAGGTGACAACTCCAGTTCAACTTTTTGATTGCCCATTCAGATTTGTAAATCAATTCTGCAGGAAGATGGCATGGTTTGCCATAGATCATCCTAAAAGGTGAAGTGCCGAGTGGTGTTTTATAAGCTGTCCTATAGGCCCAAAGAACTTGATCCAACAGTTTTGACCAATCCTTCCTATCTGGACGAACCAACTTTTGAAGTATACTCTTCACTTCTCTATTAGAAACTTCTGCCATACCATTAGATTGTGGATGATAAGGGTTAGCTATTCTATGTTCAAATTTGTACTCCTTAGCCAAAGATCCCATTTCCCTGTTCACAAAGTGGCTACCTCCTTCAGAAATCAAAACTTTTAGTATCCCGAACCTTACAATGATATTATCCTTGATAAACTTACAGACGGTTTTGCTGTCTGCGGTTCGGGTTGGAATAGCATCTACCCATCTAGACAAATAATCAACCGCTAACAAGATGTACTCAAATCCATTGCTATTGAGAAAGGGACCCATAAAATCAATCCCCCATGCATCAAAAACATCACAAAAGATCATTGGTTGCATGGGCATTTCGTCTCTATAACCAACGGTCCCTCCCATCCTTTGACAAATCAGGCAAGACCGTACAAATTCATTAGCATCACGAAATAAAGTCTGCCAGTAAAATCCACATTGGAGTACCTTGTGTGCGGTTCTTTTTCCCGAATGGTGCCCTCTAGCCTCGAGAGTATGACAATGTGTGAGGACACTCTGGTATTCTTCCTGGGGAATACATCTTCTCCAGACACAATCCGCTCCTTCATAAAAAAGGAAAGGATCGTCCCAATGGTATTTTCTTGAATCCGACTTCAGTTTATCAATCATTCTCTTGGTCCAACCAAAGGGAACCTTCTTGGAGACAAGATAGTTCACGATGTTGGAATACCATGGGGTTGAATCAATAGAGCAAACTGATTCGTCTAGAAAAGTCTCCTTAATAGGTCCAGTATCAGAATAATCATTTTTCTCAATTCGGGAAAGGTGATCAGCAACAACATTCTTTATTCCAGGTTTATCTTTGATCTCCAAATTAAATTCCTGGATTAACAAGATCCACCTCAAAAGTCGTGCCTTGGCATCTTTCTTATCCATGAGGTATCCAATTGCCGTATGATCCGTGAAAATTGTCACCTTGGAGCCCAATATATATGATCTGAATTTTTCAAGGGCCCAAACAACCGCAAGCATTTCCTTTTCAGTCACTGTATAATTTTTTTGTGCAGGATCCAATACTTTGCTCGCGTAGTGAATCGCATAAGGGATTCCATCCAGTCTTTGTCCAAGCACAGCTCCGACCGCAAAATCCGATGCATCAGTCATGATCTCAAAGGGAAGAGACCAGTCAGGAGCTTGTAATATCGGCGATTCACATATTTTCTTTTTCAGGAGCTCGAAGGCCTCAAGACACTTGTGATTTATGATAAACTCGGTGTCTTTTCCTAAGAGCTCAGACAGTGGGCGGGCGATCTTTGAAAAATCAGGGATAAACCTTCGATAAAATCCAACATGCCCTAGAAAAGACCCACTGACTTGACGTTGGTTGGTGGCTCAAGTTTCTTGATCACATCCACCTTGGCAGGGTCGACCTCCATATCCTTTTTGGAGATGACATGCCCCAACACGATACCCTCAGTCACCATAAAGTGACTCTTCTCCCAGGAGAGTACCAAATTAACTTCTCTGCATCTCTTGAGGACTCGGTCCAAGTGTGCTAAACATGTATCAAATGAATCACCATGGACCGAGAAGTCATCCATGAACACTTCCAGGAAATCACCCACCATTTCGGCAAATACGGCAATCATGCACCGCTGAAATGTGCCTGGGGCATTACAAAGCCCAAATGGTATGCGCTTGAAAGCGTAGGTACCGAAGGGACATGTAAATGTGGTTTTTTCCTGATCCTCGGGAGCAATAGCTACCTGATTGTAGCCAGAGTACCCATCAAGAAAACAGAAGAATGCTTTCCCTGCAAGCCTCTCCAAGATTTGATCAATAAATGGCAGTGGAAAGTAATCTTTCCTGGTCGCAGCATTCAGGCGCCTGTAATCGACACAGACACGCCACGACGTGGGTACCCAAGTCGCGGTCTCAACCCCTTCCTCGTTGGTGACCATCTGGATTCCCGACTTCTTCGGGACGACATGAAGGGGGGCCACCCACTTGGAGTCAGAAATGGGGTATATGAAACCTGCTTTGCACCATTTCTCTATCTCTTTCTTAACCACTTCCCGAAGATTGGGGTTTAATCTTCTCTGAAATTCAAGGGAAGGCCTTGCATTATCCTCAACATAAATTTGGTGCGAGCAGAGAGCAGGGTTGATTCCTACGAGATCCGATACAGTCCAACCGATGGCTTTTCGATTTCGTTCAAGGACTTCTAGTAGTCTGGATTCTTATTCTAATGTCAATGATGAGCTAATGATCACAGGGAATTTATCTTTGAGTCCATTGAGAAATGCATACTTCAGGGTGGGAGGGAGGGGTTTTAGCTCTGGCAGATCTACATCATCAATAATCTGGCTGAATATCTTTTAAGTCTGGGTCAGTGATTGTTTGTGGTGGATCATTCTGTGATATGCTAGCCACTGATCTTGAAAGAAAGTGAGTCGGATCGCAAAAGTAGTGTGGTGATTCAGCCAAAGCCGCGTCCGACTCTTCATTGATTTTTTTCGAAGAAGATGGAATGGAGCAATCCGAAAGGAGTTCTGTGTCGTCAAGATTGTACATATCCAGGTGTTCAGATTTGTCTGGCAATAGTCACACACTGTATGGTGCATTGTTTCTTCTTCTGATGTGAGGGTATCCATGTGAAGATCTGGCAGTTGGTCCCAAGATCCGGTAGTGCTGATTAGATTACACTCAGAGGTTTCGGCATCCTCAGTGGTGGATTCAGAATCGGGTCTTTGCCATTTTGTTTGTCTCATTTCCAGATCCACTTCTCCGTCTAGGGAGCGGAATTTCATCATTCCAGTGCCGTAATCGAATACAGCCTTGGCGGTTCTTAAGAATGGTCTTCCCAAAATGATTTGCGACTCTTTCCAATGGTTCGGGGTCTCCATGTCAAGGACAGTGAAGTCCACTTTGTATTCCGTACCCTCAACCATAATGATAATATTTTTCACTTCTCCCTTAGGTCTTTTAGTGGATTTGTCCGCGAATTGGAGTAAAGATAATGATTTCTGAAGAGGCCCTAACTCCAATCGGTAATATAAGGCTAAGGGAAGAAGATTGATGGAAGAACCATTGTCGAGAAGTGTGTGTGCGAATGCGATACCGCCAATGCGGCTTTCCACATAATGAGCACCCAGATCTCTTTTCTTCCTTGGTAAATGTTGGTTTCTCACACATTTGGTAGTGGCCACTGTCAGAACATGAGTCTCCACAAATTGGTTTGTTTTCTTTGTGCGGGTCTGGGTGGGAGTACATTTCATCTTCAAATATTTCTGAAATGCAGGGTTACTGGCCACATATTGATCAAAGGGTACATTCACAGTTATGTTTTGTTGACAGAATTTTTCCATCACTGGGTCACTCTGGATAGTTTTCTTTTGTCTTCCTTTCTTAAGAGCATGGGGAAAAGGTATGGAAGCATTCGAGACAGGAGAAAGAGGTCCAGAATCATAAATAAGAGCATCTTTATTGAATTTGGAGTTCTTATTACAATCATAATGTTCTGGATTATCATCATGTTGCTGAAATCGTGACAAAGGTATTTTTGCAGCAACTAGAGGTTCAAGGTCCTCTTTAGTCTCCATAGATGCTTTTCCCTTCCTTTGGGAAGAAATCCTTGGGCGTCCTTCGTCTTCATCCTCAGAAGCATCCCCCGGTTGATCTTCTGAGTCATGATGGTCAGCTTCCCTTGCCCGGTTATGTACGACCACGGTCCTTCCGCTCCTGAGGGACATGGCATTGATATTGTTAGACGAAAGGGTCTCGTGTTCAGATGTGGAAAAGTCTGAGTAATATACCTGATTGTTGTGTTGAGATGATTGAGGTTTGTTCAATCTATTGGGGTTAGCTTGAACTTGAGCGGGAATGGCTGTGACAGGGGCTGTCTGTTCTTCCTTCCAACGGGATAGACGATTAACATCTACCCGTAGGTCGTACAGTTCATTCCGGAAGCTGCGAATTTCCTCCAGCATTTGTCTTTGGATATCAATCGGGTCTTCTGGAGGTTTGGATGATCGAGATGCTTGATTTGGAGCTTGATATTGTTGACGATGTTGTTGAGGTTGGTTCTGACGGTCGTGTGGCTGCTGCTGCCTTGAGGGCTGATTGTGTTGTGGAGCGGCATTGTAGGAGTTGGGTGGACACTGATATTGCTGACGGTCCCCCAGATTACCCAGTCGGGTATTATCCTGTGTGTACCAGATGCCGTTTATCTCGAAAGTCAGAGGCGGGGCTTCTATGACTGTCTCAGCTGGAGGAGGTGACTGTTGGGAAGGTTGGATGTAGGATTGGTCCTGAGTCCATGGTTGTGGTTGTCCAGAGCCTGGCTGCTCTTGGACATGATGCACATGATAAATTGGGATCGTAGGAGCAGTAGGCATCCCGATCTTGGACACCTTCTCAGTGAGTTTCTCCATTTGTTTTGGAAATTGAGAGAGTCGGTTGTCGATGTCGTTCACCCTTTTATCCACAACTGTTAATTTGTCTGTGATGATGTTCATGTTGGGCAGCAAGTCCTCTGTTATTTCTGCGACTGTTTGTTTCCCTCCTTTGGCTTGATAGTTGTTCAGTGAATCAGTGTAAGATCTACTAGCAATTTGTGAACGGCTAGTCTCTGCCATTTGCTCCAGTATCTTCCAGACGGTATCAGCTCCTCGGGATGTGTAGTTTCCTCCACAGGCAGCGCTGACTAGACCCTGAGTCCCGTGGTTAAGGCCAAAATAGAAGGATTGGACCAGGATGTTATTATCTAGGTCATGACAGGGACATTTCTGCAGCAGATCTTTGAATCTATCCCATGCATCACAAAGTGGTTCATTTGGCATTTGAGAGAAGCTAGTGATGCGAGTCCTGATTTGATTGGTTCGACTCAAGGTGTAGAATTTTTTTAAGAAGAGGTTCTTGAAGCTATCATAGGTGGTCACCGTCACTCCCAAATTTTTCACCCAGTAATCTGCCTTACCCTTCAAGGCGAAAGGTAATGCAGTGAGACGGATATAGTCTTGGCTGACTTGTGGGTGCCTCTGATTAGAACAGATTAGCTCCAAATCACGCAGGAATTCATAGGGTTCTTCATTCGAATTACCATGAAATTGTGGTAATTGATTTATGAAGTGTGGCTTCAGTTCATGGTGAACCTCAGGTTGAGGTGTCTGCAAGTAATTTATGACCCTATATTGCTCGGGATTATATGCAGCGTCCATTGGTGGTTCTTCCTCTGCATTCATTCTTTCCAATTGTTCCCTCATCAAATTTTGCTGCTGCTCAGATGCAGCCAGTCTTGCGAGAATCATTTGCTTCGGATCTTCATTTTGGTCATCTTCAGGATTGGGCTTCTTTGGAGGCATTTTTTGTGAAGTCTTCTTTTCACCTTCAGATTGTGAAAAATAGGAGTCAATAGTTTGAAGAGAATTATAAAATGAAGATTCTAGGGGAAGGTGTCCCTGAACCCAAGGTGGTTCTGAGTAAGAGTGGCTCCGAGGATTTGAGATTGGAAAGTTTGTGGTAGTCAGAAAAGGGTTACCACAATTTTCGATTCTTGAATTTCAAGAGATTATCAAGAGATGAATGGATGTTGGTCAAATCAAACACAATACAAAATTCTTTTTCACCAACTCACACAGTGAAGGTCGTAAGAGTTTGACCAATTTTCTTGTCAATTTTAAATGGTGAAAAGACAATCTTGTTAGCGAGATGAAATTTCGGATTTGGGCTCTAGCCTTAAGTGTCGTCTCTCGCTCACTGAGAAAAATAGAACATCCAAGGTCGGGGTTACTCTCCCGCAAAAATTCTTAATTTTATGGGTTATTTGAGATCAGATATATTTAGCAGTCCCGATTTTAATGAGGTGATCACTGAAAAATTAGATGAGCACAAATACACGTCTACCGTCCAGTCCCAATTTCCTTTAAAGTTATGTTATAAAACAAGAGAGAGGAATTCGGAAAAAGTCGATGCGTGCGGAAAACTATGATGAATGCTCAGTTAGAAGACTTACAGTGAATCCTCGCAATCTCCATGTGGGATGCTAGACAGAATTTAAAAATTATTCTATATGATGTGCAAACCGATGGAAAAAACCGCACCTAAGCAGAAAGTTCTATTAGCGGGAAGAATTGATTTAAATTTGGCTAAGTTGAACGATCTATGTGCGTCTCAATTAAGTGCAGTGTGGCTTAAGATCCTACGAGCACAAGCAAAAATATAAATGCTCTGAGAGCCGTATGTGCAGGTCTATCCTAATCGCCACTCAAGTCGGGCCCCACCCTCTCCGGAGAGTGAAACAGGCCACGACACACCACAGAATAAAGTCAGAGGTCTTTCTACACACGCGAGAGTCCAAACGGACACCGCTGTAAAATTACAAAAATTTAAAAATTGTAAGAATTAAAAACCTAGACTCTACGCTCTCTCACGACTCGACTCGATCTTAAATTAATTATGGTTTTTGCAAGAGTCGGTGAAGTTGCGTCGGTTATTGAAAACCGCTCCACGTACAAGGTACCTCGCAAAAAAATAAGAGAGAAAATGTAAGAGAGTGACTAAAAAATATATGAAAAATAAAGGCTGAAAATAAATTGCAGGAAAATGAAATTTACAATGAAAAAATCGGGGGTCAGACTACCCGAATGCGGAAAACCGAATAAAAAAATTTAGACAAAAATCTAAGCCGTTTGCATCCCCGGCAACGGCGCCATCTGACGAATCCGAAATTTGTCGCTTTTAAAAATGTGTTTTTATCGTGTCGTGCGTTGTAGGCGGCAATCGGAAACGATCAAGAAAATACCACAAATAAGTTATTCAATTTTTAATCTCGTGGTTTTATATTTGTTTTACTTGGGCAAGTCCCAAGGTCGATCACAAGGAGGCAAAGGAACAACCTAGAATTAAGTGTATCAAAGTTAGTGTTCGGTTTTCGAAGCGGTCTTTTTTTGGAATTTTTCAATGAATTAGGGGGTGCACATGCAAATTCAGCCTATTCTAGGGACTAAAATGTGAATTAAGTTCAAATGATGTCCAAAAAATACGAAACTTGGCCGAGATGTAAAATATGATGAAATGTATGCACTGTAATTTTTTTGGAATTTTTGGATGCAATATGAATTTTTTATGGATTTTTAAATACAAACAGAATGATTTTCAATATTTAATTATAATAAATATTAAACCTACTTATTTTCAAGAAATAAAATTATGTAAGATCTATCACTAGGTGATGGATCTCAGAAAAATCCTAAACCTCGAAAATGTGGGGTTTAATACCTATTAAAAATTAAATATTAAAAGATGCAAAATGATTTTTATAGGACAAAATATGTATCCAAATGCAAATCTTTTTGGGCACGATGTTAAGAATAATTAACTCTACAATGTATGATTTTTCGGGGAATTTTTAGAGCAATGGTTAATCAACTATGAATTTCAGAGCAAGAAATGGGCAAAATATGCAAATTTTCACAAATCAATTATTTATTAATTACCGTCCGTCACAAAAATACCCACAACATGTCAAAGCGTAGAGAATTAATTAACAAACATCATGCGATTTTTAGATTGATAAAATAATGTAGAGAGAAGGTTCAAATCAAAAAGGGAACACAGGGGTATGTCTGTAAATAAATAAAAATAAAGCAAACTGCAGTGGGGGCTTTTCTGAAATTACCTATACCCGTAGGGGTATTCTTGCAAAATCGCCACTAGGGCACGTGACAAGCACGTGACCTGGTCGGTGGGGGCCTGCGCGCAATAGGAGGTTCTTCTAGGGGGTAACTGCAATTGACCCAGCGGGTCACGTGCAGATCACGTGACCCCTGGGGATGACAAAGGGACGTTCCCCGCGCACGTGCTTCGCACGTGCCGGGGCCTCGGGCTTCGAGCCCGGTGCGGGTCGCCGGAGAGAGGCGGAGGGGCGACGCTGGTAGTGAAGGACGGCTGACAGGAGACGGCGGAGACGTCGATGAAGGCTGAGATGTCGTTGTTGGGCTGCGACCGATGACTGTGTCCGGCCAAGGCAGAGGCGAGATGGGCCGGCAAGCGGAGGAGCTCGTCGGTGCTCGTGGCCGACACACGGCCGTGGGGCATCGAGGGCGCAGCAGCGGCGACGGCGGATGAGGTAGTTGGTGATGAAGCTGCTGGGCGAAGGAGCTCCTGGAGTGCCTGGAGCGTTGTCGGAGAAGACGGGAAGTTGGAGGTTGAAGGTGGTGATGGTGGAGTCGACGAGGCGGAGGGGGGTTGCGGTGGCGGAGGAGTGCGGAGCTCGGTGGAGTTTGCGTGACGGTGAAGAAGAATAGAGAGGGAGAGAGAGAGAGAGATAAGGGGTATACCTGCAGTGGTGTAGGGCTCGACGGCGTTGAATGGCCGGAGCGAGCAGCGGCGCCGACGGGGCTGTTGGCTTGAGACGAAGTACGGCGAGGTACTTCGGATCTCGCCGACTCTCGGTTGTCACGTCCAGAGTCGATGCACGGCGGATGAAATGCGAGGAGGGGCGGCGCAGTTGGTTTTATAGGGCTTAGAGGGCGCCGGAGATGGGAGGGCCTTCAAGATCTTGGGGGCTGATTGAAGGCGGCGAAAGGAGATAGTGATTTGGCGAGATATGCGGACGATCGGGGAGATGCGAGGCGGCGCGAGATCCGCGGTGAGGGATTCGCAGATGGGCGGAGATCTCGGAGGAGAGATACGCGGCGGCGTTGGGTGGCCGAAAGGGGAAAGGCGGCTTGATGAAGACGAAGACCTCTGGCCGTCCGATCGGCCGAGATCGGACGGCCAGATGCGAGCCACGTGGCGGGGTGATGAGGGCGCGGGCCGAGCGCACGTGCAGTGCGCGTGCGGTTGCGGCACGTGCTCTGCTGATTATTATATTTTTTATTATTTTTTTTATAAAAACGAGTATTAATAAAGTCAAAAATGGATGACACGTGGCGGCACCAGGTGCAGCCACGTGTCAGCACCACAAAATTTGAATTTAAAAGATCTTGTAAAATAGATAAAAATAGTAAATGACCTCGGATCAAAAAACTTTCTTCACGAAAATTGCTCGTCTCGATGAGATCTACAACTTTCATGAAGACATCAAAACTAAAATCGATCAAATGTAAAAAGTGAATTTTTGGGGTATCCTATGTACATAGTATACCTTGATTTTTGGGTTTTATAAATTTTTTTGTCATTTTTAAACAAGATAAAAATCTGGAAAAAAAATATGAATAAAATCAAAGATAAATAAAAGATACCTTAATCTTATTTTTTTTGGATTTTTATGAAATAAAACTATATACATAAAATACAAGGTCAAAAATAGCTAAAATACACAATGTACAAAAGAGGCTCAAAACCCAACTTTCACATATGAGCTCTGATTCACTTGAACTTGGTCTTGTTTTGAAGGTAATTGAATGCACATTAGTTCAAAAGTGAGTAGGATTAAATCGGACACTGGATGGGGAAGATATGTGGCTTTTAGTCCGAAAATCCTGAAATTAGGGTTTGGGTTTTTGGTCCGCTTATTTGGGTTAGTTAATTTTTTTTGTATTTTTCCTTTATTCTTGTTAGTGATATGTACACAGTGGAAGTGTTTTTGAGTCATTCGGAGTTAGCATGAATGGGTTAAAAATCCGGGAAGTTAGGCTATGTACAGGTCATTTTTGGCATGGATTTTTGGCTTCTTATTTTATGCAGATTTTTTTGTGCTAAAATGCCATTCTTATGGAAACATGCATGAATGCTAATTATGCAAAATAGATGCAAGAATGTTGTTGATTTTTAGGGATTTGATCTTAATAAATGAGATTTAGAGTGATGAATACGAGATTCGTCAAATACCAAATAACCTTCCCTCCTTGCTTTATCGCACAACCTTCTCCTTCTCAAGCACCATAGGAAAATCTTGACCCTGCACGGGATCTTGCTAGCCCAAATAATCTCCATATCCTTGTAGATATCCGCATCCAGGGGCGTTGTGGTACACTTAAAATCCATGTACGCCTTCTTTGTCGAGAATCTGCCTCCAGCCCACTCAAAATAGTCCCTGCCCTGTGTAATGCAATCCGTAGATGCAAGCTCCGACTGCATCTTGACTAACTCGTCTGAACGTCGATTAGAGAGGACCGACACGAACTGTGGGTCCCAAGACCCCAATATCCCAACATGTCCCAAGGTACAATCCTTCGATGCTACCAATGCAAACAACCTTGGGAACCTACTGCTTAGTGCCCCATCCCCCATCCAATCATCCCTCGAAAACTTAAAGTCATACCCATCACCGACCTTTGGGTGCATTCTCGAAGCTAAGAAAGGTAGAACTTCTCGTACTCCGCTCCATAGTGGGGATTCAAACTACACTCTTCCTGCCTCCAGCGATCCATGTACCCCGTAGAGCTCACGCAAGCTTGGCAGCCAACCTATCCATCTCGCCCCAAATCCGAATGACCCACTTTGCCAACAAAGCTTTGTTCATGCACGCCACATCCCGAATACCTAAGCCTCCTTCGCTTCGCGGTCGTGTCAGCTCTTCCCAGCCAACTAAATGCATCCCTGATCTCTGTTGCTTGCCATCGGACCAGAAAATGTTCTTCATCATGGTTTCGATCTTCTTGCGTACTCGCACCGGCATCAATCTTGTTGAAAAAAAGAAGACAGGGATAGCCGAAAGCACATGCTTCAGGAGAATCGGCTTTCCCCCCTTAGAAAACGTAGTTGCTTTCCACCCAGCTAGTCTCTGCTCCATTCTCTAAAGAACAATGTCCCATTCCGATTTTTTTAGCCTGCCTGCCACCAGGGGAAGGCCCAAATAAGAGATCAGTAACTCCCATAGAGGACACTCCAATAGCTCTGCCATTTTGTTACCTTCATCTCCCTCCATATTAAAAGGAATTACAACAGACTTATGCTTATTGATCTAGAGGCCTGAAAGACTGCTAAAGACCCCAACAATCTGTGCCGCCCTTCTTTTCATCTCCTTTGATCCTCCCAGGAAAATCATTGTATCGTCTGCATATTGTAAAAGCGGTATGGAGATGTTGCCACAATGGAACCCCTCGCACCAGCCTTCATCCACGGCACGCCTGAATAGTACTGCTAACGCATCTGCTACTAAGACAAACAACATCGGTGCTAAAGGACAACCCTGCCTGACTCCCCTCTGGGGTTGAAAGAAACCCCCTTCGGGCCTCCCGTTCATCATGATTGAGTAAGAAGAGGTCGTGACGCATCTCTTCATCCAAGCTATCCATATGTCTGGAAAACCATGCTGCCTAAGCGACACCCAAAGGAAGTTCCAGTACATGCTATCATAGGCTTTCGCATAGTCAATCTTCCACATCACCCCTTTGTTCTTTGCACACCTCCATTGAAGGCAATTCTCAGATGCCATAATCAAACCATCTACCATCTATCGCCCGGGTATGAAAGCCAATTGCCCATAAAGAATCACCGAGTTAATAACTTTCTTTAATCTGTTTGCCAAGACTTTTGCAATGATTAGGTAGATGGCGTTGGACAACGCAATCGACATGTAGTCTCCCACTATCAGTGGATGGTCTTTCTTGGGTAGAAGAACAAGCAGTGCCCTATTCACCCTCTCAAAGTCCCAGTTCCCCTCCCTAAACTCGTTTATCACGTCCAGAATCTCTTCCTTCAGCATGTCCCAGAACCCCCTATATAAAAAAATCAGGAAGCCATCAGGACCTAGGGCACCATCCACGTTCAGCCCCCAAACCACCTTCTAAATCTCTTCCTCCTCGAACAATGCCTCAAACCCCGCCGCTTGCTGCTCTGATACCACTTCCACTCCTCTCCCAAGCCAACCCCAGCCCTCCCCCTGCCTCCTTCTAGAAGCCTCCACAAAATGCCCCCTGAGAGCAAGCCCCAGTTGCGCGTCCCCTTCCACTCTGGCCCCTCCAATCTCCAGTTCTTGGATATAGTTCCGCATTCTTCTACCCGAAGCTATTGCATGGAAAAATTTTGTGTTTGCATCTCCTTCTCGCAACCACTTTTGTCTGGATCTGTGTCTCCATTCGACCTCCTCTTTCCCATCTTCCAACATCATCTCTTCTAGTAATCTCGCTCTCTCATTGAATTCTTCTTGGTCTAGGCCTCCCTAATAATCCAGCCCATCCAAACACACTACCCCCTCCTTAGCAGCACCTCTCTGGGATCTTCGTCTTGCCATCACCTTTTTTCTGTACGATAACAAGAACCTTTTTAGTAATGCCAGCTTGCATGCCAGACGTCCCATTGATGACCCTTCCGGACTCCAATTGGCCCACTGTGACGTCACCTCCTCCCTAAATCCTTCCTCCAAAAGCCATGACCGCTCAAAACGAAAGAAAAATCTTGCCCTTGTCTGCTCCTCAGAAGACCACAGAATCGTTGTATGATCCGAATGAACTCAGGGCAATGCCCAAGCTCGAGATAAAGGGAAGAGCTCCATAGCCTCAAGTGAAAGAAGAAATCTGTCAAGACGAGATCTAGATCTAACATTACGTCGTGTGTAAGCGCTTCCTAATGCATGATTGATAGCCCTCGTGCATGAATAAGATTTGCAAAGGCCTCAGAGCCTGAGTCACGCCCACCTCCATGCCTAGGCCAGTCCTTCGGGAGTAGAGTTAAGTTGAGATCTCCTCCAATGATCCACACGTTTTCCTCCAAAAGTGATGCTACTTGGTTTAGGTCAGCAGCAAGTGGGCCACGATCATTCCCCGTGGGTCCATACACGTTTGACACCGTAAAGGATATGTCGTCTAATCTGCGCTTCAGACGCACTGAGATAGATAAAGGAGATCGCCCCTCGCCCACCTTCTCGAACTCGGCCTTCTTTCAACACATAAGCAAATCGCTTGCTGCACCTTGAACATCTACTGCGGTAAACTCAAAATCACCTCCGCCCCCAATGTCTCGCCACAACTCATCTCCTCCTCTAGAGACCTTTGTCTCTTGCAACAATATAATACATGTGTTCGCATCAACTATAAGGTTTCGAACTCCATGTCGTTTCTCGGGGTAGCCAATACCCCTCACATTCCATGATAATATCTTCATAAAGGCACCTCTTTTTTCTTCTTAATGGCGCTACTACCCTTAAACTTTCGGCAAATCTCATGTCTAACAGGCTGAAGTAACTTGGGCATCCGATTGGAGATGCTGACTCAACATCTTCTGCTGGTGACTCCTGAGCTCCTAAACTGGTCCCTGCGGGAGCCTCCGTCAACATCATTCTCCCCCTTTGCTTCCTCATAGAAAACCCCTTCCTTTCAAAAAAACCACCCGAACTGTTGGCTATCATCACCACCCCGTCGCCCCTCAACCCCTCCCCTCACCTCCTTCTGGTGGACCTCTTCCGTCAAACCCGCCCCTAGCAACCCTCCTCCGTCATACCCCTCCTTGTCACCTCCTTCTGGTGGACCCTCCTCCGAAATACCTTTCAACCTTTTCTTCTCAACTCCCTCCTCTCCCCTAACACCACCCTCTAATCCCTGTGGAAGCCTCTCATCTTGCGCAATCAGCCTTACTTCCAAAGCTAGGCACGACCGTTGCTCGGAAGCCAATCTGTCAATGCAGACCTGGTTAAACCCTCCCCCTTCGGCATGTGCACGAATCGACACCGCTGGAGGCGTCGTACTGAGACCAAGATGGTGTCCGAAGATTGGAGTCAACACCTCATCCTCTGGCAACACTGTTGCTCCTCCGGTCCTGGATCCCCGAGATGGGATCTCTTCTGCATGATTCATCTGGCCCGCTGGTAATCCCAAGACCTCAAGGCTCATGGTGGCAGCCCTTGATTGCTCTATGGATGTTGTAAGCTGGTAGTCACGTAACTGATCCTGATGAGGACCCGGCTCCTCTATTGGCATATCCACGACATTGATCGTCGAAACAGGGTCCACCTGCACCGACTTGACCCACTGTAACTGCACACGATAACTGCTACACGGATCGGCTCGATCTGGTGATGCCCCCGCCCCCGGAAGGATGACCCGTTCCGATAGTCCAGGAGTATACTCTTTTGAAATACCTTTCCCAAGCGCTAAGACATTAAAGTCTCCTCGTGCTATACATGGACTGCCCGTTGGATATGCATAACAATTTTCCCTTTTTCGTTGTAATGAATCTCCATTACTTTCTCCACGTGATATAAATGCTCTGCCCATTTGAATTGCATGGTTTTGTTCCCTTTTTCATCGATAGGAATCCGCGTTTGTTGCACTGAAATGAATCCCCTGCATAGATTGGAGGTGATTTGCATGGAACTTTTCCTTTTTTCGTCGTAACGGATCCGCATTATTGTCTCCACGCGACATAAATGCAATGCCTATTTGATTTGCATGCATTTATTCCCTTTTTCGTCGAATGGAATCCCTAGCATTGCTCGCGCCGAAACGCATGCAACGCAAAAAAGACGGTGATGTTTTGGCTTCCGTAATTGCTGGTGCCGAAGTTGCGAATGCCAGCCCGACGACCCTTGGACTTCGCTCCTCGTCGGGGCAACAATGGCCTCCGATGACTGTCTCCCACTGGTGCTCCACCCGGAACGGTAACACATCGACCATCGCTAGCTCCACCTGAAAGAAACGCCCCTCCAACCGCACCTCCCACCCGCCAAGATGTCGAGGATGGAGATCCCGGATCCGGGTGATGAGATCAGGCCGCTCACCCCGATCGACTCCAGCAATGACGACTTCTTTAACCTCCGTTATCCCCGAGAGAATCTTCCGCACCCGATCCAAAGTACGCCACAGATAAGGAATCCCCCGTACACGAACTAGGGACAACGAGCGAGTTGATATGAAGCCGTCTGTAGCGTACGCCGGTCTCCATCGAATGAGCGATTGAGTTTGACAGTGCTAACAAAGCGTCCACTTCCCCCTGTCTAAGCCTCGGGCCAACACCTGCCAAGGCGTCACCAAGACCATATCCACCCTGAACCTCCCCCCCAACGCCATTCCAACATCCGATGTCCCCCTAAAGAGGACCTCCCTTCCACCTCCTTCTCCCACCAACATACTTGTCGACTTCTTTACAACAGGTTCCGACCGGCTCCCAACCTTACATACCATGCTCCGGTGCGCAAAGCCATGACAGTTAAAAAACCGAACAGGATCTCAACATTGACTCACCCAATGGTCGAGCGCTCCGCAACGAAAGCAACCTCTACCAAAAGGACGCGACCTAGGTGCGCCGCTAGCCCTTTTGCTCCTAGAAACCAACCTCCCGCTCCGATGATGGTGAACTTCCACCCATTCATTGTTGAGTGCAGACCCTGGTAGACCGCCCCCGACGCCAACCTCTCGCTCCGCCAACCTCACGAGCACTCCCTGTCGCTCCGCCGACCTCGCGAGCCCTCCCTCTCTCTTGCGCTCCGCCATCCAATCAAATTTTAGTAGTAATAATTGATGAACAATTTGTAGTGACCATATTATATAACAACAACTATCTCGGTCGCATGATTTTTTAAATTGACCATATCTGGATGGAGGTCGTAGGAGTCTCTGTTTCCTACGAAACTTGAATGACATAATATAGAGATATAATAATTAATTTACATGATTTTATTTTTCAAAAAATAAGAAAAAAATATGGGAAAATGAGGCGGGAGGAGCTAAGTTAGCTACCCCCTGGGAGCAGCCCCATTTTACCCATATACACACACATACACACACATAGAGAGAGGAAAGGGATCCTACTTCACATCCACTTTTAGCAATTTTTTATTTTTTTTGAAAAATACCATCGTGGATTTTCATAATTATATCACTCTAATATGTCATTCAAATTTCGTCAGAAACAGAGACTCCTACGGCCTCCATCCAGACAGACATTTTTTTAATGGTCATAGATTTGTTGTATTTTACCTGTTCTGGGTGGAGGCTGTAGGAGTCTCTGTTTCTCACAAAATTTGAATGACATATTAGAGGGATATAGTTATGAAAATCCACGGAAGCATTTTTCAAAAAAAATAAAAAAATTTCTAAAAATAGATGTGAAGTATATAAGGTTACCTACTTTACAAAGTAGGCTCCCTTTCCTCATATATCCCTCTATTTTTTTATTAAAGGGAGTATGCTCCCTGGATGTAGCCAACTTACATGCTCCGACCCCCTTTTCCCTGTATGTTTTTTTATTTTTCTGAAATAAAATCTATTGGAATGTAGATCATAATATATCACAATGGTGTCATTAAAAATTCGACTTAATTCGAGACTTCTATCTGCTCCATCAAGACTGTCAAGTTTTAACAGTCTCAGAATTGCTGAAATTGACTCCCTTCATATGGAGGGCATAGGAGTCTCTGCTTCTGACGATATTGGAATGACATACTCCCACCCCCATTTCCCCCCTATTTTTAATTTTTTGGAAAATGAAAATATGTATATCCATCACTATACCCTCCTAACATGTCATTCCAATATCGTCAGAAGCAGAGACTCTTATGCCCTCCATCTGAAGGGGTCAATTTCAGAAATTCTGAGACTGTTACAATTTGACAGTCTTGATGGAGGTGATAGAAGTCTCGAATTAAGTCGAATTTTTAAGGACACCATTGTGACATACTGTGATCTACATTCCAATAGGTTTCATTTCAGAAAAATAAAAAAAATACATAGGAAAGGGGGTCGGAGCATGTCGCAGCACAGGCAGAGTCGTCGGCTGCTGATATGGGCGTTATCAGCGAGAAGCTGGACCGCATCGAGATCATCGAAAAGAAGCAGTGCCAGGGCATGTCACAGATAGATCAGATGGTACAGATGCTGAGTGACCTGAAGACCCAGATCATATGTCTCCAGGAGGCAAATACAGCTTCTCAGCCCCGTCTCAGGTCACGGGCTGACCCCAGTAGCAGCATCTCGACCTACCCATCTTCCCAGTATAGACAGGTCCACCACATTCAGGTGGAGTCGTTCCAGCAGCTGCAACACCACTACGTCCAGTCACCACCATCTCAAGACACTTAGATGGTGGTATACCAGCAGGAGCGGCCCCTGGCACTCCTTCCTCCACCCCTGTTTGAGCAGGAGCCGTTGATGGAAGTCAACGGGATTTGGTACGACCGACCACAGCCCGGGATCCGCCAAGACCGTTCCAGATTCTGATGGTCGACTGGAGGTGCCTCATCCCAGTAGAAGCCTCCAGTTCAGGGTGGGCAGTACAGCCAACAACAGCAGCCCCAGTTCCCACAACCACACTACCAGCAGGGTCCTCATCCCTACCAGCAGGGACAACCATGGAGGCAACACCAGTAGCAGCCTCAGCAGTTTTCTTAGCAGTATCCCCTCATCCTTCCCAACAGCAGCAACCTCACTTCTAGAGAGGCAGGCCGTCCGGTTCTCATGGGCTAGCATATGAGAACCCAGCACTTGATGACTTAGCACGTCTTATTTCTGAGCAGCAAGCCACTTTTAGGTGGGAGATGGACAAGTTCTGTCAGTAGATGAGGGAGATCATCAAGGGCAAGGTCGTCATACCTGCTCAGATCGAGCCGAATCCGAACAACTTGAAGAGGAAGTCTGAGCAGGTACAGTTTACAGAGGTTACCACTCCTAGTGACTCATTATGTGATATTACTGCATATACATTTGATGATGACTTTGTTACACTTAGGAGCGGTTAGGATGCTAGCCGGCGGTGCCTCGTTTGAGCGACGACACCACGAGGACTCAAGAGAGCCAGATGAGGAGGAGAGCGGTGTTGATGCCGCTTATGATGATAATGATGACGGTGGTGCTGATGCCACCAAAGATGTAGATCCATCCGACGGTACTGAGGTTGTCGCTTCACCAGTTGCAGGAGGTGGTGCTGATGCCACCATCCATTCAGATGTTGAGCCAGAGAGCGATGTTGATACCGAAGTTCGTGATGCCTTGGGTGGTACTGAGGCCACCCCTTCTATTTATGTTGTATTTCCCATTGTTTCTGTATCTCGAAACTATTTAGAAAAATCCAAAAAATGATTAAAAGAAAGGGTTCTTTATCTTTGAGTCCATATGCGATACCTGGTGATGTTTGTATGGATTATGTTTCATCTCAACAGCAAGGTCCCGTTCCTAGCCCTCTATTTGAGGAGGGCCCAGCTATCCCTTCCCTCAAGCACTCCGCTTGTTTAAGAGGAATAAAAAAAGAAAACCCAAAAAAGAGCTAGCAGTTAGAGTTCAACCAGCAGATGATAGACAGATTTCAGATTCAGATGACTCTACAGGATGCACTTGAGCACATCCCTATCTTCCAGAGGAACCTAAGAGAGAAGACTACCATTCGCAGGAAGAAGAGAAACCATCATGCATAGATCCATGTGCTCACCCGTGCCACCTACTTCGCCATTCAAAACTGTCTGCCAGCCAAGAGGCCAGATGCAGGAGCTCCTTATGTCAGATGTCATATCCATGAGCAGAGGTTAGATCATACTCTATTAGACAGCAGCTCTTCCATCAACCTACTTCCGGCAGTCTTACTCGACCGATTCGAGTTTGGCCATCTTCGATAGAGCAGAACAGTCCTTCAGTTTGCTGAAAGATCTGTCAAGAGACCGAAGGGGTTGTTGAAGGACGTGGTCGTCACAATTCAGGGCATGAAATTCCCCATGGACTTTGTTGTGTTGGACATGGAGATCTATGAGTCTGTGACCCACATCCCCATCATTTTAGGACGTCCATTCTTGGCCACTGCCAAGGCGGTGTTTGATGATGATAGCGGGAAAGTGTACTTTCACGTCAAGTGTGAGAGTATATAAATAGAGACGATCGATGAGACCAGAGCGCGATATTCGGCCTGCTCAGAGCAGCTCAGCGATTCAGAGTAGATGACAGAGACAGAGTAAGACGTCCACCAGGAGTGCAATTTCGTGATTACATATGATGAAGTCGCTTGGACTGATCCCGTTTCACGAGCCAACCTCTCACATTCAGATGCCATAGATTCCCAGATTCCAGCAGAGGAGAGCTTGGAGAGCACACTCTTGGCAGAGGATATATTCGAGGCTACAGACCGCATTCCGGATAGTGAGGTAGTTTCTTTCCCTTGTGATTCATATTCAGATTCAGATTCCTCGGAGTCAGATATCGATTAGGAAGAGTTTGATGAGTTGATACCGTGTCTGATTCCTACAGAGCCAGTAGCTAGGGTGGAGATTGATCTGATACAGAGTACAGATACACCAGCGGAGCAGTCTACACCAGCTTTCCATGATCAGCGAGAGTTCTTCCATGCAGATTTGGTTGCCTTCAAGCAGACTTTTCAGAGGCCAGATTTGCCAGCTCACAATTGCCCAGAGCTGAAGCCCCCTTGCCGCAGTCGCTGAAGTACAGATTCCTTGCGGGCGAGCATGAGATGCACCCAGTCATTATCTCAGCAGATTTGATTAGAGAACAAGAATCTCGTTTGATGAAGGTTCTTGAAAATAACTGCAAGGCGATAGGATGGAGCGTAGATGACCTCCAAGGGATAATTCCAACCATGTTCTCCCACCATATCTATCTCGAAGAGGACGCTAGGCCATCACGTAAGTTCCAGCGATGGTTGAACCCGAACCTTCGAAAGATTGTCATGAAGGAAATCTCAAAATGGTGGAGCACCGATTTTATCTACCCCATCTCCGACTCCAAGTGGGTTAGTCCATTACATGTGATGCCCAAGAAGACGGGCATTACTACAGTTGTGAGTGGGTCTGGAGAGGAGATAGCTACCCGGATAACCACTTCTCGGAGGGTTTGTGTGGACTACAGACGATTGAATCAGGATACCAAGAAGGATCATTTCCCACTGCCTTTTATTGATCATATTATAGAAAGGCTTGCTGGGAAGAGTTATTATTGTTTCCTTGACGGGTACTCCGGCTACAATCAGGTGTCTATTGCGTCCGAAGACCAGGACAAGACTACATTCACCTGTTCGTTTGGGATATATGCTTTCAGACGGATGCCCTTTGGTCTATGTAATTCCCCAGCAACATTCCAAAGGTGCATGTTGTCCATCTTCTCGGACATGGTGGATGATTTCTTGGAGGTATTCATGGATAACTTTTCGGTCTATGGCGATGGGTTTGATGCTTGTCTTGACTGCCTAGATCGCATCCTTCAGCGATGCATCGAGGTCCATCTTATTTTATCCTGGGAGAAGAGTCACTTCATGGTGACTCAAGGGACGGTGCTTGGTCATATCATCTCCAACAGGGGCATGGAGGTTTATCCGACCAAGGTGGATATCATCAGGAAACTCATTCCACCATCCAACTTGCGACAGTTACGGTCTTTTCTGAGGCACGTCGGTTTCTACCAACGATTCATTCATGATTTGTGCAGGATTGCCCGACCATTGACTGATTTGCTGACCAAAGACACTGAGTTCATTGTAGATGATAAGTGTATTACGTCATTTGAGACTCTCAAGAGTCTAGTTGTTGAGGCTCTTGTCCTTCAGCCGCATGATTGGTCTCTCCCATTCGAGATCATGACGAATGCCTCTGATTTTACCGTAGGCTTGTGTTGGGACAGCGGAGGGATGGAATGCCTTTTCCCATTCACTACGCTAGCCGTACAGTGGATGCAGTGCAGTAGAATTACACAGTCATTGAGAAGGAGATGCTAGCCGTAGTTTTTGCCTTGGACAAGTTCAGATCGTACATCATTTGATCAAAAGTGACTATCTTTACTGACCATACTACCATCAGGTACCTCATGGCTAAGAAGGATGCCAAAACGAGACTGACTAGATGGATCCTTCTACTCCAAGAGTTTGATATTAAGAATAAGGATAAACATGGAGTCAAGAATGTGTTGGCGGATCATCTCTCTGGATTAGAGAATCTTGAGGAATCTGAGCAGACTAATCCCATTTCTGAGACTTTCCCAGATGAGGCCATCCTTGCTATCGCCTCGCTCCCGTGGTACGCCGACATTGTGAACTATCTTGTTGTCAAGAAAGTTCCACAAGGTTGGCCCAGGCAGCGACTTGAGACCTTCCTTGCGAAGACCAAGTTCTACCACTGGGAGGACCCTATCCTTTATCATGAAGGAGGGGATAGCTTCTGGCGCCGGTGCATTCCAAGGGAGGAGCACCATAGCATCCTCACATACTGCCACAAGCTTGAGGCAGGAGGGCATCAATCTGGGAGGAGAATGGCACAGAAAGTGCTCCAATATGGCCTATGGTGGCATACCCTCTTCAAGGATTCTGATGAATTCGTAAAGAGGTGTACTGACTGTCACAGGATGGGCACTTCTGGACAGCATGATATGATGCCGATGCATCCCATTCACTTCTGTGAGGTTTTTGACGCATGGAGCATCGATTTCATGGATCCATCCCTAAGAGTCAGGGATTCAAGTACATTGTGTTGGTCGTGGATTATGTCAGTCGTTGGGTTGAGGCCATCCCCGCCCGAACCACGGATGCTAGGACTGTTTGCAAATTTTTGAGGAAGAATATTATTTCACGGTTCGGGGTGCTTAGAGATTTGATATCTGACGGGGGTCTCATTTCGTCAACGACAAGGTAAAGGCCCTTGCTAGCGAGTTCAGCATAGACCATCGAGTAGCCACTCCATATCATCCTCAGACCAATGGTCTTGCTGAAGTGTCGAACATGGAGATCAAGACTATATCGCAGAAGGTAGTCCGCCCAGACCGAAAGGATTGGTCATAGTTTTTGGACTCGGTCTTGTGGGTATATCGGACTTCCTTCAAGACTCCTTTGGGTACATCTCCCTTTCACCTCGTTTATGACAAGCCCTTTCGAGCAGCCTTTTCGAGCAGCCTACAATACAAGGAGCGAGTTAAGGAAGACAGAATTGGCATCCCTGGAGGATCTTAGAGACACAGCCTTTTCGAGCAGCCTACAATACAAGGAGCGAGTTAAGGAATGGCATGATTCTCATATCAGCCATAAGTAGTTTGAGCCAGATCAGAGAGTATGGTTGTTTGATGCTAGGCTTAGATTATTTCCAAGGAAGTTGCAGAGCAAGTGGAAGGGACCATACCTGGTCTGAAAGGTGCATGACAACGGGAATATAGACATATCTGAGATGTCGTCTGAGTCCACCTTTCATGTTAATGAGAAGCGGCTCAAACCGTATCTAGATCATAAGCCACTGGTCATTGGCGTAGCCCCGATTCATTTTGCATGAGATGTGGTCTTTGACTCACATCTATTGCATCTCATGCCTGATTATCATTGTCTTCCACCTTGTATAGATCCAGGTGTCCATATCATCTCATTCTTTAGTCCAACACCCCATCTGCATCTTGTGATTATGTTGTACTTAGGGTGCACTTTACCTTAAGTATGGGGGTGTCAGACTCTTGATTGTTCTTTTGATTCTTTTTACCTATGTTTTGCTGCCTATACTTAGGGATATCTTACCCTAAGCACATGGGAGGTAGACCATGTACATTCTTTCACTTGAATTTCCCTTTATGAACGGTCTGCTATACTTAGGATCACTTGATCCTAAGTATAGGGGGAAACAACGAGTCCTCTTCATTCTATTCTTTGATTCGTAGTTGTAGTATAGCATTCCTTTTCACTTCCCTATACTAAGCACGAGTTATGTCTTCTTCATCACTCTTGATCCACTCCGAGGACATCGTTCGAGCTAAGTATAGGGGGTGTCGTATATATTTCATATATACTTTAGCCATAACTCGTACTTTGTGTGAGTGTGTTAATAAATAAAATGGATAAAACCCTTTATCTAAAAACCATAAAAATTTTAAAATTTTTCTTGTAAATAAAATTCTTTCTTACACATACATAGCTATTTATAAAAATTATATGTGTACAAATGTTTGTAAAAATATTTTGTTTGTAAAATTTATGTAAATATTTTGATATCAAAATTATGTATATAGTACAAATTTTTTGTAAAATGTTTGAAAAACAAAAGTTTGCAAAAATCCTTGTGTAATGTGTGTAAATAGTTTGCAAAACTTCTACATCCATGCATTCATTCAAGCATTTTTCAAAAATTTTGCGCATTTTCAAAATTTTGCATAAAAAACTTTGTGTATATACTTGTACCTTCTTTTGAATCTGAGATTGACATTTAAACTAGACTAGAATTAAGTTGGAAAATGGAGCTCAGTTAAGATCTTAATCCACCTAATTCTAAGAGGAACCTTATGGGGCTTAGGGTTAAGACTCTTCCGGTCCATTGGTGGATTAATTCTTTAAGTCTACTAGGCTATGATCACATGTCATCTTGATGAGCCTAAGTAGAACACTTAATAACGCACACATGACTCTCATAGACAATGTCTTTACTTGCACCAGCACCGTACACATAGCTCTCTTTAGATGAGGTGGTGAGGAGGTAATTTCCTTTGGCTTGGGGTAGCATACGAGGGTAGTACTTCTAGGCGGAACCTCTTGTCTTCTTTTAGTGAAGGAAGTGCGTCTCAACTTGGTCTGGTAGCATTGAGGTCTAAAGACAGGAGTTGTGGGTTGCAATAATGCTTCAAAAGAGGGATAGTCTACTGGCTCGAGAGGAAAAACTCATTATGTATATATGCTGCACCATGTAGATATGTTGTACATATGCACATCGAAAAAAAATATGTGCAAAAGAAAGAAAAACTCCAAAAAAGTGGTGGGTCTGATAGAAAATGAAATACCCACCGGAGTGTATATAGCCAAAATAAAGCAAATCTTATGTTACCCATTCTCATCTCATGAAGCTTGCAATAGGGAGACTTAGATACACCGGTTGGGCTCCCAGGTACACATGACTACAATGGTCAAGGTCCATTCTCTTCTTCCTCCTCTTCTTGAGCCGGTTGAACTTGAACTTAAAGGGAATACCCCGCTTCTCAAGAAAAGAGCTGCCAGACTAGGGCATTAGATTTACCTTATTGAGGGGGGTTGTTAGTTTGCCATTTCTGAGATGGGGAGATATACATCACTTACATAGTACAAGAAAAGATTCATGGTCATTAGAGTTTGTGTATGTAGACTTGTTTTGATCTGGATTATTGAGGAGTCTTGACCATAGATTGGTGGAACTTAGAGGCTGTTGAGTTTTAAACCTAGGTCTAATAATCCAAAGGTCTGACTGAGCTCATACTCCAACTTAATGAAGACAAGATTAATAATCAACCTTGATTCTCCTTTTTCTTTTCATTCTCTTTTCACTTCTTTTTCGAATAAGTGTTTTCTAAGGGACTAGCAAAGGTAAAGTATAGGAGGGTGATGAATCCATGTTCATTATTCTTTTATTTTAGTTAATTATCTTGGCAAAGCATCATGTAAATAGGTGTAAATGGAATAAGTTAGCAATATGCATGCATGTGTTAATAATACATAAGTAGCTCGTATTTGTGCAAAAATAAAAGAATAAAGGAAAACAAAAGGGAATGAGTTATTTAGAATAAATACAGAGTGACTTGAACCCCAAGAGAGGGCCAAGCATTGGCCTGATCGCCAAATAAATTATGTAGAGAGAGATAGGGCCTACTATATATTGTATATATCATGTGTGTAAATAAATTATTTTTGCCAAAATAAAAATAAAATATATTCTTTTACCTCCTTATATATATCTCTAAAAATAAAATAAACATCAGAAAAATAAAATAAAAATAAAAATAAAAATTTTCTCTCTAGTACATAAATCATGTAAATATGTTTTCTTCCCTATTTATTTTATACATGTAAATAAATAATGAAATAAAACAAAAATTATTTTTATTGTATTCCAAAAATTATGTTGTAAATAAATAAATTATAAAATTAGGGTATTTTTGTAAAAATAATAAATTAAAAATAATTATACAAAATACATAGGTATAATATACCTGTATATAATATAATATATTGTATATAGAGTAATTTATTTTTCATAAAAATAAATAAAAATCACAGAAAATACCTTGAAAAATAATAAACATTTTCATTTTATTCATTTTTTAATTTAAATTCATTTATTATTTTTAATCTATTTATTTTTTTAATTTTCTTGTTATTTAGTCCTGTAGTCTCTTTTATCCTATTCTCCGCCGCTTCTGATTGGCCCACGCAGGAATGTTGACTCGGGTCAACCCTCTCTTCTAGGGCTTGACCCGACCCGACTGTGTGGCCGGACCCATTTCTCACATTTTCTCCATCAAATCGCGCAGCCTTTCGCCCGCATATCCCTTGTAGATCCAAGATCCTCGCGGATCCCTAGGGAGGTGCGGATCCTTCTCGGTTCGCATGCCCTCGCCCATTCTTTCCAGCCATCTGGGAGTGCTATAAAATATCTCATCCTCTTCCCCAGACGCTGAGCTCGTGCCCCGCTCCCTCTTGATACCATAGCCACCTCTGGCAGAGTGACAGCCTTCTGGAGCATCGCCTGGCATTCGATTTGGTGCAGCGATGCCGCAGCTCAGCCATCGTGGCCGGAGTTCTGCCGTGAGTAGCCTCCCTTGCTTTCCGCCGCTCGGTCGAGGCCATTACCCCGACGACCCCCTTCGCTTGGAGCCCAGGAGTTGATCCAGAACTTCAGGTGAGACTCTTATCCGTCGCCTTTATCGTTTCGATTCGATATTTCATCTCAGTGCCGCCGCATCTTCGATTGCTCCGACCAGCCAGTCGGATCTCGGTTCCCCCATCCCAGCCGCTCCGATATCATCGCACATTCACCCTCCATCTAGCTCTGCATCCCGATCACCCTGATCTTAGCTATTTAGCCAAGATTAGGCTCGAGGTCTCCTTCCATCGCCTTCGTCAGAGACCAACGTCCGCCCCCACGTCGCTTCTTTCCTTTTTAGCCCAAATAATCCAGACCGGAGCATAGCTCCGAGTTAGAGCTATCGTCTGTGGGTTGTTTTTCACGTTGGGATCCATCTTTCCATCCTCACCAGGGCTCATTGGAGCAGCTCCAGGCCTTCGCCGTCGACACGCCTATCCAGTCATTGGAGCATCCATCCGAGCCGACCAGCTAACGCGAAAGCGTATCACCATCACGCATGCGTCCTCCGATCGTCCATCGGGGCTGATGATCTCTTCCTTGGCTCCGGTGAAGTTCGCCTAGCTCTTGTTCTTCCAGACGCAGTCCCCTCCGTTGGATTGATCGAGACCTTCCAGATCATATCAGAGCTGTCCATCCAGTCACCTTGTCAGACCGTTGCATGTCAGATCTGACAGTCACGTGCACCCCACGTCCCCAACCGTTCTGGCACCGTCAGATCTGACGCCTGACACCATCAGAGCCACACGTCCATCCTAGGCTCCAGCGGTCGACACGCGTCCACCCCACACACGCCTCATGCGCTTCGAGGGTATCTTTCCCTTTTCACCTGGCATTTATCTTAGTTTACATTTTATTCTGTAAA
The DNA here is from genome assembly GCA_037367405.1 of Ottelia alismoides. Lineage (NCBI taxonomy): Eukaryota > Viridiplantae > Streptophyta > Magnoliopsida > Alismatales > Hydrocharitaceae > Ottelia > Ottelia alismoides. The sequence continues at coordinate 234,180 of JAZKJV010001847.1, read as the reverse complement.
ATAAATTCGTAGTTGAACTTATTTGCATTTTAGTCCATGTAGTTTCTGTTAATTGCACTTTAGTCCCCTCTGTCTAGAGACACGTGCATCGTCATGTGCACTTTGGTGTATTTCCATATTTAGTCCTGAGCTTTCCTATGTTAATGTTTGATTGATAGGTTTTCGGAAATTGTAATTATGCTCATTTGAGTGTGTATTTGATGCTTGTGCGGAATTAATTGGTGAAAATTGCATTTTTGATCCCAGACTTTCTTCGCGTGTTAATGTTTAGTACAGAAACTTAAATAATTTGCATTTAGGTCCTCACGAACTGTGTGTTTTATTTTTAATTAAATAAATATTAAAACTACTCCAAAAATTCCCAAAAAATTATCAGTAGCTCCTACTACTGTGTAATATTTTTAGTGATTTTTTAGATGCATTTTGATTTTATTTTCTATTTTCTAAAAATAAAAAACCCTAAAAATTACCTCTGTTTAATTTATAAAACCCATAAAAATAGAAAAATACCTTCAAAAATTCCAAAAAAATTGTGAGTGTTGTTTTCATTTCTGTACTATTTTTCATTTGATTACCTTTTATAAAACACCTAAAAATCACAAAAGAGTAAAAACCTTATAAAAATCATTAAAAATTCTCTAAAAATCAAAAAAATGTGTTTTTCAATTTCTGTAGGTAGATTTTATTTTATACTTTCACATAAAATTGCTGCCAGGATTTTAGAGGCATTTTTTTAGATATTTTTAATTTGCCTCTTCATCCAAGCTGTACATTGTTTGTTATTTTTGTTTTTCTTTTTTTTAGAAAACTTTTATAAAAATCAGAAAAAGCCAATAAAATACCCAAAAACACTTGAATAATCTAAAAACGCAAAAATAATTTTATTTTGAATTTTTTAGCTTTTTGTACCTTAATAAAAATTGTTGTATTATGTTTGCTTTTATTTTCTTATTCATTTTCTTAATAGAAAATATATAAAAAAATTTGAAAATTAAAAACAACCAAAAAGATGTTGACTTCTTTTTGGATTACTTGACTACTTCGTAGGATTTTTCCCGTGCTCCTTGTGTTCGACCCTGGTGGCTTTACCAGGTTAAATAAATAGCAAGACTGCTTGCCTTGTTTTCATGTTTGTTTGATTTTGTTGATGGTCTCTGATTTTTCTTATTGAATTCGACTCCGATGATCGAGGTCGCAACAACCCTTGAGATTACTTAGCCTCTGTTGCTCAGGCCGCTAATCAACGGCACGATCAGAGCTCCGACGAGGATGCCAAAGCTCCACAGTGCATCCCCGTACAATATGATGGTCGAGAAAGGTCTCAAAAGCCTTGGCAATGAAGGTTGGACATAGGCGGGCAGCTAATGAGGTCAGGATCGGTTTGATGATACGTGGTCTTCAGAGGCGGAGCTTGTGAACTGAGCTTGACCCATCTTTCGGCCATTGAAGATGATGACTCCCTGCAGGCATTAGTAATAGCCGAAGTTGTGTGTACGTGAAGTAGTGGAGTGAGCGAAGGGTCATGGGTGGAAGGTGGCGAGCCCTGGTAGGTTTCTCTCCGATGAGGCTAACAAGAAAGGAAACAGAGGTGGTGGAGGTTCTGGATAAGGGAAGGTGATGGTCGGAGTGGTTGGCTAGGATGCTCGATGTATGGTGGAGCTAAGGGTATGGTCAGGTGACGGTGAAGATGAGTGTGAGCATCGAGAAAAATAAAGAGAAAATGAAGAAAAAGTGGGGAGGAAAATTAACTGATCAGAGGTGAGAAGGTGGACGAAGATGAGGTCTATGCTGAGGGTTGAATAGACCCTCCGATCATCGCTTAACCTGGTCGACCAGTCCAAGGAGCTCAGCGGCGCATGGGGCAGCCATGACATGGCGAGGGCGGTAATGGATCGACATTAGAGACATCCACCATTGTGGACCTTCGATTCTGTCTCCCCTTGTCACGGGGAGGGGCCTAGGTCTAGGCAGAGCCTCGTGGATGGTGGACGAGGTGTAATTTCAGTGATGCAGAGGGATTTATAGGTGGAGGTTTGGCCGTTTCATGTGGTGGTTGCGGTGTTTGAAACATACGATGGAAGGCCCTATAAGGAAGGTGATCAATGGTTGTGGGTTACGCGTGAGAGAGAGAAAGAGATGTCTAAAAGGGCTACAAGGTGGTGGTGTTAGATCGTGAAGAGGTGGCCAGATGAGGTTTCTAAAAATGGAAGGGGGTGGCGAGTTGGCGACACATAATGGATGGGGGTTGAGATGTGGGAGGTAGAAGATGTTGGATGACCATTGGATCTAATGATCCAACAATCCACATGGAGACGCAGGTGAGCGATCAAGATCGGATCATCGGATTTAATCCAGCGGTGGAGAGGCGAGCAGATGTGGGCGACTTGGATGTTTTAGCGGGTTTCATCCAATGGCTAGGGAAGAGCGTATAACATGGAGGGTGCTGGGGCATAGGATGAATGACTATCGTGCGGCTATGGTTGGCGTGGAGAGGGACGACCACGATCTCATCAGAGGATAAGATCAAAGGGTTGAGAGAGAGCGAGAGATGGACAATCTTGATGGAAACTGGGGTGAGGTGATCCAAGGGCTGCGGAGGTAGCGTGTGGCGCAAGGAATAGGCGACTACATGGGTGGCCCAGAGAATGCCACGTGGTCGCAACAGAAAATTCAAAATAGAAAAATCTAAGAAAAATGAAAAAGAAATAGAAGGGGGTCGAATAAACAAAAAGTAAAAACATAAAAGTTGCAGATCTCGATGAGATCTACAAGTTTCATGTTGAACAAAAAGTCAAAAGAGGTCAACTATACAAGGGAGAATTTTTTATAGTATTTTTAATAGGTAAAAGCATTGTGTTTTAAAGGTTTTGTACTTTTTTATATTTTTAATTTCTTTTAAAGCCAAGATAAATATAAAGAATATTTTTTAAATTTTTAGGGGTTTTTAATAGATAAGAAACAAGGGAAAATGTTAGTAATTAAATAGAAAAATTAGGGTTAGTGTTTTAATGCTAATTGAACACGGAGTTAGTGAAAGTTAATAACAATGAGGTAAATGTGATTTTTATTGATTTGTTTAAGCATGCAGAATAATAAATGGATTTCAATATGATGTATATGATATTCATCATCCCCCTATACGTAAACTATGCTCGCCCTCGAGCATCTAAAGATCGAAGGAGTCGGATTAATTCCTGACAGTGCATGTCAATTTTCAAGGCTCATTCATCGAAGACCCTTAATTTGAGTGATCCTAAAATTCTGGGCTCAACCATGCTCTAGTCAAAAGGAATCCAACTTCTCTAATTATCGAACTCTCTGTTTGTATATATAATATAAGGATATGACATTTAGTATATTGAAATCATGAGTGACGAGTCGAGATGTCACCCAAGGTTCCAGTCCAGGAGATTCTCCTCTAGACCTAATCCTCAACACTAGGGAATAAGTTGGTTCTTGCATTCAATCCACCATCTCATTAGTTTGTCAAACTTGAAAGTGTAGATGGAAGGCCAGATGATAGAGGGCATAAGATTATGCATTTTCTTCTCTCCCTCACATTGGAACAAGGGTCCTCGAGTGCCTTATTACTTAACACACACACACACACACACACACACACACACACACACACACACACACACACACACACACACACACACACACACACACACATATATATATATATATATTTGTTTGTTGATCAATGTATCCATCAAGAGAGTTCGGAGTCGTCTGCACTTATTTTCTTGGGAGTACACCTAGGTGTGTCTCTTTTGAGTATCTAAGATACCTTCGACACCCAAACTTGTATGACTATATGATGCAGAGCCCATTTTTTTGTGCTAACCCGACTCCTTGATCCTAATAGCTTTGGTCCAAGGGGACACTTTTGAAATGTTTGGGAGAGCTCACCTTTGGTGGAAGCTCTTTGAGTTTGTACTTGTAGTGATAGAGATTTTCTTTGTATGAGAGAACTTCTCTTGAATTTTTTTCCATTGATGCTTGGCTAGCTACACTGCTTTTACCAAGAGTAGGTGCATGCTGATCAACAATTATTTGAGTTTCATCACACCCTGGAACATAGGGTAAATATCAAACGATAGCATGCGAACTTGTTCACATACTGGCTAGGGTTTCGCTGATACTTAGGTTTCTTAAAGCCTTCATTGACTTTATCTCATCCTCGAGCATCATTAAATCGGGTCTAAACTCAAATCTCCGGTCCTAGTTCCTCAAGTGATAACTCAACTCATCTCATCAATCATGCAGTTGTCAAAGTGATCTGCTAATCATATTCTTTGAAGGTAGAGATGAAGAGTACAATATAGCGCTCAAATCTTTCAAACTAGGGAAGTTTTTATTATTAAGTTTCAAACCCTAATGACTAAGGATGGTTAACTCAGACTCTCAAGATCTCAGAAACCAAATATCCTCAACTCCTCAAGCCTTAAGTGATAGTGAATGTGTCAGGAATACATCAACTCCAAAGTTAGTGAATTTTTGTGATTTTTGAGTTTTTACATTTTTAAGGGATTTTTTTAAACTCAAGAGAAATAATGACCAGCTCAAGCTCATATGAATAGTTGCATTCATTTTCAGTCAGTATAGGTGTAAGTATGGACCGTCAGACAGCTACCCGTGTTACTTCAAGACGGTGCCATTCATATTGTCTTGTAACCACCCACTCTACTAAGGGAGAACGTTGTTCCCTCACTGATAAATGGGTACTCATTTCTAAGCTTAGTAGTCATAGTCGCTGCTTGATGAGTCTACGATTCATTACATTAAATGGTTCAAATAAGATCTTACATAGCATTATCATGGTGAGTTTGTGTGTTTTTCACGTCATTTTTCATTAGTCTAATTTTCTGGATGACTATTAATATCTGAGTTTAGTTCCATGAGGTTAGGGTTTGATGGGAACTTCACTCAGTTGAGGTCAGTTATAAGCGTCATACTTGATTTGGGGTTCGAGACCATTCGTGTTTATTACTCTCATCATAGTTAACCCTATTTCAACATAACTCTATTCCATCCTACTCTAAACGCATAATTTATAATACATATCTGCAAAGTATCAAGGAACCTAAGGGCCATTCAACAATTCTACCTATTCCATGGGTCTTATTATTATTTGACAAGAACTTTGTGATTATTGATGGGCCCACCAGTGCACTCCACGTTGTTTGTGTTCCATCCCATGCAAAACGTACATGCAACATTGCATGTGATGTGATTTTCTCATGCTTATGGAATATCTCTTGATATTTTGAAAGTCGAAACCACGCACTCTTTGGATATTGCACATAAAATACCCACTTTGACATAGCAACTCATGGGTGCCTGACTTCTGCACTCATACCTACCGTTCCCTTCCAACTTCCATATGTAGAACCCTAATATGATCCGTTCCCATCTTTGTATCATGTTAACATCGCACGAGCTGTAATGCCAAATCATACACGATCATGGTTATGCTACCATCGCCCTCCAATTGAAAAGCAACCAACAGTTACACTACGAGTATTGTGCGTAGGAAGGAAATAAACATGGGTTGACAGCATAATCGAGAAAGTTAGCTATAACCACCCGTGAGTTGGCTATGACCACGCACAAACTATGTCCATTTGAATCTGAGAGCTGTCATCAATCACGCCGGGACTATTCGAACGAGAGATAAAAGGAGAGGGAGGTTGCATCATGTGGAGAAGCCAGGCCTTTGGGATTCTAGTTGCAGCACACATATGCGATAACCCGGAGCATCAGTAAGCAATTCTTTTCCAAAAGAACGGCTATTTTTCTGGAGTTTAGCAATATCCGGATCTCATTCCCTGACTCACCTTTTTATTGATTTCCTCTTCATTGTCTAGCATAGATATTTGCATGTGTCCCTTTACTTTTTCTGTAGCCGTAAGAACTGGTATCGAGTCATCATTCGCCTAATTTATGAGCATTGTTTTCAGGTTGTTGTTAATGTCAATATGGAGATCTCATCTCTGCGGGCATGGTGAAGATGCACATGCGCATTCCTCCCATTCTACTTCGTGGATTCCATATCAATAGACTTTTGAGATATATGTTCGGGTGCATTTCACTGATACATTAAGGCCCTCTCTACCACAAATCCTACGTGCTCGTGGGGATAGGAATTGAATGAACGGTCATATGCAGCAGCTTGAGATTAAAAATCAGTCGTTCCTTTTTCATATGGATAATATTCTTCATCCCCATATCTAGTTGCTTGTTGGAAATTAGTTTCAATATTCCATTTGATTTGAATCCCGAATATAATTACTGCATTGTTTAATTTGTTACATCTTTTGGGTATTAAATTCTTAACTCTATAATCATATTTTTTATTAAAAAAGAAAAGAAAAGATTACGCATCAGATCTACCTCCCTATGTTCGACCTGTGACTCTCCACTACACACGCACACATCTCATGTGTGTTTTGTAATTTTTGAGTCTCAGTTACAAATTTTATTATTGATCTCTCCTCTATCTTGTGCACAACGACTCAGTTTTTACATCGATTTAGGTAAGGTACTCTGGTTTTCGACGATCACTGCTTAAGAAAAGATTTTTTTCATATTTTTATGGAATTTATAATAGGGTTAATTGAATTAACAAAATAGTTAGTCCCTAAATTTTGGAAAGAATTTTCAAACAATTTTACAAAAAATTAGTTCACAAGAATACTTAGATCTTAGACCCCAAAAAAGTTTCGAAATTTTCAAAATACAAGTTATGGTTAAAGTATATATATAATATATACAGTTGACCTCATAGATCATCGTTATTTGTTATTTTTATCCTCGTTTAATAAGAACCTCATGAGAAACCTTCATTAATTCCACATCTTTAAGAATGAACCTATCTGTCTATAATTAACCTATTTTCTAATCCTAATATTATTGTATTTAATTACTAACACTTTCATTGTTTTCATATATTATTAAAACCCCTAAAAATTATATTAAGTATTGCCTATACCTGTTTCACCTTTAAAAATAAATTAAAATACTAAAAAAATCTCAAAACCAAAAAGCAGTGTTTTTATCTCTTAAAAATGCGGCCAAAAATACACTTTTATACAAATGACCTCGTTTGACTTTTTGCTCAACATGAAACTAAACCTTACACTCAAAAAGTTTCAAAATTTTCAAAATACAAGCTATGGTTAAAGTATATATACAATATATACAGTTGATGAATCCCTCCTAGATCATAATTATTTGTTATTTTTATCCTCGTTTAATAAGAACCTCAAGAGAAATCTTCATTAATTCCGCATTTTTAAGAATGGACCTTTTTGTATATAATTAACCTATTTTCTAACCCCAATATTATTGTATTTAATTACTAATATTTCCCTTTTTTTATATTTTATTAAAATCCCTAAAAATTATATTAAATATTATCTATACTTGTTTTGCCTTTAAAAAGAAAATAAAAATACTAGAAAATCTCAAAACCCAAAAACAGTGTTTTTATCTCTTAAAAATGCATCCAAAAATACACTTTCATACAAATGACCTCGTTTGACTTTTTGCTCAACATGAAACTTGTAGATCTCATTGAGATATACAACTTTCATGTTTTGACTTTTTCGCAATTTATCTTCTAAGTATTTCTTTTTTATTTTCTCTTATTTTCTTATTTTTTTGAATTTTTTTGGTGCAACCACATGGCACCCTCTGGGCCGCCCACGTGGCAGACATCTCTTCGCCACCCGGCTTCATTTTTGGCCGTTGGATCCTCCCTTCCCGCCTCCATCCTGGCCGCTCTTTGACACCCTCATTCTGAGCCATCAGATATGTTTCTAGATCAGATCTTAACCACCCCTTCCGACTCTCCCACAACCACACGCTGCTCTTCTATCCAATGGCTCTGCTCTCGCCACATCGCCCCCTTCATACTAACCCTCAGATAACCCCACATCTTCATCCCAACCGTCCTTTAACACCCACTCTCCAATCGTTATATCAGATCCTCTGATCTGATCCAGGTCGTCCGCTCGCGCCCAAACCAGAGCCGTTGGATCACAAGATCCAACAGTTCCACCGCATCTTCCACCTCCAGAACGCACCCCCCAACCCGGTCATTACACCTCTCGCACCCGCTCCGCCCATTCCATTTTATCCGTCTCTCATCTCCACCTACCCATAACATAACTCCACCTCCATGTATCCCTACGTTCCACCTTCTTTGCGCTACCTTCAACGTCCCCCTCTATAACTCCATGCCTTCATTTCCAGCCGATCAAAAACCCTCCGCCACCATATGTAACTACCACCTCCTCTCTATAAAACCACCTTCGTCCACCATTCCTAGGGTGCGGCCTAGACATCCTTCGCCTCCCTGTGACAGACAGAGGCGGATGGATTGGCGATGATGACCACATAGTCTAATGTTGACCCATGGTCAACTTAACCATGTTGCGGCCACACCTGGGCACTGTCGAGCTCCGTGCACTAGGCTGAGCATGACGAGCGAAGACCCCGAGGTTCGTCCGAACCTCAACACAAGCCCTCGCACTGCCGTCTTCTTCTTCAATCCTCCAAGTATCATGCTCTGTTTTCCCTCTTGTTTTCTCTTAATTTTCCTCACGCTTATCCTCACCCTCGTTGATCCCCAACCATCCTACAACCTCCACCACATCCCATCCATCTTTGTCACACCCTCCGATCATTGTTCCCCCTTCTACACATCATGCTCACCTCCGCCCCATCTCCTTCTTCGCCTCGCCGGAGAAGGAGCTCCGGTCCTCCATCCCCTTGCCTCTATAGAACTCCACTCCATGAGCCTCGTACGTACGCACCGCTTCGGCTATTCCTAACTATATTTGCAACATTTCTCTTCAATGGCCAGAGTCGCAAGCCCTGCTCCAATCTCCATCCCTATCTCCAGCGAGTCTTAGTCGTCAGCAGCACCAAGTCAACCCCGTGCCTTCTCTGCCTTCAGAACTCCAACTCTAAGGCTTCCAGGAGATTTATTGATCATCGGCTAGACGAGGAGAGCGTTGTGGAGCTTGGGGGAGGTCGTCGGAGCACAGCCTTCTCCAATGACATACGGCGGAGCACGAAGAGCAGGCGACGTTCGATCCTCACCATCGAACGGGCCAGATGAAGCCATGCGTCAACCCGAGCCTCCATGCCTGGCCTCCATGCTCGGGCTGCCCGAACCAAGCATCGGAGCACCAGATGACACCACGTGGTCTGAGCCTAAGATGTCTCCCGATCCTAGCCCATCGCGTGCTCCGTACGTGAGGGGTTGGGTAATTTACATCGAAGACCCTAGATATTTTTGGATATTACAATTTGGTCCTCCACACACGTGCTTCACGTATGCGCCTAAGGTATTTTATAGGGAGGCCCTCACATCTTTAAGAAATTACAAAAAGGCCCATGCGCATAATTTACAGAATGACCCCTCTAAGTTTTGTTATTTGCAAATAGGTCCTTCCAGGAACCTACTTGCAATATCTATCTTTATTTTCTCATGCATTTTTATTACATTTATGCCGTTGTATTGTTTTTAGCATTTCTTGACCATTTTAAGTCAGAATTAAATAATTTCAAATTTCATTTTGATGTTTGTTTCATTATTTTTCTAATGGAACTATTAATTTATAGATTTGATACCTAATTAATGGAGCAAATTTTTTATGTCTATAGTGTCTGCTACCTTTTTATTTAAATGTCATTAATCATCGTTAATGCTCAATTTGATTCTGAAATTGACCCCTAATCTATAGCTTATTGATTTGATCTTTTCATGGCATTTTTGTATATAACATATGAGTTTGCACATCATTTACATTGCATACTTTTAATTTGCACAAAATCAAATGACAATTGTGTCTCTTCCATGCATCATGCTACTTTGTTCTTGCGTCATTCTTCGCATTGTTTTGTTTGCATTTTATTGTGCACATGCATGAAGACAGTCTTTTGGAATAATCACTCGTTAATTAATCGATATTTTTTTATAAATAGACAAAGAGACGTGTGTCCCTGTGTTCGACCTTAATATGCTTGCCAAGTAAAATAACTTCCACATATTCTAAGGTGTGGATTTTGCATGATCAATACTATATCCCCCTATACTTAACTTTTTCTATGTCCACATAGCACTAAGTGATATGAAGCCATAGCTCAGGTCAAATACATAGTGATATAGCGGAAGTAGCTCGAATGCCCCCCCTCCCCATGCTTAGGTCAAAATGACCTAATTATAAGAAGACAAGAAGAGGGATGAATGACTCGGGTCCCCCCTAGGCTGAAAATAGCCTAAGTATTGGATGTGCAATAAGTATGGGGAGACCCAAGGTGAATAATCACAATTATGTACAAGGTTCCCCCTATACTTGGGCTAAAAAGTAGCCTAAGTATTTTGATGTGGATTCAGGTAGGGGAACCGAAGATCAGTTAGGGTTAGAGGGTGGAGTGGATTTACACAGATAGTTGGATGGAGATAGGGAGAGGGGGGAAGATCATCTAAGGTTGCGGAAGGGTTGGGATAAGACACAATCAGACTCAACCAAGCAGATAATACTTTCACCAACACACACATGAAGACCAACAAGTGATGGTCATCTATCTTGTCAATTTTATTAGTGATCGTACAAATTTGAAGTTCATTACGCAGGGTTTGAGGGCTAGGTTTTGGGCACTATCGTAGGGATACGCCCTCACCTCTCAACATTCAAAGCAGCCTGCATACAATGACAGGGTTTGCTCTCCCATAATCCAAGAGTGTTTTATTCCTTTTTATTTCATCTACTTGCATTATCAGTCCCAGATTTAGTTTTAGGTTATAACTGAAGTTAATTTGAATACAAGTTAAACACGCATCATCTATCGGCCAGTCCTAGCTTCCTTTAATATCCTTAAGTGACAAATCGAGAGAAGATTGAGAAAAGCCAGTGCATTCGTGAAAACCATGATGAATGCTTGAGAGATATACTTACAGTGCCTCCAGCCTTCTTCATGCATATGCAAGACTAAAATTGAAATTTTATGCTATGTGCATGCAAGTCAAAGAAACCGCACCCTAAACATGCTTGTATTAGTGGGGAAGAATTAAAGCTAATTTGGATAAGTGAAGCGATGTGCATGCATGTTGCAATAAGGTGTGTCCTACCTACGAAGAAAGCACAAAAGATAGGAAAAAGAAAGAGCTCGGAGAGCCATGTGCCTAGTCCTAGGTCGACATTAAAGTGAAGCCGCACCCAGACAGGGGTGAGACTTTACACACGTAAGAAAAGGTTTATGTCCATAATTACACGCGTGATCCCTCAAACGAGGACCGCTAGAAATGCAAATGATACACATTTTTTCTTTTTTTCTTTTTTTGAGAACAGAATGCTAACTGAACTCATTGAATCCTTCTGAATTTCTTCTATAGCTCCTCACAGCGGGAGCTCCTGACTCCATGCCTCCATGGTTCTCAAGCGTCCTCGATCTCCATGGACCCTTCCACAAAAGAAAAATGTCAGATAAATATCAAGAAAAATAATCAAAAAATGATGTAAGAACAAACACAATGTGAAGACCTAAATATCTGAAAATAATCCCATCAAAAATAATACAATAAAATTCAATAAATAAATAGGATGATCCGTGTCCCCGGCAACGGTGCCATTTGATGAATGCGAAAAATGCCTCTTTAATAAGGTCATATTATTGTGGTACATGAGATAAATTTCGATTCAGCAAAGATCATAACTTCGAATATGTGGTAATTATTTTACTTGGTAAGTGTACCAAGGTCAAATTCAGTGACACGAGCCTCCTAATCTATTCATCGAAAAATTATCGATTAAAAATTGAGAGATTAGATACTCAATCTATGCCTTCATATGCAATTGCAATGAACGGAAAAGTGAATGGCACATAAATATGATGCATGTATTTTAGTTTGATTTTATGTAGGTTAAAAGAGATGTTGTGTGTATGATATGCAACATTTGAAAATGCAAACAATAATATACAAAGATTCCCTAAAACTATTAGATCAATGAGCAATCAAATAAAGGACAATTTCAGCGGCAAATTGAGCAATAAATTGTATTAATGGCATCATGGAATGGAGAACAATTGACACAATAGATATCAAAATATAGCATGTATATTTAAGTGTCAAATCATGAAATAAAGAATGCCATTAGATAGAGGATGAAATTAGCAACAAAATGAGGCTGAAATAAATAAAATAGAGTTTGTATGCTCAAGATATATTAAACGGAATGAAAGGGTATAAATGCAAGAAAAACATGAAATTAAAAGTATAAATAATCACAAAAATGCCCCTGGAGGGGCATTTTTGCAATAAACAAAATCTGGAGGGGCTCCTTTGTAAATTTTCTTGAAGTGTGAGGGTATATCTGTAATTATGATAACCCGACTAGGCTCCTATGTAAAATATCCTAGGCGCGCACGTGAAGCACACACCAGGAGGACCGCGGTGTAATTTTCGAGACTCTAGAGGGAATGGATGCATTTAACACATCCTGCATGCGCATGGCACGCGCGCGGGCTGGGCTCAGGGGTAGGTGGAGGCTCGGGCCACGTGTTTGCTTGATGCAGTTTGGGTAAGGCTCGATCCAACCGAACCTCTATGCCTCGCAAGGAGGTATGTGGCTCTCTTTGAGTTGTTGGATGGACACCGGAGGGTGCCATCCAACGATACCTATAGCTCCTCCTTCTTCAATCAGAGGTGGTGTAATCAGAGCTCCAGCGAGGATTCCAGAGCTCCACTGGTGTCCCCGTGCAATCCAATGGTCGATTAAGGTCCCAGGAGCCTTGACGTTGAAGATTGGACGAAGACAGGAAGTTGATGAGGTCAGGATCGGTTTGATGATGCGGGGTCGTCGGAGGCAGAGCTTGTAAACTGAGCTCCGCCCAACTTCCGACCATTGAAGATGATGAGTCCTTGAAGGCATTAGTAATAGCCGAAGTTGTGTGTGCATGAAGTAGTGGACTAAATGGAGGTTCGTGGGTGGAAGGAGGCAAGGCCCTAGTGGGTTCCTCTCCGGCGAGGCGAAGAAGAAAGGAAACAAAGGTGGTGGAGGTTCTGGTGAAGAGAAGGTGATGGTCGGAGTGGTTGGCGAGGATGTTCGATGTGTGGTGGTGCTAAGGGTATGGTCAGGTGACGGTGAAGGTGACTTGAGCATCGGAAAAAATAAAGATGAAATAAATAAAAAGCGCGGAAGATTATTAGTTGATCGGAGGTGAGTAGGTGGTGGAAGATACGATCTATGATGAGAGTTGAATCGACCCTCCGATCATCGCTCAACCACTACAAGAAAAAGCGGATTTTGCTACTATGACAGTGGTAGCAATGCAGTGGTAACGTAGTAGCAAGGTGGACGCAACTCGTATTTGCGACTACATCCAATCGCAAAGTGTGTGGTCGTCCCTAGCTGGTCGTAAATTTATTGCGACTACAACCTAGTCGTTGTTCAGTCGCAATTGTAGTCGCATGTAGTCGTGATATAGTCGCACTTAAGTCAGTTTATGTTGGAGTATTTGCGACCACATGTACACTACATTGCGACCATATTTATACTATCGAGAAGTACAATCAACGTTCACATGGAGACTATGTTGCTACCATTTTGCGACCACAATACTGGTTTGTAGTAGTAACGTAGTAGCATTGTGATCACAACTCTGCTTTCATATTTAAAAAAAATACAGTAGCATCTTCTTATCTCCATATAAACCTGTATAGACATGCATGGAAAATTGTATAATACAAACATGCTGCAATGTTTTGAGATCTCTCAACCAACATTTAATATCTTAAAATCTCCAATCAACCTGTTGAGAATATTATAATACAATCCACACATAAGAATGGAGAATTCATCTTCAACAAAATCAAATAATTCGAATCATTCATGTAAAGGAGTATGCAACCAAATTTAAACATGCATATTAATATATAATTCTAGATGAAAACAGTGCAAATGTTTTTGAAAAAAATACAACTTGAAGACAATAAAAAGTTAACTACCATCGAAACTCTAATGTTCTTAACATTATAAAGTTTTGAATAATAAACTGACACTATAGAGTACATTGTTTACACTAAAATTTCCTTCTCCTCCATTCAGAAAAAAGCATCTTTTGTAGCCTTCACCTTGCCCTTGTCCTTTCTCCCATTATTAGTTTTCGTGTTTTTCTTTTGATTATCCCCACGTTCTGAGATGACAACCCCTTTGCGATGTGATATTGTATATGCAGTAACGTCCTCCTCGTTTTCCTCCTCCTCTTCCTCCTCCTTCTCCTCTGCATCCTCGTCATCTTCCATCATATGAACTTGTGGCTTCGTGCTTGCACTCCTAAAGAACAAAACAAGACATCATACCAATTAGAATAATGAATCAATGGCTATACTACAATATAACATTACATACTAATTAAATATAAGTTATACCTCAAAAATGTAACATCCGCCTTCAAATTGTCCATTCTAGAAGACAAAGTTTCCATTCCAGAAGACAAATGTTCTATTCCAGAGGACATGGTACCAATCTGATTTACCAAAGAACTCACTGCCTGTGAGAGCTGTCTAAACTCAGACTCAGGCAGACCTGGCTGAGATGTGGGTGTATTGTACGTTGAGGTCGTTCCAAAAAAACCAGAGGTTCCAGTAGAATCAGAAGAGGAGGAGAACTTTGGTGGCAAACCACCCAAAGTCTGCCTTCTATTAGGCCCCACTTCGCGCTCTGCAATGACTTTTTTCCATAAGGTGGCGTCGAAGTCCATTTGTTCCTCCTCTTCTGAAGCACCAAACTTTTCCTTAAACAACTCCATGTAACGATCCTACGAAACATAATTTATTTAGTTTCCTGTCAAACATGTATAAGTTTATACTACTATTAGTATGTGTACCATCACTGCTTTGGCTTCAGGCGTAGACCAGTCTCCCCCACTTGTATGCGTTTTAGTCCACCATTTTTCCAATGACGGAGGACGTTTGTCAGTAGAATACTGTTATTGACCACATGTTAGTCTTCACTAAAAAATGGAGCTTGAAAAAAGTATATATATTTAAACATACCATTTCATTTCTCACAGTTCCAAAACTTTTGGATCCACTAGTAGATCGAATTGCTTGCTTCCCCCTATTCATTTTCCCTGCTTGGGAACGTTTTTGAAAATTCTCCTAAATAAAGAGATCACAGTAACGTCTCCACCTCTCTGGAGTGCTCCATGTAGGACCGCATGCCTTTGCCCTCTCCCAATCTTCTACATCATCAAGTTTTTTCATGGCAGCTTTTCTAGCCCTGTATACATTATCTTTCACTCTATCTGTTGCTAATTTTTCTAGGACAAGTCGATACATTTCTTTTGTGTGACCCATGGGTAAAGCAAATAGATTCTGCATTTCAAAATCTGGTTAGAAATAATCTATTTAAAAATTGAACAAACATTAAATTTTGTGTAACGAGTCTTACATAGACACCATTCAAAATTCTCTCTTGCTCATCTGGAGTCATGTAACTCCATCTGTAATCAGAGCAATCTTGCATAGAGCGAAATGCCTTACTAAGCGCTTGAGCGACAGCATGCTGATTATCAAAAGTGCACCTAAGTATTTAAAATTATGAAATAGATATATATATGAAGCTCGACCGTGAATAAGCTTTTTCCCCAAAAAATGATGAGTCATGTGTGTCGGAAATACCCATCACGAAGAAATTGCAAGACTCTGCGTGGATCTTGAGATGGAGGAGGGCCTTGAGGTTGTGGAGCCTCATGTGTACTGATGATATCATGAGTAGGTGGGAGAGGCTGAGAGGGTCGAGTAGGTTGAGCAGGGCCCTGAGACTCACGTGGGCTATGATGTTGGCTTGAGGACTGCGAGGTCGGCTGGTGATTACGTGTCACACTGGGAGGTGTTCCTGCTTGAGGAATATAATGTGCATATTATGGAGGGACTTCAACACCATTCTCAAGCATGTACGCGACAAGCTTCGCAACCTCGTCATTGTGTTCAACTATCACAATATTTTTAATTAATTGAACATAAAATATAATAATATATAATGAGATTTATATATAGCATCGGATTCTGGGGTATGATGGTCTAATGTACGACGATCATCTTGGCGTGAACTGCTCCCCCTATGACCTCGAACGTGTGTCATAGGCATTTCCTGTATGAAAATCATTATGCAATAATCATTAGAAAAACAAATATAAATGAATAATTTAGATTAAAAATAAAAATAAAAATCGAGAGGGTTCTTACTTTAAGAGTATATGGAAACATTTTGAGGTAGCTCATATTCTGAAATAAACAAATTTGTTGATGCATCATCCACATTTGATTGTTCTTTATCATCGATATAAGTGCGTGGCATCCTCTTCAATACCGTGAGACGATCATCTCTTTTTCGCTTTTTCCCAACCATCGGTACATAACATATTTGATCAACTTGCGAACTAAGGACAAAAGGTTCAAATCTTCGAATATACTTTCGAGGAATGACATCCACAATATCATGTATATGGTCAACCACCACACCATGTTGTGGATCGTACCAGTCACATGAAAATAAGAAGAGTTTATTAGGGGCTGGCATATTATATTCAAGCTCAAGCACCTCATTCAATATCCCATAGTAGTTCAGGCTATCCTCACCGTAACATGATCCCTTAACCATAACACCGGAGTTATATGTAGTTAAGCCGTTGGCCATGTCCAAGCAATGAAATCGGTACCCATTAGTTAAAAAACCACCATACGACATCACCATATAATTGAGACCGAGAGCAAGATCATTTAGAATCTTGAATTTATGATCGACTGGATCAATAATCTTCACTCTTTCTTTAAACCAAGATGAGAATGTTCTCCTAAATTTATCTACCACTTCATCATCAGTAAATAAAGGATTCTCTGTCATTATTTTATCTCTATACTCCATGTATACAAAAGAAAGTTTAATTAACCTACACACATATATATATATTCTAATCGGAAGACAAAGTGATTTGGATAATACTCCGCAAAATGTGTCACTTCGTCTGTATTATCTAGATCGTAAAGCTCAGCAGCTTCTTTCTCCTGAGAGCTCATCATGCGTGGCTTTCCTTTTTTCAAAGGTCGACCACGTGTACGAAAGATTGAGAGACCATATACGCTTTCACTTTCATTGAATTCATTTCGCATTGGACAATTATGTACAGTTTCAACGTCGTCCGACAAATATCTGGAACAAAAGTTGGCTACCTCTTCAGAAATGTATTGCGCACTTATTGAACCTTCCACCCTATTTTTATTGCACGCCTTTCTCTTTAAGAAAAACATATACCTATAGGTAAGTCAATATACATAATTAGATAGCAGAACATTAAAAACTTAATGGAATAAATTTAATATATCATGTACCTCTCAAATGGTTCCTTCATAAGGTACTTAACTGGCCCACCAACTTTAGCTTCATAGGGAAGATGAACCATTAAGTGTTCTATAGAGTCAAAAAAGGCTGGAGGAAAAATCTTTTCAAGGTTGTAGAGTATTATAACCACACTTTCTTTGTCATATCTTCAGCTCATAACTTGGCAGAGCATATCCATTTGAAGAAGTTACTCAACTCTGTTAGGACATCGTGAACTCCCTTCGGCAATAAACCTCTAAGAGTGAGAGGCAATAATTGTTCCATAAAAATGTGACAATCATGACTTTTCATTCCCTTAAATATATTTTTCTTCAAATCAACAAGCTTGGGTATATTTGATGAATAACCCTCTGGCATTTTTAATTTACTTGCCCACTGACAAACATCTTTTATTTGATCTCTACTTAAGAAGTATTTGGCCTTCGGCATATGAACACGACCATCTTCAGATTCTATTAAGCCTAATTCAGGACGTGCACAAATTTTCACAAGATCTCTGCGAGCATTCTCGGTATCCTTTGTCTTATTAGTCGCATTCAATACTGTATTGAATACATTATCGAATACATTCTTTTCTATGTGCATCACATCTAAATTATGTCTGATGAGTAGATTAGGCCAATATGGTAGTTCCCAAAAGATGCTCATTTGAGTCCAATTATGACTATCTCCAAAACCTGGAAGAGGTTGAACAAAATCATCTGATCCCTTCAACTCCATTAATCTCTTCAATATCTCAAGTCCCGATAATCTAGGAGGTGGATCGGAATCTTCAATTGTATTTCTTTTGAATGACATCTTCTGTTTCCTATAAACATGATCCTTTGGCAAGAATTGTCGATGGCAGTCAAAGAAGCATGGTTTTCGACAATGTGTAAGCTGAAATGCTTTAGTACTTTCCATGCAATATGGACAACTTCTTTTCGCATGTGTACTCCATCCTGATAGCATTCCATATGCAGGGAAATCACTAATTGTCCATAATAAACCCACTCGCCTCTGAAAATTACAACGACTAATAGCATCATAAGTCTCCTGGCCTCTCTCCCATAGTTCCTTCAGTTCATCGACTAATGGTCGGAGATACACATCCAAATACTTTCCAGGATTGGTTGGACCAGGCACAAGTAAAGTCAAAAACATATGCTGCTTCTTGTTACACAACCAAGGTGGTAGGTTGTATGGAGTAATGATTACTGGACAGCACGAGTAATCTTTCCCCCGACCATGTGGATTAAATCCATCAGTGGACAATCCAATTACAACATTTCTCTTATCCATAGCAAAAGTGGAAGAGGACTCCATCAAAGCTCTCCAACAAGCTGTGTCAGAAGGATGTTCCATAAAGTCACCACGGACATGATCTGCATGCCAAGTCATATCTTTAGCTGTTTCTTTACAATAATAGAGCCTTCGTAAACGTGGTGCTATAGGAAAGTAACGGAGAACCTTCTGTGGAACATTTGATTTCATATTTGGTTTATACCAAGGTTCACCACATTCCGGGCATTCAGTCTCATTCTTATATTTATCCCCATAATATATGATATGATGGTTGGGGCAGGCATCAATTAACTTTTCTGATAAGCCAAGTGTGCTCATCATGGTTTTTACCTTGTAATAGGAACCTGGAAGAACATTATCGTCTGGAAGCATTCTCTTTATGATCTTAGTCATGGCATTGAAACTAGCATCAGTCATGTTGTACTCAGCTTTAATTGTTAGTAGCTCCGTAATGGCAGATAGGAGAGAAAATGATGTACAACCAGGCCATAATGCCTCCTCGGCCTTCTTTAACAATTCAAGAAACTCTGTGGACTCCCCATTGAATTCAGCCTCAAACCCCTCTGCAGAGGGATCAAAGTTCGGACCTGCCGCATCCATAACCATCTCAACAAAAGAGTTGTCTGGAGTCTGCGATCTCTCTTGGTAAGATGTTCGACTTTCTCCATGTGCATACCAACATGTGTAATCATCAAGAAAACCCTTCTTGCACAAGTGTTCTGCCAAAACATCCCTAAATTGCTTCTTCATCAATCCACGTTGAATGCACGGGCAAATTATCTTGCCGCCTAAATCAACAATTCTGTCTCCTTGGGCATAAGCAAAATTAAGAAATCCCTCCACACCTAGTAGGAAGGGCATGCAAACGGATCCATTAACTAAGCGGATATACATCCAATCTCTTGTTGCACGCATTGCTCTACCTACAACGAAACCAAAACATGTAATAAGTCACATAGTTTGATATAATGGAAACTTATGTCTACCTGAAGTTATAAATCCATCAGCAAATATAAACCCTATATATGGACGACTTTAGAGTATATACAATTCTATACTCGGAATTCAAGTCACGACTTTGGACCACAAGTCACGACATTAACAAGTAACGATCATACGCATGTCATGAGGGTCTACTGAATTACCGATACGAATGGTTCAACACATACATTGATGATACGCAAAAGTCGATACAAGCAAAGTGATCAGAGATACAGAGACCGTATCTGTATGTTCAATGGAGATGCATGGATGTTGTTCAAAGTTGTCCAGTCTTTATTGGGAATATTTCATTCGGAGGAACTCTATTTCTGCTGGAATATTTGTAGTGGAGAATCAAGGATTCTCCACTACAAATACATTGATTGACAGCTAATTGCGAGATACCTAACTGTGAGCAAACTGTATTAGACCAGGTCAGAGAGATCACTTCCTAGCTTAACCAAGTTATTAGACCAGATAAACAGACTTCAAACACCCCAAATGTTTAACCTCCTGATCTGAGCCTATTGGCCTATTAGAGCGAAACAATGGAAGGTAGCATGCTAACGTCCTTGGAATTGCATTATCACTATAATTTGTGAAATGCAACGAGGGATTCTGCTTCAGGTATGTTGGCACATACAGCTGTGTTTATGTTAAATTGCAAAATTCAACTGAGATGCATCTGTACCCTGCATTCCTAACATCAGATTTGCTGACACAACTCTGCCATCCTCCATATACAAATGAAAAACTCCCTCTATTTTCTTATCACATCGAAATAGATAATCATAAATGCATGTCTCATTCCGACAATCCAGACAAACCAATAATAGAATGCATGAAAATCAATATAGCAGTATCAACCCAAGGTAGCTGCACTACAACGCTTTCGCTTTTGTTCCTAAAAAACTCCCAGAATATCATTCATTCTGGTTATTTGACTTTGGTTTGGCATTACAGAGTAGAATAACTTGTCATCAAAATCGAACATTAGGATCAAATTACATGCATAAGAAATTCCCTAAATCAAATGTACATTTTTGTTATTCCCGAGACCCCCAACACCACTCATGTAGACAGTACTCAAGACTGCTGTCAAAATCACACCTACAATGCATCCATAATAGGTAATGAGACACATGGTTTGATAAAAAAATGATTTTCCTCTATTCGAGAACATACTCACATCTAAACTAATTACTTCACTAGGCCTCGGATATTTTTTTTGAAAAAAATAAATTTCTTACATCTATTCCTATTCACAAATATTACATATGGGTCAAATCTACATAGATAACATGAAAGATCATTCAAAACTTGTCATGTCTTCTATAAGCATGTCGAACAAGACCGGCCTATAAGCTCCATTCACACCCAACACAACAGAAAACATTGGACTTTATACCATCGACACACAAATATCAACATGCCTCGGGAACACCACAAATCTTAGACTCAAAATGAAAGAAAGAAAATGCATGCATGTAAGCCAAACTAAACAACAACAAGACACCCACATTACACTACTAAAAAATAGTGCTTTAGCTACAAAATCAGGCAAGGCTAAATTTACTGAGGCAAAAAATTATCAGTCATGGGAGATAATTGTGGCTTTAATTTATTGGCTACAGAAAATACCGTTGCAAATATTATTAAGCCACAATACAATTACTGTGGTTCTTAGATTTAAGCCATGATACAAATACCATGGCATATGACCTATGGCCGCAGTTTTATAATCATTGCTAAATTCGATGTTAAATAAATCGATTCTCAAACTTTCCCTTTAACTCATTTTCCCCTCTCCCTCCCAAAACCCCACAACTCAAAACCCTACTTTCTCTTGTCCCTCTTGCCTCCATCTATTTTGGATCGCAAAACGTGGATGTCATTGCATTGTGGAAGATCAACCACCACTGTTAGACACTAATGGTGTCCTCATGCTCTTTCCTTCACTCAGAGATCGTCGTCGTCATGCATCGTATAGAGCACGACAAGCGAGTCATCTCCATCGACGAAACCCCTCCCCAAACCATAATCTCCACTCCCTTGTAGTCAATTCACTGCAATTTGATGCTCTGTAATCCGCCTCTGATTTGGTTGTTTCTCCACTAAATTACGGTTCACTGGGTGAGGATTTCACGATTATGCATCATAAAGTTTGATCAAATGTTTGATCTTAAAGTAGTAGTGGAAATGTGTATGGAGAAGATTGTGCACTAACAAGTTGTGAATGTGTAGTGGATAGGAGCCAACAGATGTTCAGGTGGTTTAAAAAAGAATGCACGTGGTTTAAAAAATGCTTTGATTGTTTGTGTCTGTTGATGCTTGTTTAAGTGTTTTCAGGTGTGCACTTGTTATTTGAGGAAATTCTTAATAGTTAATGATGCCTAGTTAATAAATATACAATCATAGAGAGCCAAGTTACGATAAAGATGGTGATCTGCAAGACGTGGGTGGTAACCGTTATCATTGTCAGATATAGTATCTATCTATAAATCTTGTGTAGCTTAATCAGAACTTCCATAGAAATTGTTATATGATCCTTTAATTCATCATTAGGAGGAAAAGGGTACACGATATATATATATATATATATATATATATATATATATACAAAATCCTAATATGTGCCCCCTTTGCCAACCAATAATTTCTGGATGAGCAGTTTGCAGTACATTATTTGCAGAATGCAACTTTGATTAGCAAATAAACTGTAGTCCTTGGTAGGTCTAAGTCCACTAACCTGATTAAACATGTATAATATATGTTCCATTCTCACCTCGTTACATCCACAAGATATTGTCCATGCCACTTCTGTCAGGACAAAAAAATTGCATAGGAAAACAACCCACACACATCTATGGCAGTAACTTTGCTATCGGTATCACAAGGATAACTTTGTTATCGGTATCACAAGGATTGCTAGATTCATGACAATGAAATAATAATATTGTAATGCTGTGAAAAATCCAACTGTACATTCCAGTAAAAAAATCAGTAGTACACTATTTTTCTTTTGGTAAATCATGCTACTCCTTACTAAGTATTAATCTGGTTGCACTGCAGGACTATTCCATACTATTATAAACCAAACCCTACACCGAAAACATCATAAGAGATACCCATCCATCGGAGCATCTCAACTCCTAGTACAAATAAACAAGAAAGAACAACAAGTTGAACAAAATATAGAGACACGCATCATTGAAGAATTGGGGTCACCTGTGTGAAGAAGAAGACGACGAGGCACAACTATGAGGCCGTGGAGAGCGGCGGAGGGCCTACCGTAGGGAGGGCTTGCTGTAGGGAGGCCTTCGCGTTGGTCGCACGAAGGCTAGGCTAGAGGGACGGGTGCACGGGAGGAAGGGCACCGTGCGAGAGGGAGGGGTTGAGGGTTCGATTTGGGAGGAGGGGTGGTGGAGAAGAGAGAGGTCATGGGAGGGAGACGACTGGGGCTGTAGGGAGGGGGTGTTTGGGTGGAAAAGGTTTGCGGGAGGGAGGGTATATGGTTTTGGGGGGAGGGGGCGGCAAGGAAATTTTTTGGCAAAAAAGTTCAACCAAAATTTGCTACTATGTTAAGACAACAATGTGGTAGCAACGTGGTCGCAGCCAATTACTACTACAATCAGCGTCTACATGTAGTCGCAACATTGGCGTATGAATACAACAACTACAATGTGGTAGTATGGTAGTCGCAAAATAGTAGCAATATAGTTTGCGACCACATTACCACCGACCGTAGTAGCAAAAATCATGGTTGCAAAAACAACATTTTCTTGTAGTGAACCTAGCCGACCTGTCTAGGGAGTTCAACAGCGCCTGGGGCAACCGATACATGGCCAAGGCGGTCATGGGTTGATACCAGAGACATGCACCATTGTGTGCCTTTTATTCCGCCTCCCCCTATCATAGAGACGGGGCTTAGGTCTAGGCGGAGCCTGTGGATGGTGGACGAGGTGTAAGTGCTGCGAGGCAGAGGGATTTATAGGCGAAGATCCGTTCGTTTCATGTGGTGGCTGCGGTGTTTGAAACATACAGTGGAAGATCCTAGAAGAAAGGTGATCAATGGTTGGGGGTTACATAAGAGAGAGGTGTGAAAGGGCTCCGAGGTTGTGGCCTCAGATTGTGAAGAGGTGGTCGGACGAGGTTTATAAAAATGGAAGGGGGCGGTAAGGTGGTGAGGGGTAACGAACGGGGGTTGAGCTATGAGAGGTAGGAGATGTTGGATGACCGTTGGATCTAAGCATCCAACGGTCTACGTGGAGGTGCAGGCAAGCGATCGAGATCAGATCATCAAATTTAATCCAGCGGTGGAGAGGCTAGTGGATGCGAGCGGCTTGGATGTTTTAGTGGGTTTCATCCAACAGCTAGGGAAGAGCGGACAATGTGGAGGATGTTGTGGTGTAGAATGAGTGACCATAGTGTGGTTGTAGTTGGCGTAGAGAGGGACTACCAGGATCTCATCTGAGGATAAGATCTGAGGGCTGAGAGAGAGCGGAAGATGGACGGCCTTGATGGAAACTGGAGTGAGGTGATCCATGGACTATGAAGGCGGCAGGTGGCGCAAGGAAGAGGCGACCACATGGGCAGCCCCGAGAGCATCATGTGGCCGCACCAGAAAATTCAAAATAGAAAATTCCAAGAAAAAATCAAAAAAATAGATGGGGATTGAATCAACAATAAGTCAAAACGAGAAAGGTGTACATCTCGATGAGATCTACAAGTTTCATGTTGAACAAAAAGGCAAAAGAGGTCAAGTATACAAGGGAGAATTTTGGTAGTATTTTTAATAGGTAAAAACACTGTGTTTTAAAGGTTTTGTGATTTTTTTGTATTTCTAATTTCCTTTTAAAGCTAAGATAAATATATACAATACTTATCTAATTTTGAAGAGTTTTTAAAAGATAAGAAAACAAGGGAAAATGTTGTTAATTAAATACAAAAATTAGTGTTAGTGTTTTAGTGTTAAATATACATAGAGTTAGTAAAAGTTAATAACAATGAATTAATTGTGATTTTTATTGATTTGTTTAAGCTTGGAGAATAATAAATGGATGTTAATATGATGTATATGAGATTCATCGCCTTAGCTCTGTCTTGGCTCCCCCTTCTCTGAGGTAGAGCCATAGCTTTTCATTTGTTTTTATTTATGGAATTAACATTAGCGTAGTTTAGCACTTTATTTCGATAAATTCTGCTTTTTATTTCATGAAATTGCTTGATCGTAGTTCGTCGGAGCTCTTACTCCGGCAATCGTTTCCCCATCCTTTGATTGTTCTCTGACCCACCTATCACCTTCATCTCCTTCCTCTTTGATTTCTCTACACCCATGCACCCTTGCTTCCTCTGATCAAGCCTCGATCAGTGAGTCTGGTCTCCTCCTCTATCCTTCCCAGGAGATCATCTATTGTGTATCACCTCCATTCATTCGTGCACCAAAACAAGCCTAGATCTTTGTTTTTCTATTGCGCAGCTAACCGTGCAGGGCACGGGCATGGA
The DNA here is from genome assembly GCA_037367405.1 of Ottelia alismoides. Taxonomy (NCBI): domain Eukaryota; kingdom Viridiplantae; phylum Streptophyta; class Magnoliopsida; order Alismatales; family Hydrocharitaceae; genus Ottelia; species Ottelia alismoides. Next base: position 208,987 of record JAZKJV010001847.1, on the reverse strand, counting down.
GGACCCCATCTAGATCGAGTTTTGCTGAAATGAAGGCATTCCTAGATCTTATTCTTCATAGACCCTCCAGGACCCCACCGATGGGTCCCAGAGCTATTTGAGAACCCTAGCCGAAATGGAAGGACCTTGTCAACATTTTGCACCACCTGGGAGCTTCTCGGGTGGCCGGAGTGCTTTGGAGGAGAGATCGAAGCTCGGGTAGCAAAGAGTTCTTCCATGTTCTTCCAGGGGTGCTCCATGTCATTCGATCAAGAACCAGCTCCAGATTGCATATGAACCATTGGATCTGCAGCACAACTGTCGTCCGGTCTAGCCCAGAGATCTAATCACAGTCATCCATCATTGAACCATCATCGGGCCACCTAGAGGTGTCACGTGGTTAAGTGAGAAGCCTCGGCCGTTTGATCGCACGCAAGAGGGGTATTTTGCTCAGCACCCCTCAGGTATTGTAATTTCATTTTATCCCATAAAGTTTTGTTTGTAGTTCAAAATTTTATGTAATATTTGCACATTAACCACCTCCTTTATTTTGTTTGCTAAGAGATCATGTACACATCACCTCACGTGCTCATACACATGAGGTGCTTAGACATTTTGTAGGGGACCCCTCGTAGTTATTATTTAGTCCCTAAAATGTGTATTCGAGTGTTACAGTTTTTGGTTAATTTGCAAGTAGGTCATATAGTTTCTTGGATATTACAAAAATATCCCTAAAAAGCATGTTTATTAGAATAAATTTGGGTTTTTTTTCGCAGAGGCCTTTGTACTTTGTATTTATATTCTAAATGCATTTATAATTTCTTAAAATTTTGTTTAGGTCTATGCCAGCAAAATAATTTTATTTATTTTATTAAAAATATCATTTTGCATCAAAAGTTTGTAGGAAAATTATTTTATGTGCTTGGACTCATATTAAATCACATATATCTTTCGTACGGCAATTAAAGTTATTTTCTTATGTTTAAAAATTTAGAAATATTGCAATTATTCTCTATTTGCATTGGAAGTTACAAAAAATATAAAAATATTTTGAAAATTCAAAAAAATTATAGTACTTTTATTATTGTATTTTTGAACTCCAGACCAAAAATCATTAAAAATTTCAAAAGAGAACTAAAAATTGAAAACCTCTGAAACCTGATAAAATTATTTAAAAATATTGAAAAATACAAAAATATCATTTTCCATTTCTATATCTTATTTATATTATATATTATGCATTAAAATAGTTTTAGACAATTTTGAGGTATGTACATATTTTTAAATTTCAAAACAATCTGGCCTATTACTACTTCTCACTATTTTGAAATTTTAATTCATTTAAAAATATAAAAAATAGGAAAATTCTAAGAAAATATAATATAGTACAAATAAAAAAGACAAAAATATTTTATTTTACACATTTTGAGTATTTATAGCTATATCTATATATATACTAGCCTATATTTTATATATATATACTTCCATTATTATTAATATTATTAGTAAAAATACCCTAAATATTTTGAATACCCTTAAAAAATAAAAAAGATTGTACCTTAGGGTATTTTCAAGATTTTGCATATATTTATTATATATATTATCTTTATTATTCATACTATCTATATATACAAATGTATACACATATTACATATATCAAAAAGAAAACAAAACTAAAAATCAACAAATATAAAATATATATTATAAAACTAAAACAAAACATAAATATAAATTAAAAATTCAAAAAATATAATATTAAAAACGCACAAAAAGTCAAAAAACTCGATAAAACAAAAAAACATTTATTGTTTTTTTGTCATTTTTATGGCCTATTCATGTTGCTCCTTTGCGGTTTGACACATACACTTGCATACTATACGTATAATTTTGTAGCATATAATAAATTTTAGATCATTGTACTTATTGATTAAGAATCATTCTGGGTTAATTTTTGATTGATGCACTTTGATTAAGGATATCTAAGAGATGAGAGAGCGGTCGATGCAGCGATTGTTGGACCTGACTTGTCGGACACCTTAGATCCTCCAAGATCGGACGATATGTTCCCTCCTCGATTTCAACGTTTGCCAGTTATTTCTTGTATTCTATTATTGTATACATGCATTTAACTAGGGATAAGGTCAAAATAAAAGAATAAAGGTGATAAAATGTAGACTCATCAACTATACACACATAGATGTAACATACTCCAAAAAACAACTTTCACATCTTAACTCTAAATTTTATGAAACCACTTTCATTTTAAACTAATTTTATTTTGAACACAATAAAAGTGAGTTTGATTTATTTTGAGTTCACATGGAGTAGATATTAACCTTTCAATTCTAGCTTTATGCCTTTTTTCAAAGTGTTGTTACTTTTATTCTATACAAGATTTATTTTTACAACTATTTTTATTATTCAAATCACATTTTTATGTACAAGTTTCAAGAAGAAAACATTTTTTTAAGGTTGAATTAATGATAAATAAAATAGGTAAAATATAAATAATGAATAAAATGGATATGTACATTGTGGAATTTTGATTTTTCTAAGATTTTTATAAGTTATTGACCATATCTCCCCCTAGGGTGGAGCATGGGCTAGGGCCGACCCGACCCATCCCATTGCCCAGACTGCTCAAGCCCGACCCAAGCCCACTATGGATACAGGCAGGCATGGGCCTCACTTTCGGCCCATTTCCTAAATTGGGTCGGGATCAGGCTAGGTTGAGCCCGAACCAGAAGCTCACGGGTTGGCTTGGATTTTAGCATGATATTAGCCCGACCCAAATCTAGCTTGCACCCAGCCTGATCCCCTAAAAAAATTCCAAAACCCTAGTGGCTTGCTAACCCAGCCTACACCCCCCACCCAGTCCCAACTCCCAACCTCGACTCCCACCACCCATTTCGCTCCCAAGTCCTCGCACGATACCGCCCCCTCCTTCCCCTCGCAGCGCCCCACTATCGCTCCCTCCCCCATCCTAGGCTCCAAGCGTAGACCACCGTGAGGCGGTGGTACCACCCCCTCAACCCCTCCTTCCCCTCCCTTCCCAACGTAGCTAACAGGGCCATGCGACCCACGCTACCCCCTCTCGCCTACCTTCTCCTCAAGTGCAGGACACCGCATACCACCCCATTCATCCCCTCCCATCGCAACTATGTCGGCCACCACAAGAAAGCATGTAGTCTCTCTGGCTAGTTGGAATAACCTTTTAAAGTCATTGCTTTTTTGTGCAGTGTTATCGTATGTCATATGCAGGTCTATATATTTTCATCATTGTGCTACCAGAGAATGTCACATTACGTTTTATATTAGAGTTTATTCTTATATATAGTTTCTCAAATTTTCTTTTACTGTTCTTACCCACTTTGAAATTCTGTGTTGTTGGTATGCAATTCGCAAAGGAACCATTTTTATTTGTACTTAATTAATTGTCAAGGGATTAATCACATTATAAATTGACAAGACTGAGAAAAGTGACATGAACCCAGAGTTCACAGGGTATTGATAATGTGATGCCATCAATTGATTCGATTATAGAATAAGATAACACCATATAACACATCTAAGTTAAATAGGTCATTGACATGATCTTAGCTTTTGTGTGTGCAAAATGGGTCAGCCCGACCCAGGCTCGGCCCATTATAAGTCGGTAGTGCTTGGGATTGGGCCCAATAACTGAGCAATCTACGGGCCTGGGCCAGGCCCATGGGCCTAATTTCGTTGATGGGCCTGGGTTGGGCTAGGTTGGGCCCGGTCTGAGCCCGGCCCATGCTCCACCCTATCTCCCCCTACTTTATCTCTTATCGACTAGGTCAATATTTGACTTAGTCTCGAGGTTTCAGATAAGTCTGTATTTATTACATATATACACCCTTCTTTATTTCTTTTTCTTTTCTTCTTTATTTTTTATTTTTGTATAAATAAGTGCTAAGTAGATGATAGTAACAGATGATGTTAGATTGTTAATTAATGAAATTTTGTTGTTATTTATATGTATTTTACTAAGTATTTTGAGCCAAAATGAAAGAATAAAGATGATGAATTGGTGACTCATCATTAACTAAGTATTAAGCCCTTAAACATTAGTTTAAGGTCATAAATAATTCTTAGAACCCTATTTATCCTGGTCTCCTTGGTCAGTTGGTATCTATGTATATATATTAAGTCTTCCTTTTATCACTTCTTTTTGGTATTTCTTCATTGCACATTTTTATGTGTTAACAAGTTGTTCTTATTCTACAGAGTATAAATACAAGAAAAAATAGTATTAGCGACCAAAACTTTGCGACTACAAGTGGTAGTAAAGTAGTTCCAATAAGTATTATGTCCATGTTTTGACTAATCACCCACCACTTACAGTCGCAACACTACATACATTACCTTATGTTTACTTTGCGGTCACATGTGGTCACTAAGGTATTCAAGTTGTTTGCAAAAACAAATTGCACTAGTTATAGTTGCATAATGTGGATCTAAAATTTTGATATAACTAAAAATTGTAGGGTAGATTTCCCCCTTATTTCCAAATTTGTTGCCCCTTCGTAATTTTTTACTCTGTCACACCCGACGTCCTCCATCTCTTTCTGAAAACCCTCATCGCCTACCATTACCTCACCCTCCCTCCTACTTCCTTATTATCCACCAAACCCTCCCCACTCTTTCCTTCGTTGTCGACCACCACTATAACTTCGACTCCCTCCCTCACCACAAATCTCCCACACTATTAACCCTACCTCTGTTTCTGTGATGATACAACTTCATCTCTCACTCTTTCTCGCCGCATGACATCACCAATGACCCTATTTTTAGATGCAACCACCTTCTCCACTCCCATCTTATATGTATGCTTTGTCCGCAACCATCTCCCCTACACCTCCCTCTTTGGTGTCACCACCACCAAGAAGCAGTCCTTCATCCTTCCACTTATGTTATCATCCATGACCACAACATGCCCTTCTCAGTCTGTCTTCATCGCAAAAATAGCTCATTGTTGAATGCTCAATGATTTTTTGTCTATTTTTTATGTTTACTTATCTATTGTAATTTATTAATTTTTTTATCGCCTATGAATGAAGAGAGGAGATGAGAGGATCATTTATATCAATGATGCATTACCAATATTTATTTATCTATTATAACATATATGAAGCTAGGCTCAATGTTAAGCTTGTTGGTGGATGTTCTGTTTATATGTGTGTGTACATGTGTCCCTGCATGCGTTTGTGTATGTGAACTACCACAATTTAGATATTGAAATCTAAATTTGCATGTAATACACACTCTCAATTCTGCAATTAAATGCGATATATATATATGTGTGTGTGTGTGTGTGTGAATAAATATGGGGTTGATGGAGCTGCCCCCGGTGTTGGCTGCCCCGTCTCATTTTTTGGCAAAAAAAATTTATTTTTTTGAAAAATATCGTCATGTATATTCATCCCCATATCCCTCCTATATGACATTCGAATTTCGTCAGAAACAGAGACTCCTACGGCCTCCATCGAGACAGGTCGATTTAAAAATCCCGCGACCGTAAAAAAAAGGATGTCTCGATGGAGACCGTAGGAGTCTCTGTTTCTGACGAAATTCGAATGGCATATAGGAGGGATATAGGGATGAATGTACATGATGATATTTTTCCAAAAAAAATAAAAAAATTTTGCGAAAAATAGGGTGGGGGCAGCCATGTTGGTTGCCCCCTAGGGGGCAGCCCCATTTTTCCCAATAAATATAAGTATGTTTCATTATTTACATAATTGAGATAAAAGCATGTTGTAATTTTTTTTTGTGTTGTTTCATACTTTAATATGAAGCCATGTTTATTTGTGTTTTTTCATACTTAAATATAAAGCCATGTTTAGTGGTTTTTTACATGCATGTGAGTTAATTTTGATTGCTTCTAGTATTCTTTATGACCATAAACATGATACTAATAATAAGTAAAGCATGTTCTCTCGCTATACTTACTCATGATGAGTTATTAACCATGTTGATTATAATAAGAGGAATGGATCACCACTTGCCTTATTAGATTTAAGGTCTAAATTGAACTCAGAGTTATCCTAGGGCTTTAGGAGTGATATTCAACCATAGCTTGGAACATATGTAGTCTAGTAGTCAAGTTCATATAGATTTGATGATCTTTAACCAGAATTCAACTGATCTCCATACTTGTAAACTTATAATTTTGACCACATAATATCAATGTGGTGAGATGGATATATAATCTTGAGCAATTACGTGGCTTGTTTGGTATAAGAAGTCTCATTCCTATATGAAAAACATTAGTACGTTGATATCCTTTTTGCTTGACCTTATATGTCCTCAGCTTTTTCGTAGTTATTGATCACTCGATCACATTCTTATTAGGAGAAACGCACTTAAGGAAGGAATATGATGAAAGTGTCACTGCCCAACCAAGAACTTTTACACCTTCTTAGATACAAGAGATTTATAACAAATTGTAGTAAGAAATACTATAGACAATAATATACCCAAGGAGAATCAAATATACAAGACCTCAAGGCGGATCTAACCACGTCCACTTTTGAATGTTCGAAAAATGTTTGCAAAATGATTTTCAAATTTTGTAAATGTTTGTAAAGATTTTTTCAAAGGGGTTGATGGGGCTGCCCCCCGGGGGCAGCCAACATGGCTGCCCCGCCCCATTTTTTGGCAAAAAAATTTATTTTTTTGAAAAATATCGCCATGTATATTCATCCCTATATCCCTCCTATATGCCATTCGAATTTCGTCAGAAACAGATACTCCTACGGCCTCCATCGAGACAGGTCGATTTAAAAAATCCTGCGACCGTTAAAAAAATGATGTCTCGATGGAGGCCGTAGGAGTCTCTGTTTCTGACGAAATTTGAATGACATATAGGAGGGATATAGGGATGAATGTACATGATGATATTTTCTCAAAAAAATAAAAAAGTTTTGCGAAAAATAGGGTGGGGGCAGCCATGTTGGTTGCCCCTAGGGGGCAGCCCCATTTTTCCCTTTTCCAAATTATTTGCAAAATTAAGTTTTCAAAATGTTTGTAAAAATATTTTCAAACTATTTTGAGAACCTTGCACATAATTGTAGCAAATAAAATTCTGTGTACATATAACTCGTGTATATATAACATGTAAATAATGAATAACCACTAACCTATGTATATAGTCCCAGTATAAATCCTACACCCAATGCTTGTAAATTTGCGCACACTCTAGTGTAAAATTTTGTAGATACTTCTTTCACTAACTTTTATCAAAAATCACTAAAAAATCAAATTTTCCAAAGAAAACTTATAAAAATTTGCAAAATATTTTTAAAAATTGCATACGAATTTGCAAAACTTTTCAAAAATCCATAAAAGTTCGAAATCAGAAAATATATTCACAAAAGATTTTCTTACATTGTATATAGCATCTGTATTTCCGGAATAATATAAATAATTGAACAAGTCTAAATAAAGTCTGAAGATTGGAGCTTGGTCTAGATCTTAATTTCCTTAACTTCGGAGGAATCCATTAAGGACTGGAATTGAGATGCTTCAGGTCACTTTGACTTAATCTTTAGATTTCATGATACTATATTCATGAGCCGATTCAATGTGTCTAATAGAATCCTTTATGTCATCCACACGACTCTTGAGACAGTGTCTTGACTAGAAACCTCGCATTTAACATTTAGCTCAGTCCAGATGGATTGTTGAAAGATCTTGGGGTTTAAGTTGGGACGATACTAGGTCGCTTCGTCAAAGGTGGCTCAGAATCATTCTTGGGACTGCCGAAACCGGTACTTCAACCCACATCCTCTGGTAGCATTGACATGTAACGACTAGAGATTAGATTGAAACAAAACTTCGGATGAGGAATGGTCTGCTAGCACAACTTTCTTCAAGGTCCTAAAATATAGACGGATCAAAAGATTCTATATCCGCCAGGGCAAAGCAGGAATGCAGGTCAATGCCATACAAAGAAAATAAGCAAAAAGAAGACTATATAAATTCCAAAAATATTGAGCTTCTAGAAAAAGCATGTTTTTTGGTGAAGACTAGGTTACACTGGCCGAGCTTCACAAGGGAATGACACTACACTTGTTCATTTCCACTTTTTTCTCATTCTTCTAGCTTCTTCCTCTTTTTGGTTGTGAACTAGTCAGAACCTGACCTTAGAAGGAAATATCTATCTCCTTGAGGACGAATTTCTAGAGGAGGAGACTCCTTGATAGTTCAGTGATTTGTCTGGGAAGAGCTCACCCAATTCACACACATGGTACTTGTCGTTTCAAGGTTGTGAGAGTATGTGACTGAAAGGATGGTTCTGAACAGATTGTGAATTGAACTGAATAGAGGATTATGGAGCCAAAGAGTTGTTGTATCACAACCTTAATATGGTTCCGAACACATCAAGAATCCAAAGGTCTTAACTGAGCTTCAAAGTTTGATTTTGTTAAGATAAGTTTAAGAGTCAAAAATCATTCCAAGTTCTTTCTTTTTTTCTTTTCTTCTTTTTTCTTTTTTTCTGCACTCATTAGCATTAGTGCTTGCTAGGGACTAGCAAAAGGCAAGTATAAGGGTGATGAATCTCCGTTTCATCATCTTTATTCTTTCATTTTGACCTTAAATTCCTAGCTAAGTGCATGTATATAGCATTAATTTGTACAAAATAACAATCAATAAGTGACAATAAATATTATATAAAAACCTATATTTGATTCCAAAATAAAGGAATAAAGGAAAGAAAAGAAAAAGAAATGAAGTATCAAAGAAAATGAGTGACCCTAGACCCCGAGACCCAATCATCATCATGATGACTTGTTCAATAAGGAATAAAGTAGGGGAAATGGGGCAAACCAATTGTATAGAGAACACCTCGAAACCCTAATTCTTTTAACCCTATATATAGCCTTTTGGCACCTATTTTGTTTTCTTATTTTTATACTTGAAATAACAAAACCCTCAACGTAAAAGTTGTATATAAAAAATGCAAAGAAAAATACATTTTTTAGTTCACATTAAAATAATACTCAGTGCTCCCAGGACACACAGAACAAAAAGTTGCAAAGAAATTTTCCAAACATGTATCTCCTCCATACATATTCAAAATTGACAAAACTCGCCTTTATTATTCATAAACTTTAATTATCTATTTAATAAAGATGGTTTCATTTAATTTGGAGTTGATAAGCAAAAGTTGGCTTTTAGGTCCCTATTGTCTTGTATACATGTATATAATAATCAATATATTTATTTTTTATATTTAAAACTTTATTATATTTTATATACTTGTAAATATTGTTCAAAATACATTTTAATAATAAACATAATTAAAACCATGAAAAATTCCTTAAAATAAATAAAGTATTAAAATATATAGGTAAACTATACCTGCAAAATACATATACATATCTATTTGAGTAAATAAAAAATCAAAAATACAATAAAAATATGTAAATAAATAAATAAATTATAAATACATAAATTATGTATATAAAATAATAAAGTATAGAATACATGATAAAAAAAATAGAATGCATCAAATATAGGTATATATACCTATGTATATACATGTAAATATTAGTACCTAATAAACACCCTTGTAAAAATAAATAAAAATCATAGTAAAATATTACATAAAATAATAAATATTTTTATATTTTAATAGAATAATAATAAAATCATTTAATATTTTCAAATGCATTAATAAGGGAATTAATCCCTCCTATTTTCTGGTTGGTCCACGTGGACCAACCAGAACTCAGCAATTGTTGATCGCCCGGTCAATAGTCCTTTCCCTGCCAACTTTTGTGTCAGAGGTCGCGAGACCTATGACTTATCTAATTTCTATGTGCATCCTCCATGCGCCTTCCCCCTCGAGCTCCACCCGATCGACAGACCCACCTTCCTCTCCATAGCCCAATACCTAGCATCCACCAACACGTCGCCTCTTGCACGTTGTCTCCTCTCGAAACCTCCACAATCACCATGTATATAAAGCTCTACCTCCATCCAATTTTGCCCTTTTGATCCTTCTTAACCCTTTGTAACTCCTATTTTCTTAAATCTTGAGATGCCTGATGACAGCAGGAGCCTCGTTGGAGTGTTGGTGTGGACAAAGAGTGGTTGGAGGTGGTGATCCAGGTCTGCCGAAAGCTTGCTCCGATGACCTTCCTCTGCTCCCTGAATTCTTCAGGTATAAGCTGCTAGCCTTGGGATTTTTAATTGTATTTCATTCTAATAGTGTAAAGTAGCTTTAGTTTCATCAATTAGCTTGTAGGGTAACTTAATTTTAGGATTTAAGATCTGTTGGAGCGTTAAGCTCCAGCTCAAATTCATTGTCACCCCATATATGTTTCGACCCACTTTCACCCCACCTTCATTCCTCTCCAGTTTCTCTGCAAAACCCCCATCTTCCCAGCTTGATTTTGCAAAGATAAATCTCGACCCGAGCTCCTCCCTCCACCTATCGTCGAAGCTCCATTGCCCCATAGTTCCCTTGCGCATCCAGCTTCAAGAGAGGGTCGACAGCAACCCCCTCGTCCTTCTATTTTTTGGCAAGTATGAGCCTCGAACAAGCACCTGGAATCCCACCCGAAGCTCATATCAGATTCTAGGTCATCTTGTGCTCTAGGCCCCGTCCGATGGGGCCCGAACCTCGTTGAAGTGATCTGCAGGTGCGTACGAGCTCCAGGAAGCTAGATCACTTGTGACAAGGGAAGATGGAGCCAGAGCAGGAAGATTTCATCGATCGGAGGTTGGGGGAAGAAGTCCCTCTTCCCCATTCCTCCATCTAACTTCAGCATCTTCAGATCATCAGCATGTCCCAGATCTAATATGGGTTGCTTGTTCAAGACGAACTGTTACATGCAAGGAGTCGCACGATCAGACACATGGAGCACGCCCAACCGCAGGATAAGGCACATTTAAGGTGTAATTTACATAGGACCCCTTGCCTTTTTTGAATTTACCAAGTAGTTCGATGAATATTAAATTAGTATAAATATTTCTATAAAAATTACGAAGGACCCCTAAACTTATTAGGTATTTGCAAAAAGGTTCGTGCAAGCTCACATCACGTCAACCACCAAGTGAGGCGGGATATTTTGTAGTGAGGTTGGGTTCTTGTATTCATATTAGTATTTAAAGTTTGTAAATAAGTGTTACCTTTGGAGTAAATTGCATGACAGCCCTTGTATTTATTTTAATTGCAAAAATACCCCTTCTGTGCTTGTATTTATCTATTTACTTTTCTATTTTTAATAGTTAGCTCTTGTTCTCTATTAATTTTGCAAAAATTGTTGTAGATGCTTAATATGATGCTTGTGCACACTCATATTTTTAATTAGCATTCTATTCCATTTTTCTATTTATTAAAAATAGAATGGGAGCTAAATATTTCGTGTTTACATATAAAAATATAAAAAAATCATAAATCTAACTTTAAAAATTCCAAAAAATAGAGTATTTATATATATATTATAACTCTAGACTAAAAATCACAAAAAATATAAAAGAAAACTGCTAAAATTTGAAAACTTAAAAATCTTATAAAAATCAATAAAAATTATATAAATTCCAAAAATTAGTTTTCTGTTGTATATTTCTATTTATAATACATACTACATTTTAAAACTAGTTTTAGGGACTTTTGACTATTTTCTATTTTTAAACTCCAAAATAATTCAGCCTATTATTATACTCACTATTTTGAAATTTTTATTACATTAAAAATACCAAAAATTAGCAAAAATTATAAGAAAAAATTAAAAATAGAGAAAAGTAAAAAATACAAAAACAATTTCTTTAATTTTGACTATATATAGTTATATTTAAAAATATAAGATACTATGTATACTATATATATATTACTTATATACTTAATAATATTATATTATTAAATATAGATACATAATATATATTTAAAACCCTTAAAAAATAAAAATGATTGTTACTGTATATATTTCCTATAGTTTTTATTTTTATTATAGATCCTCTATATTATTTGTAATCTCTATATTATTTGTAATATGCATGTTACTATTTATAGATATATATACACATATTATATCTTACAAATAAAAGGAAACTGAAAATTGCAAAAAGTAAAAAAGATAAAAAATAAAAAAATAGTAAATTTATAAAACATAAAAACTTATAAAAAAATTAAATATAATCAAAAACCCACAAAAATCAAAAAGCTAAAAAGTACAAAAATAATTGTTATTTACTTTTATTAATAGATAATAATTAACCTATCTTCATTTCTCTGTGTGGTTCGACACTCTACATACTTATACACTATACACATATATTTTTAGAGTAAAAAATAAAAATAAATTTTGACCCACGCATTTGCATTGAATCATCATACATTGTGGGTTGATTGTTGTCTTATTTGGTCGATTGGGTTATAAGATCCGAGAGAGGCGTCGATATAACAGTTGTCGGATCCAAGTTGTCGGACAACGTAGGCCCTCCAAGACCGGACACTAGGATTCCCGCAGATCTCCCGAATGAACAAAATGTAAGATCGAAAGCAGGGTTGTTTTTGTATCTATTATAGTTTTCCACTTGTAGAAAATTTTGGGTGTTCCACAAATAACATATGTGTTCCATAAATAACATTAAAATTGAAGGTTATCATATTAACACTTCACATATAATCATTATTAACATTCAAATAAATGTAATACATTAAAAAGCACACCATCTCTCTCACAAGCACATACTCTAACACATCCTAATAGACACACACTCAACACATACATTCTCTAAGACACTGTCTAACACAGATGCGCACACTCAAACACACATGCATATACATTACTTTAAGATAAAGATGTCTAACTAAGAGAGTCTCTCCTTTATAGAAAAAAAGATATGTAAAAATAAAAATGTCTAATAAGTTAGGTGGTATTCTAAAATTTATTCACTTTATAATAGGATGTTTTTTTTATTAAATTCGTATTAAAGTAGAATAGATATATGAATAAAATTGCATCACTTACAAATTCACTTTTTCTTTTTTACTTATAAAATAATCATCTCGTCACTATTGATAACGGTATATCCTAATCTTCATCCACATCATCCTCATCTTATTTGCTCTGTATTATATTCTTTGGATTTGTTTGTTTCTTTTACTTATGGAATATTCTTGAATACAAAGTAAAAGGAAATGATGCATATTCTAATAATAGAGCTTTTAGCTAGACTCATAAAGCATATCATACACATGATTATCCCATGATAAACATTTCTTCCAATTAGATCTTATCCTATTTTATGTAGTACCTAACATGTACATAATTATCTCAAAATAAAATTTAATTAAAAGTTTGAAACATGAATATTCATGGATCAAATTAAGAAGTCAAGATTTAACTAAGCTTATCTACTGGTATAGGTGCTGGTTGTCTACAACCTAATTATGCAGTTCTTTGCCTTCAAGGTTTTTTGAAGATGTGTTATAAAATATAAAGAGATAGTAAAATAAAATTACTACAAGTTGACATATCCACAACAAATATATGCATCTCCTCTAATATCTTGCACGTGCTAACAACCTAATAAATTTGCATTAGATTGCAAAGTACCCAATAGAGATTTTTTAAGATATAAAGATATGGATGTTTACTGGAAAATAAATTGCTATCCACTCTACTCAGAGCTTTCTCCTGTTACATCTGAAAGATGAACAAACAAGGTGGTATGTGGTGTCCTTTCCAGTAAGTTTCTTTCCCGTATTTATATATATATGAAGACCACATATTAAGTTACGTCCAGTAACAAACCCTTGAGTTTGATCTTATTTTGAGGTGCTTCTTATAATTCTTAAGTTTTATATTATGCATCCAGACATAAGTTTACAAGTTACTGAACATGCTGCATTGCTTTGACGTTTAATCTAAAGAAGAAATACGTCTTCGTTATTGTTATACATAACATGCAGACATATATGCTACTCATCAAGGCATCTTTCTGAAGGTCGATTGGTAAAGCGCGATGCAATTATGCAGTTTCAAAACGATCAAGTCGCTTTGACGTTTAATCTAAAGCCGAAGTCGCCATTGTCATCAAGTCGATCACCACGGAAATCCAATACAACCCTAATGTTCAAGTAGATCGAAGCCCGAGCAATACGAGCTCTTTTTGTGATCGACGGTACATTCCGAAATGATCTCTAAGGGGGGTGCTTGATTCTCTTTTGATGCATCTTTAACCAAGGTTTTAAAAATGGAACCGAATCGATCGGTTGAACCGGTTAAATTAAGAACCGAAAGAAAAATTGTCCAACCACTCGATTTTTATTAAGAAAATAAAAATCAGTCAAAATCCGTGTTGTGTATGAGGTTGTCCACTTATAACAATAACAAACGAAGAAGACGTCATCATAGTCGTACTATGAAATACAGTAAATTAACGACACTTATCAGTAATTAGATTTTAAATAGTTTAAGATTATTATTTTTTTACATCGCATATATGCATTGTAAGAATTCTGCAAAATATGCTTATTATGCCCTTTTGAGTTTTTTAATAAACTTCATACCCTTGACTTTTAAGCAATTTCACTTATACTTCTGTATTTTCTTTAAAAAAATCGCAATATTATGCTTATGTTCGTATAATATAAGAGCGCAAATGTACTAATAAAAGGCCAGTACTGTGTATTTTTTAAAAAATATAAGGATACACATGTAATTGTATAAAAAAATATGAGTATAAATGTTGTTGGAAAATTTTGAAAGGACAAGAGTAAACAAACCATCGAAAGATATGATGTAGCATTTTCATATTTATTTGTATGATATAACGGTCAAACTCGGTTCGACCCGTTTGAACCATATGAACCAAACAAACAATACTATGGGTTGGTCTTTTCCGATTTTTATGAACTCCTAACATCATCACCGGTTCGACCGGTCTGTCCCATTGATTCGACCATAAAAATCAAAAACCGATATATGCTCGATTTGATGTCCGGTTCGGTTTTTAAAAACTTGTCTTTAACTATGGCTATTTTCTTCCTTCTTGCTACTAGATCTTCTGTATTATCTTGATCCTGCAGATGTGCGGGTTTTATTTTAAATTTCTGCTTGTATTAAAAACTTTGTCTTTCGGTTGTTTGGTAAACGATGGCTGAACTTGATCTTTTTCAAGAAAAAAATGGGTAACATGCAAAGATACACCTATTAATTGTAGTCAATAATTATGTAAGTCTCAAATTTTCATTTCCGTAAAGCTCTTCCTGATACTATTTCTTCTATCCTTTCTAACCATGAACGCTTTGTTATAGTTATATATTAATTTCTATCCTTTTTTTTTCAATTTTCAAAATGGATATTCATACTTTCCGTTTGATCCTTTTTCAGGTAATATATTTGACATAAGTGAGTATAGTATTGTTATAGGTTACTTGTTGCAAGAGTTTCTCAGCTGGGGGTCATCATCATATTCATGAAGTTCTCACTTATGGAGAATTGTGTGATATTTGTTTATATTGGTAGTTAAATGTACTGTACTTCCGTAAAGCATATTATAAGCTCATCAAACTATGAAAATAGTTTGTGGGAAGCTTTATAAATATGGGGAATGAAAATATGGACTTGACTCCATATTAGAATGGTGGGGATTTTGACTTGTGTTTTAAGACAATCATTTTAGCAAGCTAGCTTGTAACAACATTGGATTTTGGAGTCTTGTAAATTTGTCTGAGAAGTATAATCTCCTTCACTGAGTTGGTTGTCTTCATCAAATAATAGAGGTTGACCATTAGACTAGTATTTAGGATCTAGCACTGCAACGAATTGTGGCAACGAAAATTTTTAGTTATATGTTGTTTTTGCAACGAAATTTTGGTTACAAGAAAAGATATGTTTTAGCTACAACTTCGTTCGATCTCAAGTGCGCAAATTTTCCTTCGCTAGAATAGTGACAACAAATACATTTTTGTTTGAAATCCTTGGCTATCTTGCTTTTGACACCGGATTGTTTATGACGTTTAGACCGTCGCAACTGATGTCTTCGTTGTCACAATTCTAGAATCAAATGTTGTTTTTCATCTCTACAACAATTCAAAAAATACTTGGATAAAGTTCTTGTTTTATTTTATTATGGCAACTTTATTTGTTGGTTATTAATATTATTATAAAGGAAAGTACTTACGCCTATTTTTTCGTAATTTAATCTATATTCAACTTACCTTAAAAAGAAAAAATTCCATGACCACAACGTTTGCCTAGCTTGTGACAACGGAAATTTTGTTGGGAAAATTAGACATTGCATCACCATAAGAGATTTATTGTGTAGTGTATAGCATTTTCATTTAACTCCCTTATGATACAATCACCCCAAAAGCAAGTTCTGGATTTTTAATACTAACATGAAATTTCTCCTTGCATATGCAAAAGAAACCCCATCAGTACTCCAATTTCTCAGTCCAAAGTGCTTTCTTTGGCTAGTATATAAAACAAATGATTTGTCGTCTGTTTTTTAACATAAAAATCAATTTTGATTGCGTTTCTCTAATCATGCTAGAGTAAGATATGCGGTTCATCGCATATCTCCTTTTGTTTTGAAAATATATACCATGTTGGTTGAACTTCATCAGAAGCGTAAAATGTGCGATGCTCATTGTCACCGAATTTCACGTTGAGAACAACATGGGATGTGTAATCAACCACCACTACGAAGCACAAGAAGAATATGATAACGTGAAGAACCACCATGAAAAGGACATTGTTCCAATCAATCGAGATCATAATGAGATTTGATCACATTTAATCAAATCTACTTCAAGTGAGACATGAAGAGGAGTACAACCTATAGTTTGATTGGGTTGGTGAACTGGGTGTATGCGTGTTAAGGATTGCAGTCCAGAATGGACCACATATATCGAAGCTCCAAAATATATTAAACAGGTGTGGGGAACATAAAGCTACCAAGGATGCAAGGAAATAAATATCCTCACTGATGAGCTCCGGTTTATGGATTAGTTGAAAGGGATACGATTCCTATGAGCTTAAGGGCTTATTAGTCACATGTTGCTTAGTAGTAATAATACTAATGAGAAGGCAACCTTTGTTAAGAGCAAGAAAGTATGGATGACAAGAGAGGTACTGATGTGGGGAGCAAAGCCTGTGAAAGGAAAAGAAAATTTTGTCCATTCTCTAGTACTATTCGAGTATCTCTCCTGCTTTTCCTTTTCACTGGTTTCTTCTTCCTGGATATAATATTTTGACTCTTCAACCAAAGACCCCCAATTCTCACTTCTCGAGCTCCTCTCTTCATTTCTTTACCCCTTTCTGCTGATTCCAAGAAACGTGTCAACCATTTCATAACTATACATATATGCAGGCTTCATCAGACTGACTTTACCTAATCCAGATTATGTTAGAAGAGATAGTTAAGAGCTGGTATAGAGTCAATGGTGTCAGTCTGATGTTACCAACCTTATGTCTATAGCTGATTCTGTCAGTGAATCAAAAAGAAATATTTAAAGCATCCTTCTTTCAGTACTTGGCAGCTTCTTGCACCTCTCTTTTTCCAACAGCAAAAGAGGGCCATGCATGTAATAAAGGAGATGGGACTCACAATACCTTGAAAAACCAATCAGTGTGGTCTGTTGGATCTTTGCCTTGAATAGGATCAATTCACAGGTCCTTCAATCTTTTCCTTGTATGGATATTTAACAAGATGATCAATCCTGATGTCAACCCGATTAAAAAGGTGTAATACAGATAGGGTGGTGATGAAATCTGAAGCAAAAGTATGATACCTTCAAGAGGAAGGACATGAGGTGCATACCTTGTGAGTTACGATTGACAAAGACTTAAATAGACCGACTCCTTTTAGGAGTTCGATTTTGACCATTGACTTCTACTGCAACTGCTTTGCCAGCCGTTCATTTCTTATCATTAGGACTTCTAGTTGAAGTTGATGATTTCACATGATTACGATGCCCTGCTGTTGCGTTTTGACCTTTTTATGCATGTACGTTCTTTGCATGTATCATTAGATTCTTCTGCAAACTTATGAACCATATATAACAAAACCAACTGTGAGATGGGCAGTGCTTTTGTATGATAATGGGTTGTGTCATCACTTCAACGATGCTTTAGGTCTCCTCGACACTTGTGAATTTCTGGAAAAGATTTGGGCATAGGTAGCTGCTGTAGTTGTATCCATTTTGATGGAAAATGATCCTGATGTTAACAAATAGAAAGTGTGTTGCAGCATATTTCAGAAAGGATGCCGATGTAGAAAGATATAAGATACTAGAAAAAAAAATTTACATGTAATCTTAGGTGTATATCTGTTACATGGCTTATATGCGGAATAAAAAATAAAAATATTCTTTATAGCAATCATATCAAATATTTAGATGTGCAAGTAATTGTTAAGCTCATGACATGCCGATCCAGATATTTGTGGATATTACATTACTACTAACCTATCTCGGGATGAGCAAGACAAATGAGTGGCTTGAAGGTGATGAATATTGAACTCTTTGTCCACATACATACACACATACATACATATGTGCGTACATATATGCATGTATGATAAAATGTATATGCTTCTGGGGAGGAGCCAACTTGGCTTGTAGTACTTTCTAAAAACACTTCATGGGATTTACTTCAATCAAGGGCAATATGTTTAAATTTAAATTTCGTGAAAAACAAACGATTCTATCATGTCCTCCAGAAGAGACCAATTTCAGCACATATGAGATAATTGAAATTTGATAGGATTGATAGATGAGAAAGGAATGTTAAATTGAGTCAAATTTTGAATGACAACATAATGATAATAGGTGATCTAAATCTCTCTAGAAAGTTTTAGGGTCCGTCCGGTAGGAGAATAAGCAGGAATAAGGATGAGGAATAAGGGGAATAAGGGTCTATTCTCCGTTCGGCTGGAGGATAAGAATAAGGAGAATAAGGTGAAATAAATGTAGGTAAGGTGGGATAAAGATAGGAATAAGAGTGAAATAAGATGAAATAATGGAGAATAGTCGTACCACGGGGAAGCGTGTTGGGGGCTTATTCCCCTTATTCCATTCCTCATTATACCCCAAACGAACAGGGCCTTAGAGAATGCCACAAAGAAATATAAAAAGGACGGAAGCAACTAAGTTGGCTCCTCCGAGGGAGCATTTACATTTTACCTATATGTATGTATAGCCACGTGCATGCATGCGTGGTTTACGTGCACGCATGTTCGAAAAGGAAAGAGACTCTTGCTTTTGGCACTGTTGGCCTACCTCTTCGAGTTGGACTTTTCAACCAGAGGGAGAATGAGATCAAATGTGGATCCCTTTTTCTTAGGTGCCCGCATCGTTCACTCGTATTTCACATTGTTCTTAGTAATTTGAGCGAGTGATGGGGCTACAAAATCCTTGAGAAAGATTCTGTAGCATCCTCCAACTCCAAACCTCTGAGTGTTCTTAACTACTCCCATTTCAAGACTGCTAAAACCTTGGTCAGATCTACAATAGTTCCAACTCCTGACACAATGTCACTTAGAAAGGTGACCTTTTTGGAACTAGCGTATTGTAAGGTGACATCTTTCGAACTAGCACATTGTCATGCTCCAGGCACAACCACTTACACTTATTCATCCCAAGGCAGAATCAAGGGTAGATGGAGGCGATGACCGCACGATTTCATGCAACTCAGCACATATTCCCTTTTTCCTATTTATACACAGACGCAATCGTATATCTTGATAACTTTTGTTATATTTGTGCAAAGATCATGATTCTCATAACTTTTGTTGAAGTGAAATCTGAAAAAAAAACAAACAATTATCATAGTAAAACGAATGTAAATTTATACATAGCTATCAATAGGGATGGAAAAAAGTAATTTTATATAAATAAAAAATATGTATCCCTAGTCAAATTTTACAACAAAAAAGGTGGTAAAAACTTGTATCTCTATTTAGATACTGGTAAAACCCTGCTCAGCAGTTAAGGTATTTGTGGAAGAATGACATGGATTGTTCAATATTCATAGCCCAGCGCATGCACGCAGAAGGGAATAGATCACATTGCATCACCCTGTTTGCACATCGCGCATTCCTTAGACCAATTTTTAGCGCATACGATCTCGATGATGAGAATGTCTGACCAGCGACCAAAGAAATAATACCAACCTAATGTGGCCAAAATTGTACACATACTTGTCAACATGCCCACTACGTCAGACATACTACAGAATTTTACTGTTTCTGGGTAAATCCTAATTGATTATCAGTACAAATCAAGCTGCTACAACAAAATATAAATGACATAGGGATAACTTAAGAGCATATATACTGATTCGTAATTTGATCTTCCTAACCTAATACGATTCAAAAAAACCACATTATGCTCTTTTCATAAAATACATTTCAAGGTATTTCATCAGCATAACGACCTGAAAAGGTTTCCAAGGGATGCATCAACCACCTCACATGTGCTGTCTCAGCTCTCCGAATTGATCATCATTCTCCTGGGTGTCGTCTGAAAGGCGCACAGCATCCAGTTTTTGCCTGAGGACTTCCAACGCATTAATGACCATCTCATATGCAGTGATAGCTCCAGTGGATTCTACAGTAAATATGAAACTGTCCTCCCTGGCATAGATCTCTACAAGTCCAGGTTTCCCCATTGCTTCTGCTTTCTTGATCACTTCGTCATCGTAGCTATAAGCCTCGGCATCAATAACCACAACCTACACCAGGTTTTACATAAATCTAAATTAAATAAATTCTTCATTTTTTACTCAAAATAGGAGGAAACACGCAAAGGTGTCCGCCGCAGATTTACGAAGTTAATCAAGCCATGGTTACATGAGCCAAGACTCAAGGTGAGTCTTAGCTGAAACAATCTAAACAAAAAAAATATCCATGAAAGCAAAACATTGACAAGTTCCCTACTGAAAGTACAAACGTAAAGATGCATATCACTTCTGCCATACAGGAGGCATTAGCATCGAGAAGTAGCCAACATATTTCAGGTAAGGATTTTTTCAGATGCTATTGTGGTTCTGCACATTGAGTGCAGTATCTCTATAACCAAGTATGCTTTACTAACCAGGATCTTCGCAAACTCTACAACTTGCTAGTGAGATTGACATCTATTAATTGCAAATCCGTTAGCAACCATAACTTTTGATACACAAACATCACTGCCTTTGAGAAATGAAAAATATCAGCACTGGAAGGCGAAAATATAAAATTCAAGAGAACAGGGAAGGAACTCAGAGACAAATTTGTAAAAGGGCCAAAAGGAACACAAAAAAACATATTGCTGTAATTATTGAATGCAACTGAGACCAACCTGCTGGGTAGCTGGGTCGATGTCAAAAACCTTTGTAGGACTGCTGTCAACCCACTCCTTTTTCTCTTGCAGTGACAGTTTTTCCATCAGCTCTTCATTGATATGAATTTCTGGTTCATACATGAATGTCACGGTTGCAGCAGGAGACCATTTAGCATGATCCTTCCCAATACCTTTGCGAGCAATCGCTCGTAGTTTCAGTTCTTGCCCGCGACGCAACTTGACAATTATTATGCCCCTGGAGATAGAAATCAAAATCAAGACATTTTCTTGCTTCATGAAATAAAACTAGGAACACAAGGCATCTCCATCACAAAACAAGACAACCCCGTACTCAGCAAAGCTTCGAATCAGAATATTGCTTCATGAAATAAAACTAGGAATACAAGGCATCTCCATCACGGAACAAGACAACCCCGGTACTCAGCAAAGCTTCGAATCAGAATATCAATAAAATGGGCCATGAACATCTCCTTGGAAAGAGGATGTAAAGTACAATTATAAGGCTTTATCCTATATCTATCAGAATATCAAGGTCTTTAGTCTGCAAAAATATATAAAAGAAAATATGTGGAATCAAAGAAGAATGAAAACTTCGATTTTACGTGGAACCGTATTCCCTAAGGAGTGGGATGGAAACCTGGGAGAAGAAACCCATTAAGAGAGCTGCATTTTTTTTATGTTTCTCAACGAGTACATGGAGCGTCGCCCCCTATATATAGCCCCACCAACATAAGCAAGTCCCACCACTCATAAGATGGGCCCTGAACATCACTTTGGAAAGAGGATGCAAAGTACAATTACGAGGCTTTGTCAGAAAATCAAGGTCATCTAGACTGAATATATAAAAGAGAATATGTAGAATCAAAGAAAAAAGAAAAACTTCAATTTTGTATGGAATCATATTCCCGAGGGAGCAGGATGAAGCCACTGGAAAAAGCTACTAAGGGATGCATCTTCTATTATGTTTCTCAATGACATGGAGTGTGGCCCTATATATATAGCCTCACCAACATAAGCAAACACAATCACTCATCAATGTGGAAGACAACTTCAAACAATAGTAAGCCCAATTGAGAATTCTCTCAACGTTCCCTGTATCTCCTATACACATACGGGAGATATCATTTCAATAACCCCTTACTTCTCATCCCCTTTTTTCTCAATCATTTCTTTATATCTCTCCTCTTTTCTTGTCTCATCATCCCTTTTTTATATCAAAAACAGTCGACATTATTTTTTTACTGCTCTGCCTCACTTCCATTTTTTCTCATCATCTCTTTTTTTTGCTTTCTCTTCTTTCTTTTCATCTCCCCTTCGATTTTCTTTTCCTTTTTTTTGAAAAAATAAGGGTAGCGGGTTGTCTTACGCAATAATAAATATAATGGTTTCACGCCCAGTGGGGGATCATGTCCCTTTCTTCTTCGGAAGCAGCGCAGGAGAGAGAACCCAATGCTAGGGATTTCTATATGAAGCTTGCACCTCCCTCCATCAAATGCAGACAATCGATTCTTCGGCTATGGCTTCAGTCCATCGACGACGGTTCCACAAAAGGAACCCATCGTGGCATCGCTATTGTTGGTTGACTTGCACTGCTTCTGACTATGCATTGCTAAGACTCCAATTCATGGATCTCGCATGTGCATCGCGACATCGATGTTATGTGGGCATCGATGCTTGCTTATTCTCAAGCAGCATCGTTGTTGATCATCGTGTTGTAGCACAAACGATGTCTAGCATGATGCTCATCCCCACAACTATTACATATGTTTGGTTTAGGATTTCACAAAGAACCCAATGCCATCATTGCTGATAATGCACTGCTCGAGTCGGGATGATTCTTGATGTTGTCTCCGGCTGGAATCTTATGGAATTCTCCGAGCATAAAATTTTAAGACAAATAAAATAAATAATGAAAACAAAAATTTGATCATCTGAATTGAATAAATCCCATAATGTGTCTGCTCTGCCATCGCTGCTAGTGACAGGATGATCGTTAGGTTGTCTCCGGCTGGAATATTATGGCATTCTCCAAGCATAAACTTCTAGAACAACAAATAAAAGGAATAACGAAACAGCAAATTGATCCTATGAATTGAATAAATCCCAGCTGCCATTGCAGGCATTGCCACTTATCTTCAAACACATACATGAACTCAAGAACAAAAAATTCCAATGAGAACTTTTAAAATTAAAACTAGACCTTGGAAAACCTTGGAATCGGCTGTTGATACCATGTCGAAATCTAAAATATAAGAATGATGCACCATAGAACAAGACAAAACACGGATTTTATGTGGAATACTGCTCCAAAAGCACGGTGAGATCATAGGAGAAGAGCCACAAAAGGCTCAATCTTTCAATATTTTTCTCAAGAGATTACAAGGGGTGTAAGTCTCTTTATATAGCCCCACAATCCCATCCGTAAGCAATATAGGACTAAACATGAGTAATCTAATTAAATCTTGTAGAGATCTAATTATTTATTCAAATCGTACTTTGGCAATGCCCTTCAAGTTGGAGCTTAAAAAAACCTACATATTATCCCAAGAAAATACTCAACTCATCTTCACTTGATGCATCTTCTAAGGAGATGGGAGGAAACACGCTCTAAGTAGTTGATGTTGGGAGGGGGCATGCATGAAGTGAATGCTCGATGAAGAAATCGATGGATAGTAGAAGGGTTGGAGTGTTGATCTTCATGTAATTAGTTGATAAGCAGATTGAGATGATCCCAAGCAATATCAGTAGAAGTCCATAGAAAGTAGTAGCGATGTCAAGCACCAAAAATAAAGTGGTCCAATCCCCTAGGTCTCGAGAGTGGAAAGTTCATAGGAAGTACTAGTCGACGTCAAGCACCAAACGTAAAGTGGTCCTCTCCCTTACGAAGATCTTAAGAGTGGGGTCTCTCCATTCAAGAACTCTGAGAAACAGCCTCTCGCACATAGAAGCCATCATTGCTTCTCTTAGGTAGAGACCTTAAAGAGTGAGTCTCTCATTAGGGACCTCAAGTAGTGGATTGTCTTATAGATGAACCTCAAAGATGAGGTCTAATTCTGGGGGCCACAAGCAAAGGATGATAGATAAAATATAAACTTCGGTTGGGCAATCTAAGGTAGAAGAACAAATACATCATATCCTCACTCTCCCGTTCTCCCATACTTACCAGAAACATGAGGATAATTGACCAAGTCTAAGAGAACAAGTGGGGATAAACAAAAACTTCGTGCATTTTCCTTTTTAACCATATGTTTTCTTAAAACAACTATCATTTTCCTTACTTTTCATTAATTGTATTGCCTCTCCTTTTTTTACGGTCTTCATTTTTTTTGGAACAGTCCCACTTCTCTTTTTATGGATAGTTTTCAGTTTTTTCTTTCTCAGCATCCTCATTTTTATAAATTCTTCTTCATCAAATCCTTTTTACATGATAGCAACTTTTTAAATCAAAATGTGGCTCGTTAGGCCTTCATAAAATAAAACATTTTAAAAAGAAAACAAACCCACTAGTCCTTACGTGACCTTTGTTGCTATTGCTACTTAGTAGGTTTTGTATTTTAAAAAATTTAAATATATAAATTATTTATATACATATATACATATATTCTTACATATTTACATAAGTCTATATTTTTATATGATAAAATAAAAGAAACAATTGAATACAAATCGAACATTAAGCATCTTAGATTAATTTTGCTTAAAAAAGTAGGGAAAATAAATAAATAAATAGTCCAAAGAAATGTGTTCGACTAGTGACCGCTAAACGCGGGTCCTCTAGTGGAGCATCCACCCTCCAAACCAAACGGCCTAGTCTACTGT
The DNA here is from genome assembly GCA_037367405.1 of Ottelia alismoides. NCBI lineage: Eukaryota > Viridiplantae > Streptophyta > Magnoliopsida > Alismatales > Hydrocharitaceae > Ottelia > Ottelia alismoides. The sequence continues at coordinate 183,858 of JAZKJV010001847.1, read as the reverse complement.
TTTTTGTGACTCCTACAAAATAAAAAAATGGTGAAGCCTTCCCCTACTTTAAATAGGGTAGGCTAGATAAATTATTGCTCAAATCCATGTTGAAAATCCGACTACTTTTTACAAAGGTTGTCGGCTACCTAACGCACCTCCCACAAGGAGGGATTTGAACCATGGTCTTTTGGGTGGTAGGCACACTACACTATCCCCAGACCATTGAAGTGATAGGCACACTGCACTACGTAACACAGACAATCCAATAAAATAATATTCAAGTCACTACTATATAGTACAGATTTATTAAAATATAAAACTGATGTGCAAAAATATTAGAATATAAGATTAGGTTATTTAATTTTCACGTATATAATATGTGTAGTTACTTGTATTTAACTAATATTTAAGTGTAAATGATCTTATTTGTATATCTTTTATTCTAAAAAAATGAAAAGATTCTATAAAATTTTAGGATTGATTATTTATGAAACTACTTTTTTTATTTGTTACTTTGAAGCTATTTATTATTTGTTGTAAAGGTATTCATGTATTTAGATTTCTTAATTTACCTCGTGTTGACATCTGTCAACACCAGGACCATCGTCTCCAAGGCGATTCATTTACTTGTCCACTCTAGAACCACTTCTTCTCTGATGTCAACTTCCTCCTTGCGTTTGATCTCCTCTGAAAAACCTCAACAACAAGGTTGTTTAATCAACAACCTCGCCAGTGCCCTCCGTGGACTATCGAATTACAAGAATGCTAAACTCCCTATTTTATTCCATCATTTCTCCGCTTGATTCCAAACTTCAGTGACCTCCCTCAAGTAACAGACGAGGAGAACATGTACCCTGAGCTACAAGCAAGGATTGGGAGAGGATTTTGAGCGTGATATGAATGTTTCCGCCTCGTATCGCATCTCCAGCAAGTGCTCTGCCGCTGTGTCGTCGCGCGTTGAAGCAATGATTGGTGGCATGCTTCCACACTCCGAACTTTAGACAATTTCACCCATTGTTCTTCAATATACAGATTCTTCAGCTTCTCCCCTTATTTTTCCATCGATTTTGTCGTTTGTGTTTTAAGTTCCAATTTTGTTTCTTCCCCTTTCTTTCTTCTCCATCAACACATCCAACATTTCAATCAAACACACCACCTTCCCTCACTATATGCTCAATCCGATCCGATCACATTCGCTGATCCAGCAATTGGTCCTCTTCCCCCACTTTTGAATTGAGGACTATTCATCCATTTTTCCCCTATTTAGTCCCCCTGGTGATTGGAGATGGAGCTCAAGCTCTGTTCATCAGTGCAACAGAGGAGATAGGTGCATCTCCTAAATCCCAACCCTCCATCATCAGCTAGAGGAGCTCAAGTCGAATCTATTTGTGCTTCACGTTCCACGTTTAGAGTCTTGTAGTGACACAGCATGACTGGCAGAGGAGAAGAAGAGAAGGGAGCATTTCGCCCTCAGACCATTCATCCAGTCAGAGAAGACGATCCATGGGTATTTGACTTAAACCAAACTCCTGGAAATTTGCACCTGACCCCGCAACAATTCATCTATTCGCACAAGAGTTCCCACATACAGGACCATTGAACATCAAGGTTGAGTTCTAGGAATTACACAAAAGCCCTCTGGGATCCAAAATCAATATTCCTAACAAACTTCTTTTACAGATCGATCCCTGACGTCTAGAGCAAGACAAATGGGCCCATAGACATATAAATGAACTTAGATCAAATGTCGAGGAAGAAGAACTAAACTGACAGCATCACAATATAGTTGGCAGTAGGTGTTAACCAAGGCAAGAGGATATCACACCCATTTCCTGTTCAAAAAAAACTAGGCAAAATGTAACGAAGTTTGATATTGGATAGATTACGCATACGTTAATGCCATAAAGAAGCTCAAGTAGTGGAAGACTAATGAACAGTAGCTAATGCAGTAAGTGGAGACAGAAGATAGTATATCCCCCTTCTTCACAACCCTAATAAATCGTCTTCTCTGTCATAATATTCTGAAAAGTCAATGACACAGCATCAAAGATAGCATCGCAGCACATGTGTTGCAAATCCGGTTAACATATAGCTTGCTAATCGAAAAACCCAAACTAGCAACACATCAGAAGGTTGAGAATAGGGTAACAATGACACCCCTTGTGCCATAATTGTGATTGGTGATCAGCAACAATATGAACCGTCCTACCCAAGGGAATCTATCTGATTCGATCAAGCTGCTACCTACATCCAAAAAGGTGATTGATAACGCCCCAATCTACCAACATCCAAACTTAATAAAAATGAACAGAATAAGCATGCATACCTAAAACTTTTATGGAAACATGTAATGACGTACGTGTGGTGGCTATGACTACCAACTGTGGTGCCTTGAAGACTAGTTGGTACAATATATGCGGGGTTAACCTCGTTAATCCAACTTTTACGCCATGATATTTCAATTTGAGTAACTAAAGAAGTGTAACTTCGCCTATCTTCTGTGTGATGTTGGGAAGATTTGTGGCCATCAAGTATAATTGGTCGAGTCCATCTTGATTATATGACCAAAATATGGATCCCTCATAATACGTGTCAACCTTCAATAATCTCGAGATCCAAAAAATCCTTAAAGTGCATGACGTATCAGTAATGAACCATGGTTGACAGATGCTTGTAGCGCAAATGAGATCGTGCTTACACTTGTATTCATGTAGATAGTGCCTAACTGGTGCGTGCCAATTCTTCTTGTTGAATCTGAGATGCCTAATATATGAGAATATAACTGTATGATAGTTTAACTACGCATAGTTAGTGTTGACTCTCAAGCATACATCAAAAAAGTCCAAAGGTACTAGGCTAATCATGGTTCTTTCAGGAATATGACGGAGTTGCAAACAATGTAACTTGAGAATCTTTGCGCTAGGCGATAGTAATAGTCTATGCAATGGCGCTATCCTAGGTTGAGAGATGGTGCTAGAGCAACCATTCTGGACAACCATCATAGCATCAAGCTGGGCAATGGTGCTACGGGCACTAACTTAGATGACAGTACGGCTTCCTGGGCTTCTGGCGGTGGCTTCTCATAACTGGAGATTTCTTTGGGGGCTTTCAGAGAGAAGGGATGGAGTTTACAATCAGAAGATGACAGTCATCTTAATATGGATCCAACGATGCTTGTAAGGCCTCAATCAATATGTTTTTCAGGCAATGGTCGACTCCGGTTTCAAGTGACTTCAATTATGTGATATCATGCAGCTCTTAAGGGGAGGCACGAGAGAGACGGCGTGAGGCTAATAAAGCCCTTGAATGGTGGTGCAAAACCTTGTTGAATCTGTCCAAGGCCAAAGAAGCCTGATAAGGGTTGACGGTATCAAAAAGTGCAAAGATCAGATGATGTTGGGTGGGGATGTGGATACGAAACATCAATCTGTGACGCTGCTACAATGGCATATGGAAAATAATGAGTTTGATATATTAATAATGAACAATATGCCTTTACATGTAACTATGTAAGAGGATAGGGTTAGGGGCAGTAATCCATAGCCTTAAATTTCAGCGAATTTCGACGTGGCGGTACCGATATCGAAACCAAATATAATATTAATTTCTAGAATTTCAGCCAAAATTTCGACCGAAATTCGGTCATTTCAGTTAATTTCGGTCTATTTCAACTGAAATTGTTCACATATTTATCAAATTTTGATAGAAATGACCGAAATTTCGGTCCATTTCGACCGTAATTGTTCTAGACCACTATATATCATGCCTAGGCCAGGAATTGATATTTATAAGACACTATTTGGCCATTAAATGAAATTTATATGTCACTATAGCAACCACCATTGCAATACAGGCCATTATTCTAACCACCATTGTAATAAAATAAGGTCATTAGGAGTCCTCTTTAACCATATAAATATAATGTATAGGTTCTCATTACATCTCACAAGTCACAAGTTCATAACGCAACTTAAGTCTTGGAGAGCCAAGTTACCAGATTCCAAGCAAGGTGAGTTTTTTACTATCTTTTTTTTTCATAACACATCTTTTTTTAACATACTTGAAGATACCAAATATGTTTTTTTCATCTTTGAATGCTAACTTCAGAATCTTCAAAGTTTGGAATCTTTATATAACCATCTTGTTATCTTTGCCTAGACCATCTTGGAGAGTCAAATATGATTTTTACCATTTGGCTGCTAACTTCAGATAATCATCCACTTATCTTTGCATTAAAAAAATGTCAGTTTGTTATTGTAAAGATATTTCTATATTCTATGTACCTTTTAAGTTACTTTTATTTTCTTGTTTCCATCTTATTTAATTTACCATATATAAGAGAGCTGTTGACGCATATTTAGTTACTGTGTCCTTTTGCTATTTTATTTTCTTGTTATCCTCTTTATGTAATTTACCCATAGGCTACTCTCCTATATAAGAGAGCCTAGGGCTATGGAATAAACAACTCATTCACGTTTCCCAACATGGTATCAGAGCGACGGTCCTAGGCCGGAGTTCTGAACCCTAACCCTACCCCACCCGCCGCCCTTTCTCTCTCTCGATTTCTGCGAGGTCGTCGTCTTCCTGCTTCATGCGCGCGTGACCTTCTGTTCGCGAAGCGCGCCGCAGCCGCCTGGTGATTCTCGCTCCTGGCGATCGCGCGCTCATCTCCCTTCTGGCAGATCGCGCAACGTCTTCATCGCGCACTCGCGCGCACCTGGTAACCCTCCTGGCGATCATCGTGCGTAAGGCTTCTGCGCAGATCGCTTCCCTTCTGCGTGAGGTTTCTGCGCAGATCGCTTCTGGCGCCGCAGCCTCCTGGTGATTCTCCCTTCTGCGCAGATCGCTTCCCGCACCTGGCGATCATCGTGCGTGAGGCTTCTGCGTGAGGGTCCTGTGCGTGACCTATTCTGGAGACATCTTCATCGCGCGTGAGATTTCTGCGCACACGCGACACCTTCATCACACGTGAAGGTACTGTGCGCCTCATCTGCGCCGCCCTTCTGTAGCGCACCACCTTTTCTGTAGCGCTATCCTGTAGCACGCGAGGATCCTCATCGGCTAGGGCATCTTCTCAATCGTGCGCGAGGGTTTCTACAATCAAAACCTGTGCGCGTGCGGCTCGTAGCACGCATAGATCCATGGGGATAGTTGCTTGAGGTCTACACATGCAACTAATCCCGTCTATGTCATTGTAGACAAATATTATCTATTGCAGTTCGCTCCAGTCTTCCGTATCCACTATGTCAGAAAGCAAGGCAGATATCCCGTCCATGGGCGCATTTCGTGGTCCAGCGCCCATTGTCAAGATGGACGGTACGAACTATGAACTGTGGGCAATGCAGTTCATGAGTATGATGAAGTCCACGGGCAAGAAGCATATTCTCACAGAGCCCGAACCTGCAGAGAAGACTGGAGTCCATGCCTCATGGGAGGCTGACGACGCATATGCCAAGGTGTGGCTATCAGGCACATTGGCTATTGAGATCGCCAATGACATTCTACATCAACCCACAGCCAAAGACATGTGGGATATCCTAGCAGCGACATATTCTCAGGCGAAGAATGAGACCAAGATCCTGCAACTACAACATGATATATTCACAATCAAGCAGAATGGCCGCCCATTACATTCTCTTTACACATCTTTGAGAGGAATGTTTGAGAAGCTCCATAGCTTCATGCCTCTTACCGCCACACCGGAACAGCAGAAGACATACAGGAATGCGACGATGGTGGGTGTGTTTCTCGCTGCACTCGATCCAGAGTATGAGGCAGCACGTTCACAGATCTTGGCGGACTCGACTATTCATCCCATGGAGGAAGCTTTTCACAGATTGAGCAGGATTACTGTACCTTCAGCCGCCACTAGTCAGAATCCCTCAGCCATGGCAGCCAACAGAGGCCGTGGTTCTCAATACCAGGGCCGTGGACGTATTCCCCGTGGAAGGGGAGGCCGCACTAGGCCAACATGCTCATATTGTCACAGAGTCGGCCATACTGAAGACACATGCTACTCAAAGCATGGATTTCCTGCTTCCGCACGAGCTGCTGAACATATAGAGCCTCCGTCTGCTGCTTCACTGGATCAGCGCTTTGATGACCTGGTTGCCCGACTCAGGGGCATTATCCCACCATCTGGCCCAGCAACGACTACAGAGAGTCATACTGATACTGCTGCCTCTGCCACTGCTTCTGCATCTACCAGTACTTCAGGTAGTACACTTGCACTCCACAGTAGTAGATCTCATATACTGCCATGGATCATGGACTCGGGCGCCACACATCATTTATGTGGTGACCAGGGTCTACTTACAGGATACACCCAGATCCCTCCAGGACGGACAGTAGTAATTGCTGATGGCACGCATTCCCCTATCACTGGTCAGGGGGAGATTAGATTGACACCCTCTATGCAACTGAAGAATGTCCTACATGCACCACATTTTTCTATGAATCTGTTGTCGATTAGTCAGATCACGAAGGAACTTCACTGTCGAGCTATTTTTGATCCATCTTCTTTGATTTTTCAGGACATCCGTACGGGCAACGTGATTGGTCATGGCTATGAGCAAGGAGGCCTTTACCGTCTGAATCAGACCCCATTTGCTGGAACCACATCCTCTCCTGCTGAACAAGTATCTCCTCTCCTGTGGCATTTGCGATTTGGTCATTTACCGCTTCAGAAGTTGCGTCTAGTCCTACCATATAGTATCTCTCACACACCTATCCAGTGTGAGGCGTGTCAGTTGGGAAAACATCACAGGTCGTCTTTTCCCAGTAGTCAAGGTCGGAGTAGTAACTCCAAGTTTGAGTTGTTTCATGTCGATGTCTGGGGTCCAAGTCGTGTTCCCGATCATCAGGGACACAGGTTTTATATTGTTTTTGTGGATGATTTCTCTAGAGCATCATGGGTTTTTCTGATGAAAAATAAATCTGAAGCTGGAAATATTATTATCCATTTTCTAAATGAAATTCAAAATATTTTTTCTACATCTGTCAAGATTGTGAGAAGTGATAATGCCCTGGAATTATGTACCAACTTTCTAGCCAATTACTACTCCTCAAAAGGGATTATTCACCAAACATCGTGTGCTCATACGTCTCAACAGAATGGGGTTGCCGAAAGAAAACACCGTCACCTACTTGATGTTACAAGGTCACTTCTTATTCAGAGTCATGTTCCGTACTCCTACTGGGGTGATGCAGTCCTTACTGCATGTTACCTTATCAACCGTATTCCTTCGTCTGTCTTGAATGAACAAATTCCTTTCTCACTTATTTACCCTGACAAGGATTTGTTTATTCTTACTCCTCATGTGTTTGGTTCAGTCGCATTTGTCCATCAATTGTCGCCCGGTACTGACAAGCTCTCTCCTAGGGCTGTCAAGTGTGTCTTTGTGGGGTACCCCAGAACCCAAAAGGGGTACAAGTGTTTTGACCCTGTGCGTCGGCGGTATATGATCAGCGCAGATGTTACATTCTTTGAATCCATTATGTATTTTTCAGAATCCGGGAACATGCAGCCACCACCATTATCTCCTGATACCGTATTCATGGCACCACCAACATTACAGCCGTCACCACCATTACCAACACCACCACCACCGCCGCCACCAACAATATCCCCGTTACCATTCCATTACACCCGGCGGCCGAATCAAGCTCATGGCCCTGACCAGTCATCTAGCTCGCCTATGGTATGTAATGAAAATATTAATGTTGATGGATCTGACGACATTTCTCAGCAGGATGCCTTACAGGAGCATGGTGATACCACAGAGGATCTGGATGTTCCAATTGCTCTACGCAAGCCGAAGAGAATCTGTGCCAAGTATCCAGTATCAGCAGCAGTTTCGTTTGAGAGGCTATCTGGACCATTCAGGACGTTTGCATTGGCACTTTCAGCTACGGATATTCCACGAAACCACCATGAGGCTTTGCAGGATTCTCGATGGCGGCTAGCAATGGAGGAAGAGATGGCGGCACTTCAGTCTAGAGGAACATGGAGCTTGGTTACTATACCACCGGATGTCAACCCGGTGAGTTGTAAGTGGGTATTTACAGTGAAACATAATGCAGATGGCTCCATTGACAGGTACAAGGCACGCCTAGTTGCAAGGGGATTCACACAAACATATGGAGTAGATTACCTTGACACGTTCTCCCCGGTGGCTCGTCATTCCACTCTGCGGATCCTCTTATCAGTTGCAGTTACTAGGGACTGGCCACTCTATCAACTGGATGTGAAGAATGCCTTCCTGTATGGCGACCTGCAGGAGGAAGTCTACATGCAACAGCCACCAGGTTTTGCTGTTGAGGGGGAGTCTTCCAAGGTTTGCAGATTACATAAGGCTATCTATGGCCTTAAGCAGAGCCCCAGAGCATGGTTCCAGAAGCTGTCAGACCTCTTTGAGAAACAAGGATACAAACGTTCCAATGCTGATCATTCCTTGTTTGTACAGAAGACGGCAAGAGGTATTGTTGTAATCATGGTTTACGTTGACGATATCTTGATTACAGGTGATGATGACCAGGGCATTAAGCTGGCAAAGGAAAGGCTGGGGACCAAGTTTGTCACCAAGGACTTGGGAGTCCTTAGATATTTTCTGGGGCTGGAGTTTGCCAGAAATCCGTATGGATTAGTCATGTCACAGAGGAAGTATGTCACAGATCTACTGAGTGAGACAGGTATGCTAGGGTGTCGACCTGCTGCGACACCAATGGACCCTAGCATGAAGCTGTATGATGATGATACAGAGGAGGTTGACAGGAGAAGATACAGAGAGCTGGTAGGCAAATTGTTATATGTCACGATCACTAGGCCAGACATATTATTTGCAGTGAGCCGTGTGAGCCAGTTCATGGAGCAGCCCCGTCAGGTGCATATGGATGCAATACACATGATACTTAGATATCTCAAATCTTCTCCAGGTAAAGGTCTGCTATTCAAGAAAGGAAAGGGGATTTCTGTCTCAGCGTGCGCAGATGCAGACTATGCAGGATGTCCTAAGGATAGGAAGTCCACCTCAGGGTATGCGGTCTATGTTGGAGATGCCCTAGTCTCATGGAGGAGCAAGAAGCAAACTGTGGTAGCTAGATCCAGTGCTGAATCCGAATATAGGGCTATGGCCCAGGCTACTACAGAGATGATGTGGGTGAAAGCAGTGCTGACAGATTTATGCTTAGATATACCACTTCCTATGAACTTGGAGTGTGATAATCAGGCTGCTTTGTTCATTGCAAACAATCCTGCATTCCATGAACGGACCAAGCATATTGAGGTGGATTGCCACTTCATACGTGATATGATTCAGAAAGGATTCATCACCACATCCCATGTTACTTCAGAGAACCAGACTGCAGATATATTCACCAAGGCATTGTTACGTGGCCCGTTTCAGAAGTGTGCTTCCAAGCTGAGCATGATTGACATCTATGCTCCATCTTGAGGGGGAGTGTTGACGCATATTTAGTTACTGTGTCCTTTTGCTATTTTATTTTCTTGTTATCCTCTTTATGTAATTTACCCATAGGCTACTCTCCTATATAAGAGAGCCTAGGGCTATGGAATAAACAACTCATTCACGTTTCCCAACAAGAGCCTAGGGTTCTCTAGAATAAACAACAAAACCTTTTCTTCCAACATGGTATCAGAGCCAAAACCCTAGCCGCCCACCACCTCCCCTCCTCTCTTGCCCCCCCACCCCTCTCCTCTTGCCGCTGGCCACCCACCCTCCTCCCGCTGCCGTCGAACCCCCCCACCTCTCTCCTCTTCCCGTCGCCGGCCCCTCCCTCCTCTTCCCGCCGCCGGCCCCAACCCCCTCCTCCTGCCGCTGGCCCCAACCCCCCCCCCCCCCCTTCCCGCCGCCAGCCCCTCCTCTCTTCCGGTGCCGCCACCTATGGGTTTGAGTGCATAAGTCTACATATGCACTCAAATCCCATGATGTTTATGTAGACATTTGTTCTTTGGTCTACAAACCCTAGTTCCATATCACTGGCAAAATGTCAGAAAACAAGGTCGATATGCCCTCCATAGGCACTTACAAAGGTTCAGCGCCCATTGTCAAGATGGATGGGACGAACTATGAGCTCTGAGTAATGCAGTTCATGAGCCTCATGAAGTCGAATGGTAAGAAGCACATTCTTACCGAAGATGAGTCGGTAGAGAAAACTGGGGTTTATGCCTCCTGGGAGGCTGATGATTCATACGCCAAAGTATGGCTTTCAAGTACACTAGCGATGGAGATTGCTAATGATGTCCTCCATCAACCCACTCCTAAGGCGATGTGGGACATACTTGCAGCAACATACTCACAAGCATAGTTATTAAGGCGGCAAGGCGACAGGGCATTAATCCTGGGCACCCGGGCTCCTAGACGTCTCCCAAAATGTGTCCTACATATCGCATTTGAGACATGTGACATATAATTATTTAAAGCAAATGGATATCGCATGTCTCAAATGCGACATCATTTTTTATTTTTTTAAGCGCATGTCGTATTTTGGAGATGCGACATCAATTAATATATTTTAAAAAATTACAGTAGGTATTGGATTTATTTATCTGTTAAGAACATATGTATTTATAAATACATACTAACTAGATCGTTAGAATAATAAATGTCATTTAACCAAACATTAGTGATTAATCACAAGAATGAAGAATCACAACACATAAAGGAACCAGAACATAGATAATTAAACAAGCTATCCAGTTACAACCAAAAAAAGGGGGAAATGTAGTAAAAATACAGTCAAATTGTTTGGCATAACACAACATTTCAAAGACTGAAAGACAATAATCTAATGCTTCAATCATCATCATCACACAGGTTAGTTTCTTCTTCATGTCCTTCATCTTGCTCTTGGCCATCATCATTTAGATCCATTCAATCATCTTCCCAGTCTTCTTCCTCCTCATTGTCCGGAACATGAGGAGGTACATATTGTCGTCTAATCACATGTGCACAACGAGTACCATGACGACCACGGCCACAGAGACCACCACGTGCTGAAGTGCTTGGTTGTGCTTGTGGGACTCCTTCTAGGAGAAGAACCTTCATATGCTTGAGAAGCACATAATGTTTCATCAATGACCCTTAGTGTAAGCCCTGGTACAACCTCTGGTTCCATGTAAAGACCTTCATCCATTCACTCGACCAATCTAACTCTGAAAGAGCAATTAGATCAAAATCTTTTGCTAAATTCCCCAGCCTCCTATTTTTGAATCTCTCCTCAAGTTGCTTGTTGTATTGGATGTAAACGAGCTTGGAAAGTCTATCAACCTCCAACTTATCCTCCTCTTTGTGTGGATCTGCACATTCATTCAAGTATTACGTAAATTTACAAGTATAAAGTTGGCATTTATATTTGTAAAGTTATACGTGTTTTTGATACACACAAAGTCAAAAGCACTCCAATTGCGTTCACAAGAGGAAGATATGCAGCATAGTCCCAAAATACGCTTTGCCACCCACTTCAGAGCGGGGGTGGGACTTCCATAAGTATCCCACCATTCCACTACACAATAAGACTATAATGTAAACACATCTTACCATCAAATCATTCAATATAAATAATGAAATATAACTTACATGGAGGTATTTTTCCCTGTCTAATAGCAATTGCCCTGTCAAACATACCACGAGCTCCTTTGTAGACCTCCATTTCAGAGCATATCACGTCTTGTTGATCGGGATCATCAAGCATCCTCTCAAGGCAAAATATGAAATCAACTTCATATCTTCCCATCAATGCCTCATTGTTGTCCTTCACTTTACAATAAAATGCAGGAATCAAGAAGCATCTTGCACATACAAAGGACGATCCATCTGATTATCCCAGCGAGAATCAATAATTTGTAGAATAGGCATGTAATCTGTTTCCCTCCTGCCAAAGTTTTCAATAATCATTTCCTTTGCAGTGTCAAATGCCCTAGCAATGTATCCCATGGGTGGCTTCTCATCAGCATCCACTAAACGCAACACAGTAACGATGGGTTGCACAGCTCTAAGATAATCTTCAATTTTTTCCCAAAAAGCATTCGCCATCACAGTTTCATAGACATATTTCTCACCATGTGTCTTCGACCAAGAACTACTGTTCCACACCTCAGAAATAAATAAAGACGACAACGCTTTCCTTTGCTTTAGCAAACTAGTAAGGGTCAAGTAGTTGGTAGCAAAGCGGGTAACTCCGCTTCTAGACAGCTCTTGGTGATCCTCACTGAACTGTAGAAACGCATCGTGCAACAAAATATGCTGGTAAATATACGTTGTTACTTTTCTGACCCTCTTGATAACTCCTGCAAATTTCTGTAACTTAGAAATATCCTAAAGCATCAAATCCAAGTATTGTGCAGCACATGGAGTCCAAAAGAGGTTTTTCCTCTTCTCCATCAGTAACTTTCCTGCTAAAACAAAATTGCTTGCATTGTCTGTGACAACTTGTACAACGTTCTCCTCACCCACCATCTCCACAGCCTCGTCTATCAATTTGAACACATACTCCCCAGTGTGTACATCGGATGTTGCATAATTTGCATAAATAAAAATGACTCTTCTGGAGAATTAACAAGGAAGTTTATCAGACTTCGTTGTCGTTTATCAGTCTATGCATCACACATAATCGTGCATCCATATGTCCTCCAATGACTTTCATGCTTCACCTGCAAATCTTTGGTCATTGCATATAATCTTTCAAGTAGGGGTTTTCGCAATCGGTGATAAGATGGAGGAACAAATCCTCTCCCAGCTTGGACAACAGCCTCCACTTCCACCTCAAATGCTTCTCGTTGTGCAACATTAAAAGGGATGCCACCTGTATAGAATAGCTCAGCTATGGCATCATATGCCACCTGTGTAGCATCCTTTTTTAAAGCAAACTCAATTGTAGTTTGTTGTGCTTCACCACGAGCCCTTGCTGCCTTCCTTTGAGCCACAACCTTCCATGGGCTAGCAGAACTAAACGAGTCCATAGGACCCCTGCCGTGTGGATCCTTCCGTACAGGTGGCCTATTTGCAGAACATGAACCAGAACCCGATTTAACGTTTTTACATGTTGTAGCCGTAGGTTGTGAGTCATCCAAGATGACTACATGTTCACTACGATCACCATCATCTGCATTTGGAATGTTTGAATCAGCTCCACTATATCTGTAATCAACGACTACCTCTCTCTTCTTGTTACGATTTTTGAAGTTAGCCATCTCTTTCTTAATCTCCACAGTGGCTTTTGGACACATAGATACATCCCGATAACCACCAATCAAGTGTTCCTTCTGCCTTTTGATGCCACCATTAGTAATGTGGCCGCACAATGCACATTGCACTTTATTCTTGTCTAGTGTATTCAGCCAAAAAGAGTACTTCCAACCGGGATCCTTCGACACCGCTTTCAAGCATGGATCATTCATTTTGTCGGTGAAGCGGGGATCAATTTCCCCAAGCCTTTGCAAAGTAGATGGGGTTGGTGTAGTAGGATTAGGAATGGCATCTCCATCCAAGGATTCCATTGAAGTCATTCTAATGGGAGAGCAAGAGAACATAGGGAGGCTACTGGAGGAGGAGGGAAGTCGCTGGAGGAGGTAAGGAGGTCGCTGGAGGAGGAGGAAGGCCGTTGGAGGATGAGGGAGGTCGCTGGAGGAGGTAGGGAGGCCGCTGGAGGAGGGAGGAGGCCGCTGGAGGAAGAGGAAGGCCGCTGGAGTAGGTAGGGAGGCCGTCGAAGGAGGACGGAGGTCGTCGGAGAAGGAGGAAGGCCGCTGGAGGAGGTAGGGACGCAACTGCGGAGGAGATTCTTCTCTACAGGGACGACGCAAGGGGTTTCGCAGGCAAGGTCGAATGAGGGTCGGGTCGAATGCGGTGGGGTAATACAAGGTTGAATGGGTATATCGCATTTCAAATTTTCAAATATGCGATATGTATATCGCATTTTGAAAATACGCTATGTATATCGCATTTTGTAAATGCGATATGTATATCGTATTTTAAAAATATGATATATGTGTAGTACGCATAAAAAAAAGTCGTCCAGGCCATGGTTTTAAAAAACGCGCCTCGAGGCGCCGAGGCGTAAGCCTCGAGGCGGTTTTCCAAGAAAAACGCCTCGAGGCTATAGCCTCAGTCTGGATATCTGAGGCGTAAGCCTCAGAGACCCGAGGCGGTATCGAGGCGGTCGAGGCAGTGAGGCGGTCCCGAGGCGCCGCCTCAATCTGTTGTGCATTTTCTTAGGTAAATACATAAAAAAACTATATAAAGTTGTACTTTTATAATAATATTAAAGTTATATAGCATATTTTAGTTACAAACATACAAGTCACAATCGCAATATTGTGTTATAGTATCATCATATGTTATTCCCAAAACATAACATTTCATAAATATACAATTATACATTTATATTACAATCACTATTGCATCAAAGAAATCATGCAAGAGTACAATGATTGTTTCTAATTAGTATGAACAAATTTTAAGCCAACAATTGATATTCGATTGCTTATATCGCTACAATGAGTATAATATATGTTTAAGAAACTGTATATTTTTGTAAGAATATTAGAAATTCACATATTTACTATATTAATATTACTTAATCACAAATTAAAACTAGCATATATGGTTAATACGGTATTCTTTGTACATCTATTAGATTTAAATTATTCAAATTTAGGATTTATGATCATATATTTTGTCAATGTTTGAAGTTTATGGCTTTATGATAATATAATTTGCTTATTAATAATTTTGACATGTATTTTCTCTATAAATCGAGGCTTACGCCTCGACCGCCTCGAGGCTTACGCCTCACCTCAATAACAGAAAACCGCCTCGATCCGCCTCACGTTTTTTAAAACCTTGGTCCAGGCGACCCAAGGCGTACGCCATTTTCTATGAAAGCAAGGCGTGCTTTCTAGGCGCACGGCCTGGGGCACCTGGGCGCCTAGGCGGCCGCCTAGGCGCACCTAGGCACGTGCCTTAACATCCATGCTCACAAGTGCGAAATGAGACCAAGATCCTTCAACTCCAGCATGACATATTTACAGTCAAACAGAATAGACGGCATCTTCACTCCTTTATATACATCCTTGCGAGGGATATTTGAGAAGATCTACAGCATCATTCCTCTTACGGCGACTCCCGAGCAGCAGAAGACCTTTCGGAATGCTACAATAGTGGGGGTCTTACTTGCGGCACTTGACCATGAATATGATGCTGCTCGCTCGTAGATTCTTGCATATGCTACTATTCCTCCAATGGAGGAAGTTTACCGCAGGCTTACCGGATTACAGTCTCGTCTAATGCTCCTACTCAGCCTCCTTCCGCGATGACGGCCTCCAGAGTCAGAGGAGCCCCTTCTTCGTTCTGTGGCCGTGGACCTCGTGGTAGAGGCGACCGTTTTCATCAGCCTTACACCTTTTGTCATCGTCCAAGTCACGCTGAGGATACAAGCTATTCTAAGCATGGTTTTCCGACCTCGACGCGTGTAGCCGAGCATGTTGCATCTCCACCAGCATCTGCCTCAGACCAGAGGCTTGAGGAACTTGTTGCCAGATTGCGTGATATTATGCCCCCTGCCTCTACAGAATCTCCAGGAGGCAACTCAGATATTGTTGCTTCAGCCTCTGCCAATACATCAGCCACTGCTAGCACCTCAAGTAGTGCTTATGCCTTTACTTCCTATCATGGATTTGACGTTTCAGTATGGATTATGGACGCCGGCGCGACACATCATCTTTGCCGAGACAAAGATAAACTTACATCCTATAGGGAGATTCCCCCGGGGCGAACTGTCGTGATAGACGATGGGACTCATTCCCCCAACATTGGACAGGGGGAGATCAATCTATCGTCTTCTATGTGTCTACAGAATGTGTTACATGCTCCTGATTTTTCGATGAATTTACTTTCTATCAGTCAGGTTACGAAGAGTTTGCACTGTTGCGCTATATTTGACCCATCGTCTCTTGTTTTTCATGACATTCTTACGGGCAGGGTGATTGGTTGTGGCTGTGAGCATGATGGTCTTTATTGTCTGATCCGAACTCCCTATGCTGGTGTCTCCTCTCAGTCAAGTGGACCAGTCTCTCCATTTACATGACATCTATGATTTAGCCACGCCATCTCCTTCTTCAGAAGATGCGTCATATCTTGCCTCAGATTTCACCGAGTTCTTCCTTTCAGTGTGAAGCATGTCAATTGGGAAAGCACCATAGATCTATTTTTCCTAGTCATCGATCTCAGAACAGTAACTCCCCTTTTGAATTATTTCATGTTGACATTTGGGGTCCGAGTCGTGTTCCTGATCACCAGGGGCACAGGTTTTATCTTGTTGTTGTTGATGACTTTTCTCAGTTGTCGTGGGTGTTTTTGTTGAAGAATAAATCTGAAGCAGGGGATGTGATCAAAAATCTTATAATGAAGTGCAGAATGTTTTTTCCTCTACTGTGAAATATGTAAGTATGGATAATGCTTTGGAGTTTTGTCTCGTGCCCTTTCACATTTCTTCTCATCTCGAGGCATTATCTATCAAACCATTTGTGCTTACACGTCTCAACAGAATGGAGTTGTAGAGAGAAAGCATCGTCATCTTCTTGATATCACTTGGACCCTCATTATCCAGAGTTGTGCCCCCATTTCTTTTTGGGTTAATGCAGTCCTTACGGCATGTTATCTAGTGCATCGTATGCCATTATATGTCTTAGGTGAGAAAGTTCCTCTTTCTATTGTTTTTCTTGACAAGGAATTATTCTCATTTACTCCTCGTGTCTTTAGCGTTCTTGCCTTCATTCACCGGTTGTCTCCGAGACTTGACAAGCTCTCACCTAGGGCTGTCAAGTGTGTGTTTGTTGGTTACTCTCAGACTCAGAAGGGTTGACGATGATATGACCCTATAAACAGGAAATATTTTATCAGTGTTGATGTTACATTCTTTGAGTCTGTGATGTATTTCTCCCCTGCAGGTGACAGGTTGGCCTCATCCACATCTGATGATGAGATCTATGTATCACCTCCTCCTCTGTGTCTGTCTTTTCCCGTTCCAGCTCTTGTTGTTCCACCACCATCATCATCACCACTACCATCACCACCTCCACAACAACATATTTCACCCTTACCGAAATTCTATACTCGTCGGTCTGTTCCTGCTCATGGTACTCGTCAATCATCCAGCACGCCTCAGGTTTGTCCAGATATTATTACTAACGATGGGTCTGATAATGTGCAAGTGCAGGGATCTTTGCAGGAGAATAGCATACCGGCGAGTATTGTTTCTGATGATCTGAATGTACCTATTGTCATACGGAAGCAGAAGCGTACATGTACGTCATATCCAATTGCTTCACAGGTTTCCTTCCATCGTCTCACAGGGGAATTTCAGAGATTTGTTGTGGCTCTATCAGCCGTGGAAATACCACGGAATTATCAGGACGCCTTAAAGGTTGGGTGTTGGCGTTCAGTCATGGAGGAGGAAATGGTTGCTCTGCAGTCGCGGGGTACATGGAACTTGGTTCCCGCTCCCCTAGGAGCATCTGTTGTCAGCTGTAAATGGGTATTCACTGTCAAATATCATGCAGATGACAGCATTGACCGTTACAAGGCAAGGCTAGTGACGCGAGGGTTCACTCAAACATACGGCGCAGATTATATGGACACATTCTCTCCAGATGCGTGTCACTCGACTCTACGTGTCCTCCTGTCAGTTGTTGTGGTACGTGATTGGCCCTTACTTCAGCTTGATGTTAAGAATGCCTTTTTGTATGAGGATCTGCAGGAAGAAGTCTACATGCAGCAGCCTCCGGGGTTTGTTGCTGAAGGGGAGAGTCAGATGGTGTGTAGACTTCACAAGGCAATATATGGTCTTAAAAAAAGACCACGGGCGTGGTTTCAGAAGCTCTCTGATCTAATTGAAAAGTAAGGGTTCAAAAGATCAAATGCATATCATTCTTTGTTTGTCCAGAAGACTTCCAGAGGTACGGTTGTTATCATGGTGTATGTTGATGATATACTCGTTACAAGAGATGATACGCAGGGGATAAAGATGGCAAAAGCATTTCTGGGCTTTCAGTTTGTTACTAAGGATCTTGGCACTTGATGATATTTTATGGGGTTAGAATTAACTAGGAATGTGTAGGGTCTTGTGATGACCCAAAGGAAGTATATTACAAACATGCTTGTTGAGACGAGCATGATTGGGTGTCGACCCACAACTACTCCTATGGATCCTAGCATGAAGTTATATGATGATGATACAGATAAGGTTGACAAGAGAAGATATAGAGAGATGGTGCGAAAGCTCTATATTACTATCACTAGACCTGGTATCACTTTGGCAGTGAGTCGGGTGAGTCAGTTCATGGAACAACCCAGACAAATACATATGGATGCCATATACATGATACTGAGATATCTAAAGTCATCTCCAGGCGCAGGATTACTGTTCAGGAAAGAAACAAACATTTTTATTTCTGCATGTGTTGATGTATGCAGGATGCCCTAAGGATCAGAAGTATACTTGAGGTTTTGCAGTGTTTGTGGCAAGTTCTTTGGTTTCTTGGAAAAGCAAGAAACAAACAGTGGTGGCTAGATCTAGTGTTGAATCTGAATATAGGGCCATGGCACAAGCAAGTACTGAGATGATGTGGGTTCGAGCTGTGTTAGAAGATTCGCACATAGATGTACCTCTACCCATGCAGCTACAATGTGATAATCAAGCCGCGCTATTCATTGTTAATAATCCTGCTTTTCATGAAAGAACAAAGCATATCGCGGTAGACTGCCACTATACTAGCACTATGATCTAAAAGGGCTAGATTTCTATTTCTCATGTCAGTTCAGGAGAGCAGACTGCCGACATCTTCACCAAGCCACTGCTCAGAGGGCCCTTCCAGAAGTGTTCTTCCAAGCTGAGCATGATTGATGTTTATGCTCCATCTTGAGGGGGAGTGTAGATATATTTCTGTATTTTATGTACCTTTTCAGTTACTTTTATTTTCTTGTTTCCATCTTATGTAATTTACCCATAGGCCTTCTCTATATAAGAGAGCCTAAAGTTCTCTGGAATAAACAACGAATCCTTTTCTTCCAACAGTTATGCATCTCATGACTAATATGCTAACAAAGCAACGTTACTCTAATTGTCTCTTGACCATTGGTGCAAATGCCATGCATGTTGAATAAAAAGGCCAAACAAGTATTGATACATGGACCATTTACAAGGAAAGAATTATTCTTCCTACTATCCTAGAGGCTATCTAATCAGCATAGAAATTCATATTAGCATGGAGCACCTTATCATTTAACCTGAGGTTATAATCTAGACACAAATTATTACTAATTATCTAGCATCCCAATGCATTTAGCTAGAATGGATCCATTCAACTAAGGTCTAGCTCCATCTTTTCCACCAAGGAATGAATCAGAAAGAGTACATGGATCCACCAAGGAATTCGTGGTCCGGTTGAATCTCATTCCCATCCCAAATAAGAATGTAATACTAGTAACTTAGTGATTAGTATTAGTAAATGTACACATTATGTGATTGTTGTATCATGTGATCTTGTAAACTTGTTTTATGACATTTACTAATTTAATTTTAAAATTATCTACGCATTCTCTATAATAAAAGTATTATTATTCTTTTGAGAATTGACAAAAAAATTGAATGTCAAAATTTAAGTTTGTGTACTAGCCATTAGTCGGCCAGCCCGACTAATCGGGTCGACTACTCGGTCGACTTTTACATAGAGGTTTTTTGTTTTTTTTAATTTTTTATTTTTTAAAGGCAAACTTATTCTAATATGTTTAATGTTATATTAAAGTTAATTAATTCTTTTATTTCATTATGATAGTATAGAAAATGTACAGATCTATGTGAATATATATGAATATATGTATAAAAATGATTTATATATTTAAAATAATTAAAATTTTTAAAATTGACTAACGGCCGACTAAATCTGATTAGTCACTCGACTGCCGATTAATCCTAAGTCAGTACCCCCGCCGATCGAGTACTGAATACCGATTTCTGCAACCTTGTCTGTTGCTTCTTCGAATCAGAGGTATGATGACCTTGTTGCTCGATTGAGGGACATTATGCCTCCGAGGAATTCCCTAGCTTCTACGCCTACTCCAGGAGGTCACTCAGATGTTGCAGCTTCTGCCTCTATCAATACCTCTGCCACTGCCAATACCTCAGGTAGCATCTATGCTCTTACTAGTTGCCATGGATCTGATATTACATATTGGATTATGGACTCCAGGGCAACACACCACATGTGTAGGGACAGAGATCAGTTCGCGGCTTACCGATAGGTTCCTCCTAGCAGAACCATTGTCATAGTTGATGGTACCCATTCCCTAATCACAGGATAGGGGGAGATCAGTTTGACACCTTCGATGTGTTTGTAGAATGTGTTGCATGCACCTAAATTTTCTATGATTTATTATCTATTAGTCAGATTACGAACGAGTTATATTAACGTGCTTTTTTTGACCCGTTGTCTCTTGTATTTCAGGATATTCTTACAGGCAGGGTGATTGACTGTGCGCAAGGAGGCCTCTACCGACTGGTCCAAACTCCATATGTTGGCCTATCCTAGCATTCTACAGGACCAGTCTCTCCTTTTATGTGGCACATGCGCTTTGGTCACCTTCCCCTTTAGAAGATGTGGCCATGGCCTCAAATTTCGGCAAAATTCGATCGAATTTCGGTCGAATTTCGATTTCGGTGGGTGACCGAAATCCAAACGAAATGACTGATGTCGACCGAAATCTGGGGGGCTAGTTCAAAAACAGACCAAAATGACCGAAATTTCGGTCGAATTTCGACCGAAATTCGACCAAAATTTCATTTCGGTCAGTCTCCGAAATGAAACCGAAATCCGGCATTTAAGGCCTTGGATGTGGCATGTTCTCCCTCAAATCTCACCTCGTTCATCCTTCCATTGCAAGGCATGTCAGTTGGTGAAGCACCATCTGTCCGTGTTTCTTAGTCGTAAGAGTCGAAGCAGTAACTCCCCTTTTGAGTTATTTCATGTTGATATTTGGGGTCCGAATTGTGTTCCCGATCACCAAGGATACAGGTTTTGCCTTGTTGTTGTTGATGATTTTTCTCATCTGTCATTGGTTGTTTTATTGAAAAATAAGTTTGAGGCTGGGGATGCGATTAAAACTTTTATCAATGAAGTACAGAATATTTTTTCCTCTTCTGTCAAACATGTGAGAACTGATAATGCTTTGGAATTATGTACTTGTGTACTATCCCAATTCGTTTCATCTCGTTGGTATTGTTTATCAAACAACACGTGTCTACATTATTTCTGCTCATGGTCATCGCCAGGCATCAAGCACGCCTCAGGGATGTTATGAATACATTCTTTCTAACGATGGGTATGGAGTTGTGTCTGCGCAGGAATCTTCGTAGGAGACTAGCATACAGACTAAGGAGATTCTCAATGACATGGATGTAAATATTGTGCTTCGAAAGCATAAGCGTACTTTTGTCTCATATCCTCTCGCTTCATAGGTTTCCTTTAATCGCTTGACAGGGGAATTCACGAGATTTGCAGTTGCTCTCTACCGTGAAAATACCACGGAATTACCAGGAGGCCTTGAGAGACAGTCGGCCGCGTTTGGCTATGGAAGAGGAGATGGTTGCTCTACAATCACGTAGTACATGGAGCTCGGTTCTCGCTCCCAATGGAGCGTCTATTGTCGATTGCAAGTGGGTGTTTAATGTAAACACCATGCATATGGGAGTCTTTATCATTACAATGCCAGATTGGTTGCACATGGCTTTACTCAGACGTATGGAGTGGATTATCTGGACACATTCCCCATGTTGCTCACCACTCTATTGTATGAGTTCTTTCCGTTGTGGTAATACGTGATTGGCCTTTATTTCAGCTTGATGTTAAAAATGAATTTCTGTATGACAATCTCCAAGAGGAAGTCAGCATGCAACAGCCTCCAGGGTTTGTTGCTAAGCGGGAGTGTCAGAAGGTTTGTGGACTTCATAAGCAGTATATGGCCTTAAGTAGAGTCTAAGGCATGGTTTCAGAAGCTCTCGGATCTGATTGAGAGGCAGGGATACAAGAGATCGAATGCAGATCATTCACTGTTTGTATAGAGAACTTTCATAGGTACGATTGTTATCATGGTATATGTTGGAGTATATCTTATGTGTCACTTATCTTGTAGATGGGTAAATGGATCTCTCCAGGATCCATTTACCACATCTTGTGGTTTAGTTCCACATCTACCGTCTATGAGATGTGGAGACTCGGTAAAGGCTATATAAGAAGACTCTCGCCCCATGTATCCAGTAAGAAAATGCAATGCAACTATCAGCCCTCTGAGGTTTTCTCCCGTGGTTTCATCCCGCTCCTTAGAGAGTAGGGTTCCACGTTAAAATCCCGTATTCTTCAATATTTTTATCTTTACCTCTGATACACTTCCGCGTTCCTATTTTCTAACATGGTATCAGAGCGGGTCGATTCTCGAGAATTATTTATTTTTTGTTGTTCAAGATTCGAGGTTCAATTCTAGGGTTTTGTTAAAATCCTAGTTCATAATTTTGTCAAAATTCGATTTTTGTTGTTGAATCTCGATCCCATGTTCTGAAGATCAAAGAAGCCGCTCTTTGTTTGGGTTTCTGGAACCCATAATTCAAGCATACCAGTCGCAGTCTTCTTTCTCAGGCGATGCACTCCGGTGAGCGGTCCTCCTGGTTTGGTGTCTGGCCCTCCTCTCATTGCAACCCAACCTCCAGCGCCGCTGATCTCCAGGCAGCAAGGTCCCGGTGAGGCGAGCCACCAGTTCCAGGCGACGCCGCCCCTCGAACGCCTTCAATCTCCATCATGCAGTTCCCAGTCCCATGCGGCCTGGCATAGAAAGAAGAGGGGGCTCACTGCCCCTCTTCCCATCCTATTCCTCCTCTCCAGGCGACGCCGCCTTCCCCATGGTTGCTCTATGAGCGGTGCCACCAGCCCTCCTTCGCGCTGACCTCCAGTGCATGCCGTAGGCGGTGCTCCCATCTTGCTGCCCTCTTTCCAATATGAGGTGACGGCAACCTTTCGCAAAACCCACGCGGCGATGCCCTCTAGGGCTGCGCACCCAGGCTCCTCGGGCCGTACAACAGAATCGCCCCCTCCAAGCAGAGGTCCCGACTAGGCGGCGACTCCTTCTCCTCGACTGCACCAGCCACCATGATCAGCAGCAGTGATCAGCACTCGCTTCCCCCTATGCTCCACGGGTAGCGGTCCTTCATGAGATGGGTTTCCGTGAGGGGAACGCTAAATAGGGTAAGTCTTACAAAAAAGGGGCACAACTTTTATAAAAAAAATGGAGATGCAATGTTCAGGCCCACTGGGTCGAGTGTGTTTAAAAAAAGGAGGAAGAGTTAGTCTTGGGCCCTATTTGGGCCGAGTGAATTTGTTCAAAAAAGAGAGAGTGGGTACAAAAAAAACGTACGCGGGAAAAAACAAATAGTAAAAAAATAGAAGAAGGAAAAGCCGTAATAAAAAAATGAAGTGGCTTAAAAAATGTTTCCAAAAAAATGTGAGACGAAAAACCAAAAAAAAATTGAGATCAGCTTAGTCATGCTTTCTCCCCATTTTATTGTCTTCTCCCAAATGTGGAGAGACCATTCTCTGAGTTTGTATGAGAGACACCCAGAGTTCTTCAGGTGGAGACCCATTTTCAGTTGCAGTGACACTGACAGGCGCAGTACAGAGCGCATGCTCTCCGACGAGGAGATTCAATTTGACACACACTCCAGCTCGTTTGTTCCTCCTCACCTACATGGCATGAGAAGCAACGTCCTCGACAGCAGTCGACAGTTGTGTGCGTTGAGTTGATATTTTCTGTAGTGTCTTGTAGCGTGAGTTGAGATTTCTTTTTGTTTGTCCATGTTGAGCATTGCATGCTCCAGCTTGAGGGGGAGTGTTGGAGTATGTCTTATGCGCCATTTATCTTGTATATGGGTAAATGGATCTCCAGGATCCATTTACCACATCTGGTGGTTTAGTCCACATCAATCGTTTGTGATATGTGGAGACTTGTTGAGGGCTATATAAGAAGCCCCTCATCCCCTGAATCCAGTGAGAAAGGGCAATGCAACTATCAGCCCTTTGAGGAGTTCTCCCGTGGTTTCATCTCGCTCCTTAGGAAGTAGGGTTCCACATTAAAATCTTATGTTCTTCAATACTTTTATCTTTATCTCAGATACGCTTCCGCATTCCTATTTTCTAACAGTACATATTGATGGCATACTTGTTACAGGAGATGATGTGAGGGGATCAAGAGGGCAAAAGAATTTTTGGGCAGATAGTTTGTCACCAAGGATCACAGCATCCTATGGTATTTCTTGTGGTTAGAGTTCCAGGAATCAGCAGGGTCTTGTGATGACACAAAGAAAGTATGTTGCAGACATGCTAGTTGAGACAGGCATGATTGGGTGTGGTGTCAACCTGCTACAGCTCCTATGGATCACGGCATGAGGCTATATGATGATGATACAGAGGAGGTGGACAGGAGAAGATACAGAGAATTGGTGGGAAAGCTTCTTTACGTCACTATCACAAGGCCAGACATCTCCTTTGCAGTTAGTCGGGTCAGTCAGTTCATGGAGCAACCCCGACAGGTACATATGGAACATTCTACATGATTTTAAGGTACCTAAAGTCATTTCCAGGAACAGGATTGCTACTCAGGAAAGGAGCAACTTTAACTATCTCAGCATGTGCAGATGGACTATGCAGGATGTCCTAAGGACAGGAAGTCCACTTCGAGCTTCGCTATATTTGTCGGTGGTTCTCTTGTTTCTTGGAAAAGCAAGAAGCAAATTGCGGTTGCTAGGTCAAGTGTTGAATCCGAATATAGAGTTATGGCACAAGCGATCACATAGATAATGTGGGTTCGAGCAGTGTTAAAAGACTAACAGAGAGATGTACATCTTCCTATGAAGTTACAATGTGATAACCAGGACGCCTTATTCTGTTGCAAACAATCCTGCATTTCATGAGAGAACTAGAATAATGAAGTAGACTGCCACTATACACGGGACAGGATTGACGAGTCCGAAATTCGCTACGTTAAAAAGATGTGTTTATTTTATCGTACGTGAAAATTAATTGATGACTTTGTCGTTCGTTGTAGGCGACAATCGGAATCGGTCAAGAAAATAACCACAAAATATTTGTCGATTTTGAATGAATGTGGTTTTATGTTTATTTTACTTGGGCAAGTCCCAAGGTCGAATACAAGGAGGCACAGAACAACCTATAATTATGTCTTTCAAAATTCGTGCGCGGTTTTTGAGGCGGTCCTTTTTTTTGGAATTTTTTTATGCAATAAAGAATGCAAAATGTAATTTCGGCCTATTTTAGGGACTAAAATATAAATTACGCTCAAACGATGTCCGAAAAATACGAAACTTGGCCGAGATGATGATTACGACAAAATGAATGCACTGCAATTTTTTTGCAATTTCCGGATGCAATATGAATTTTTTATCAATTTTCAAATGCAAACAGAATGAATTTCAATATTTAATTATAGTAAATATTAAACCTAATTATTTTCAAGGAAAAAAATTATCTAAGATCTATCACTAGGTGATTGATCTTAGAAAAATCCTAAACCTTGAAAATACTACTTTCAATACCTATTCAAAATCAAACACTAAAATATGAAAAATGATTTTTACAGGACAAAATATGCAAGTAAATGCAAATATATTTGGGCACGATGTCAAGCACAATTAATTCTACAATATGTGATTTTTCGGGAATTTTTAGGACAACGGTTAATCAATGGCAATTTTAAGAGCACAAAATGGGCAAAATATGCAATTTTCCACCAAACAATTAATTATTAATTAACCAACCATAACAAAAATATCCACAATGTGTCAAAGTGTAGAGAATTAATTGAGGAACACAATGCTATTTTTTGAATAATTAGATGATGTAATGTCGAGGTCTAAAATGAAGGATAAAGACAGGGGTATATATGCAATAATTATAAATAAAATAAATATCTTTAAACAATGCAGGGGGGTTTTGTAATTACCAATAGTTCTGGGGCTTCAGATGCAAAATCCCAAAAATGTCACGTGCCAGGCACGTGACTGTGTCGGAGGGGATTGATGTGCGAATGAAGGAACGTGGGGGGCTTCTTTGTAAATTGCCCCGAGGTCACGTGCGTAAAACGTGACCTGGGCTGGCGTTATGCTGAGGTCGTCCCCCCACGCACGTGCAGATCATGTGCGGGGGTCTCGGGCCTGGAGCCCGATCCGGCACGGCTGAGCGAAGCGGCGGAGCTCTGGCTGTCACAGTGGTGGAGGCGTGAACGAAGCCCGGCGGAGATGCTTCTGTTGTGGAGGAGAGGGCTGCCAGGTGTCGACCGGCGGTAGTTGGCGGTGCTCCTGTGCGGGGCGGAGCACCTGGTGGAGCTGACGGCGGCCAAGACGGAGGGAGCCAAGTTGGAGCGGGCGGTTGCTCTTGGGCGATGAAGGCCGGGGCTGCGTCGATCGCGGTGGGAGACGTTGCCGTGGCTTGAGAGTGGCTGGGCATTGGCGTTGAAGTCGATGATGGTCAGAGGCGGTGTCATAGGCGGAGGCGATGAAGTAGGTGGCTCGATGCCAAGGCGGAGCAAGGGCAGATCGTCGGGGAAGACGTCGCTGCAATGAGGGTCGTGGGTGGCCTCGAATCTCGTCGGCAAAGGAGCTTGCGGCGCTGTCACCGCCATGGTTGAATGGAGGAGCAGCTCGGCGGATGAAAACACGGTGGTGGTGGCGGTTCTTAAATAGGGGGGGTGCTTTGCCGGCTATGGAAGGAGGGGATTGCTGGTATCGGTGATTGATTCGTGGAAGATCGGCGAGGGGATCTGAAGGATTCGAAGGTGACCTGGGATGGATTGGCGACGTGAATCGGAGATTGAGATTGCGACGGTGCAGATCAGCGAAATTGGGGGCGAAATTGGCGCGGTGGCGGAAGTTCCAGAAGAGGGAAGAGAGCGGAGGAGGATGAGGACCCCTGGGCCGTCCGATCGGGCGATGATCGAATGGCCCAGATGGGGCCACATGGCGAGGAGTTGAGGGGCGCTGCACGTGCGCGGCGCGTGCCTGGGGGGCACGTACCTTGCACGAGCAGCCCTTTTATTTTTTTATTTTTTTTATAAAAACGATATAATAAATAAGCCAAAAATGGCTGACACTTGGCGGCTACAGGAGCTGCCACGTGTCAGCACCAGAAAATTCGAAAAATAAAGATTTTGTAAAATGCAAAATAAATAGCAAACGTCCTCGGATCGAAAAAGTTTTTTCACGAAAATTGCTTGTCTCGATGAGATCTACAACTTTCATGAAGACATCAAAACCAAAATCGATCAATTGCACAAAGTGATTTTTTGGGGTATCCCATATACATAGAATACCTCTATTTTTGGGTTTTGTAATTGTTATGCCATTTTTAAACCAGATAAAAATATGGAAAAATATAAGAAAATCAAAGATAAATATTCACACAATAATCTATTTTTTTGGATTTTTATTAATTAGGAAAAAGAAGAAATAAAATAAAACAAGAAAAAGACCAAATTTTGTACAGTAGGTTAATGAAGACTCAGACTCAATTTGTCTCTTTGATTTCAAGCTCAATTTGAATTTGGATTTTTACGTATTTTAATAAAACTTTTATCAAAGAAGACAAATAAAAAAGAAAAGAACTAAAATAGGTTAATTGTGTACATAAAATAATAGGTCAAAATCAGCTAAAATACAAAATGTACAAAAGAGACCCAAAACCCAATTTTCACATATGAGCTCCGATTCACTTGAACTTGATCTTGTTTTGAAGGTGATTGAATGTACATTAGTTCAAAAGTGAGTAGGATTAAAACAGATACTGGATGAGGAAGATATGAGATTTTTAGTCCGGAAATCCTGAAACTAGGGTTTGGGTTTTTGGTCCACTTATTTGGGTTAGTGATTTTTTTGTATTTTTCATTTATTCTTGTTAGTGATATGTACATAGTGGAGGTGGTCTTGGGTCATTCGGAGTTAGCATGAATGAGTTAAAAATTCGGGAAGTTAGGCTATTCACAGGTCAATTTTAGCTTGGATTTTTGGTTTCTTATTTTGTGCAGAAATTAGTGCTAAAATGCAATTCTTATGAAAACATGCATGAATGCTAATTATGCAGAATAGATGCTGAAATGTTGTTGATTTTGAGGGATTTGAGCTTAATAAATGAGATTTAGAGTGATGAATCTGAGATTCATCAATGATACAGAAAGGCTTTATTTCTACCTCTCATGTCAGTTTAGCCTAGGAGATCAAACTGCAGATATCTTTACCAAGGCTTTGCTCAGAGGATTATTTCAGAAGTGTTCATCCAAGGATTCCAAGCTGAGCATGATTGACATCTATGCTCCATCTTGAGGGGAGTGTAGAGATATATTTATGTTTTTGTACTGTTTTTTTTATTTTCTTTTCTTATGTATGGCTTATGTAATTTACCCATAGGTTTCTCCTCTATATAAGAGAGCCTAAGGTTCCCGGGAATAAATAATTCTCATTCTTTTTCCAATGGTAAGGGGGGAGAAGTACCCTTGCAATTATTAAGAAAGAGTGATTTAAACCAAAAAAAGGAGATAGAGTTGACATGTCTTTTGATAGTGATGAAAATGGATAATGATATTTAGTACTTAGAATTAATCAACCCTTGAGAAAGGAAAAAATATCTTGAAGTTTGTCAAGAATAAAAAAATCATAAACAAATAAATATTTCGTTATCAACAAAAAGGGAGAGATAGTAGCTTAATTTCTACAATGACAAAGTATTAGATTGTTTCTATGTGTATTTTATTTTTGAAAGATTTTTAATTATTTTATAGAAAGGTTAACCGTTCAAGTCAAAGGCGGGAGAACATGGAGAAAATTGAGTATTACTTAATCTGGCTATTCAAAATGAAGGGATAAAGAAGTCAAAGCACTATAGTTATGCATGCTAGATGACATGGAGGAAAAGCTCTAAATATTGAAGCTTATCGAATGTCGTTGCATCCCCATAAAAACCTAACTCAACGAGTAAAAGCACGAGTTGGAGCTCAAAAGGTTCAATCAGAAAAGCCAAGAACTTCAAAATTTTACTTAGTATCTATGGTGCAAGAAAAAGTCTTAAGCTACTCTTAATGCACAATCAACCTTTTTTTCCTAAAGTCAATCGAACTACCACTCCATTTTTCAACCGATTGATATTGCCTTGAGTCAATCATGAAGTTCACCAATTCCACTAACTTTGAAACCCTAAATCATATTGTCTCGAAACTTTTTTCAACCAATTATACCTTAAATTTAGTTGATTAAAACATCCTAAGCGAACTAATATGGTATAGAAATTTAGGTTTATGCAAACTTAGCGATATTGCTTAAAACAATAGAGTATACCCTCAACATATTTATTATCAGACTAACTAATAGATTAGACCTAAGGGAGAAATTTGATTAGTAAGGGGGGAGAAGTAATCTTGAAGTTATCAAGACGGTTTAAGACCAAAAAAAGGAGAAGAGTTGACATGTTTTTTGATAGTGATGAAAATGGATAAAGATATTTAATGCTTAGAATTAATCAACCCAGAAAGGAAAAAATATCTTGAGGTTTGTCAAGATTAAAAAAAATCATAAACAAATAAATGTTTCGTCACCAACAAAAAGGGAGAAATAGTGGCTTAATTTCTACAATGGCAAGGTATTAGATTGTTTCTCTGTGTATTTTATTTTTGAAAGGTTTTAAATTATTTTGTAGAATGGTTAACCTTTCAAGTCAAAGGCTGGAGAACATGGAGATAACTGGGTATTACTAGATCCAGCTATTCAAAAAGAAAGGCTAAAGAAGTCAAAAGGCTAAAGTTACACATGCTAGATGACATGGAGGAAAAGCTCTAAAGATTGACGTTTATCGAATGCCATTGCATCCCCATAAAAATCTAATTCGATGAGTAAAAGCTCAAGTTAGAGCTCAAAAGGCTCAACCAGAAAAGCCAATAACTTGCTATTTTTACTTAGTATTTTATAGTGCAAGAAAAGTCTTAAGTTACTCTTAATGCACAATCAAGCTTTTTCCTAAAGTCAATCGAACTACTGCTACATTTTTCAACCAATTGATATCACCTTGAGTCGACCAAGGAGTTCACCAATTCCACTGACTTTGAAACCCTAAATCATACTTTGTCTCGAAACTTCTTCAACCAATTATACCTTGCCTTTAGTTGATTAAAACCTCCTAAGCGAACTAATATGGATCTTGAATCGACTAGATCATGTGCAGAACTTAAAGCTTAACTTATGTCAACTTTTCGACCAACTTGTGTTCAAGACCAATGGATGAATATTTTTTCAATCGATCAAGCCTTCTTTCACTCAACTACTTCTCCATTCATGTGTTCACTAGCATCAAATTTTTTGATTGTTGATTCACAACTTTTCATGTTGATTAAGACTTGGTCAACTAAAGCCAAAATTAGTCGATGAATCCCTCCCAAGTAGTCGACTAGTAACCAGCTAAAACTTTGTAAACTAACTATACCTTAACTTTGTCGAGTTAAAGCTCCTCGCCGGACTAATCTAAATCCAAAGTGGACTAAATCGTGCAATAAACTTAAAGTTTATTGTTTGTCAATTTTTTGTTTGGCTTATGCTAAAAAACAGAGACCAATACTTTTCAATCGAGTAAAGCATCTTTTTAATCTATTGTTTCCCAGTCCTGTTCACTCACATTAAACTTTTTGCTCGTTGATTGAAGACTTTCCATATTAAGACCCAATCGACTAATCCCTCTCAATCAATTAACCATATACACTCGACATAATAATTCATTAGATAAAATTTACTGGAAATCCATTTTAGTCAACTAAACAATCGACATCTTTCCGGCGACTGACATTTCTGAGAGCGATTAATTCTGTCTAAAATTGGAGTCTCTAATCTAGACGACGTTAAATCTCTAAAAAACCCCACTGAGCAATGTTAAACATCTATTAAGCCATCTTAGACCTACAAAGAATATCCTTAAGATTTTTGGCAACCATACCACTTGTGATAAACATTTATAATCATCTAAGAGAGATGTGAGTCTAAAACTCTCAATCTTAAGCAGTTATACGCATGCTTTCAAGCCAAATTTCTGCTCAAGTGTTCTCAATTTGTCGACCTTCACTCTTGATCCATCTCACGCCCTGTTCGAACACTCGAAAAGCTCATGCCATTAAGTTTATATTCTAATAAGATTTTTGCTTTTTACCTTATTATAGTTAGGTACACATGTAAGGGTTCCTTTCTTCACAGGAGAAGAAATCTTCCTTGATTGTCCAAGGAAGCATATACAAGAGGTTGTGTTACCCTCAGTTTAGGTAGTGTGAATTGTGGTCGGAAGCTTCACTGAGAAAGCGAGGGAACTCCTGCAGGGGATGTTCTGGGTCATGGTTTACCAGGGGTTCCCACAAAAGATTCGACATGTTTTATAGTTTGCATTTTCTATCGCTAGTCACTTCGATTTTAAATTTTCAATTGTTATTAGATTATATATTGCATAATTGTACCTCTATTTTCTTGTATTGAATTCACATCTTGTTCTCCCACGGTAATTTACAATCATTCATGATGTTACCATCACGAATTATATAGGATGCCAAGACTATAAGCAACCTCGTAGGCTATTTTAACAGAGAAATTCCCATCACATAAAATCCAATAGTCTCGGCAAAAAACTAGATGTTGCTCAAAAGCTCCATGAGAGACATGAAAGTCTGTAACATTTGCTCCGAGAACTTTGCATGGAGTCAACATCCATGTAATAGTGTTCCCCTCTTAAATCGAACAATAGGATGCCACCTTGACGTCATGATTAGTTTCCAAAGCATACCTCTAAAAATGATGCCATCGTGCCCCCACCTTTACCAACCGTCACTTCAGATGAAAAGGTAGAGCCATTGTTGAGAATCAGTCTTAAATATAGCGTATGATCCAATCAAACAGAAAAAAAACCTTCAAAAATTTGTCGGTGATCTCACATTTCTCATGGAAACAAATGAAACGTTATAATCCCCTTGAGTGGCATGCATTGTGGTTGTCATCATCGTCCCTGAGTATGGACTCATATGCCACGACATGACGATGGCACATGTCGTTTCCCGAGCCTTTTCAACTTCAATACATGTAGTCACCCATTCCCAGATGTCAACAGCATATCCATTGGCAAGTCGGTAGTTTGACAATATATACAAAATTAGGGGGGTATTTTCTAAGTAACTATGAAATATCGACTAATATGGATAATATGCAAGGGCATGTCACTGTTACCGACATTCCTAGGACTAATGCATGTTAAGCGCAGATGCAACTTTTTAAGGAGGGTTATTTTTTCTCATCATCGTTTCTGTCTTACTCTATCTTCAATGTTTTTAGACGAACTTTCATATGAAACCTTCTACTTTTATTACTGTTCATTTCTTTTAAATAATGTAATATTCATAGCATGTGTTTTTAATATATTAAAATTTATATAATGTATTTATATAATGACTACTGATATATTAAGGGAATATGATTTTACATATCAATTTCCCTTAAACACCCAAATATAAGATAGTAGAATTACTTATACATTTAGGAACCAGTAGAAACTTTATTATTTCACAATTAGTTAGTTTTAATCAGTTTTAACACCATATCGGCAATGAAAACCTTGCCCTTGGGTTTCACGGCCCATTTCATCAACAATACCCTATATCATCTCCTTGAGCTTCAAAACGCCTAAGACATTCTCAGCCACCAGCTTTACGATCGAGTCCTAGTCACTTACTGCAAATCCAAAATCTCTTGACCAAACAAGACCAAAAAGATCGGTCATCAACCCTCCAACTAATTTTGTATCCGATATGGTATCTGAACAACGGAATTGTTGGAGTATATGCGTCATATGTGGTAGATGGCAGGATCCATTTACCACATCCAGTGTTTAGTCCCACATCTACCAGTGGTGGGACTTGGAGGGTCTGTGGAGGCTATATAAGAAGCCCTAGACTCCCTTGTAGCAGATGAGAAAAGTGAATGAACACATCAGCCCTTTGAAACATTCTCCCGTAGTTTCATCCCGCTCCTTGGGGAGTAGGGTTCTACGTAAAATCACGACGTTCTTCAATGTTTACTCTATTTATCTGATATTAGCTTCCGCATTCGCATTTTCTAACATGGTATCAAAGTGGGTTCGATTCTTGAGGAATTATTTCATGATTTATTCGAGATTCGATTTTTTCTTGAAGATGATTATTATTGTTTATTCAAATTCTGTCCAAGTTCTAGGGTTTCTATTGAAACCTAATTTCTGTCCAGCGGTCATCATCGCCTCTGAAGATCTCTGCCGTTATATCAGACCATCATGAGCTCCACGGTAACCAGGAGCCCTCCGCCTCCATGCATACAGGAGCTCCAAGCGGAGCCCCATCGCACGCGCTTTCCACTTGGTATCAGGTGGCTCCCCTCCTGTAGCTGCACCTTCATAGCGGCACCCTCCAGGTGGAGCCGCTCCTCCCTCCAGGCGGTGTCGACGCCAAGCAGCACCGCCTACATGCGACGGTGCCCTCGCCTCCTAACGGTACCGTCTCCATGTGGTGCCATTGCCGCAGCTCCTCCTCCCGAAGAGCATCTCCATCGTGTAGTCCCGCTCCAAGCACAAGAAGAAGATGAGGCACCTGCGGCGGTGCATCAACCTCCAGGTGATGAAACTGACGGCGCGTCTCCCAAATGCCTTCTTCTCATCTTCCAGACGATCCTTTTCGCGCAAGGTGGCATCACACCCAGGCGGTCGATCCCACCGCCCATCTCTCCTGCAGGCGGCAGCGACAGGAAACCCTCCTTCAAAGGCGCAAGCAGTGAGAGGTGGGCAACCTCCTCCCTCCGATCTCGCGCACCTCCAGCAGGTGCCCACATCTACCAGTGGTGGGACTTGGAGGGTCTGTGGATGCTATATAAGAAGTCCCAGACCCTCTGTATCATATAAGAAAAGTGAATGAACACAACATCCCTTTGAGGCGTTCTCCCGTGGTTTCATCCCGCTCCTTTGGGAGTAGGATTCCATGTAAAATCCCGATGTTCTTCAATGTTTATTCTATTTCTCTGATATTACCTTCTACATTTGCTTTTTCAAATAGGAATCATCACGAGAATCAATTTCCGAAGCAACGATCTTTCCCCATGCAAGAGGAATTGAGCCATCCACCTAGTTTGTGTCCAGTCCAACTTCTACAAAACTGGAACCCAAATTGAAAGCATAAACCTTCCTACAAACAAAGACATGGACAAGAGAAATACAAACTCTCGTGAGGTGCGCCAAAATTTCCGTCGACTTCATCTCCCACTCAAAAATGCCAAAAGGAACAAAAAAGACTTCTCTATTAATCCACATTCTGAAAACTTCATCATAAACATTGATCAAATTGGAGATGCTCCTAGCATAACAAGCTCCCTATTCAACAAAAAAGGGATTAATCCATCAACTGCAAAACCAAAATTGAAAGACCATATGTTGTATACCCGAAGAAGCTCCCTTCTATACCCGCCTACTCAATTGTTATCACAAGTGTGTCCATAGAAACACAGAGTAATGGTGTAACAGAACATCTATGTCTCATCGATGTTGAGGATGGAAAAAATCACCCTATGGATGGCCACGCACCAAAGTCACACAAGGCATCGTAGTTCACACATTTACATATATTATTTTAAAAGATCAAGAACTTCCTCGTGTAGAGAGAACTCCTTAAAATTTAGTCATAGGTCTTAGAAAGATCAACCTTCCAACACATCATATGTATTTTTCTCTTCCAGTCCACCGCTATCTCACAAGTCATCACGACGATGTCCATCGTTTGTCGACCATGAACAAAAAGTGATTTATTGGGGACTAGTGATCATTTACATCACCTCTCTACTATAGTTCGCCGTCACTTTAGCCACAATTAAGTAGATAGCATTTGGCAAGGCAATATGTTTATATCTTCCACCCTCGAGGTTATCTCTTTCTTTGGCAGTAAGAAAATAAGCGCTCTTGATTCTTTCCAAACTAAAGTCTCACTCTAAACTCCTATTAAAGATACAATGCCACTCAGCTCCTCCTAGAATTCCTTGAGAAAGAAAATTTGGAAGCCATAAGGCCCCTAGGAACCATCAGTATTGAGCTCACTAATTGTGCCTGGCACCTGGTACTCCCTAAACCAATGTTCAGGAAAGCGACCGAGTATACTACATACTCGGCCGCATACTTGTACTCGATAGCCATGCTGCTCCGAGTATGATGAAACGGCCATGTATGCTCCGAATACGATGAAATAGTCTTGTATGCTGAATTGACCCGCATACTCGACCAAGTATAACCCCTATGCGGCCACCTACTTAGTCGTTTTTCTAATAAAAAAAATTATTTACCCCAAATCCAAATAACTCCACTCGCCTTGAACTAAAAGCCCTTCCTGCGCATCTCACCCCTTAAAGCATTCGCTAAGCCCCTAACTCAGGAACTCGAGAGTATGACTCTGAGCTCCACTCGACACTCGCTATTGCCTCCACTGCCTCTGCCAACACCTCCACCACCCCCAACTTCGTTGCACGACCTTGACCTACCTCGTCACCCCTCCATTGTCACAACTCTCAAGCTCGAGCATTGCTCCTTATCACCTCCGCCAACACCTCCGGCACCACCAACTCAAAATCAAAAAGTAGGTTGGATAGACCTCTTCATTTGATGCTTATTTTCTTAATCCATATTACTACTATAGAGATAGTAGTATCATTGAAAAGGGAGGCTATAGTGCCATTGAAAAGGGAGGCTATGTTGTGGACGGCTTCATGCAATGCATGGAAATCTTTTATCTTGATTTGGAAATTCAAGATGTAATCGCATCAAAGGAGTTGATCTTGTACAATAAATACACAAGGACCTTTTGGCAAGCCATTAGCTGAGAAACAAAGATCGGCACTTGACGAGTGCTTTAGGCCGGGTATTAGTTTCGTATTAATTAGCATCATGAATTTAGTTTTTTTATAGGACAATTTAATCCTAAAATTTTTCATATGTAGATATTGTAGATTCATACAAAGAAGAGGAATAAACTTGAAATCAAGAGGTTGAATGATTTGGCATTTGTTAAATTTAACTCAAGATTGTGGGAACGACAGATGGCAAAAGGAAAGGATCCATTGGTTTCCAAGGATCGTAATAATGTAAGTGAGTGGATTCCAGAAGAAGACGGAGAGGAAGAGGTGTTACCAGGGTTAGGATTAACATGAAATGTGGTAGTTGAGGCAACTAGTGCAGGAGATCTTGTGCAGCATAGACGGAGTCAAAGAATTGTTGATGCATTAAGACCTACTATATTGGAAGATAATGACAAAGCTGATGGAGTTTTGCAAATTGATGAAGAAAGTGATGAGGACCATATTCCTCAAGTGGAATTTGAAGATGAATGGCAATCAAAATGAAGCTTTTGGATGCTTTATGTTTCACATCATTTTGAATGTCCATGTTTGAGAGTTGATAACACTTGGAGGAAGGCATGTTGCCATATGCTCTTTCAATTGATGTTTTAGCTCATCTGGCTCTATATTACTTTTAATCCCAATAATTGTGTTCCTTGTAACTTCAGTTCTTTATTTATATAATCAAAAGATATAATATTTAGATGATATTAACATAATATTAAAAATTTATTTATATTTTTTAATAAAAAAAATCAAACCGCATAAAACAACATACTCCCCGCATATTTCATACTCACTATGCAGTGATCCCTCCAACTGAATACCGCATACCGCTTTCCTAAACATTGCTCCAAACCCATCAAATCAACTCATCTGCAAATTCTTGGGTCAAATAACAAGCACTGCCCAAATTGGCACCAATACACCTTGGACCTCTAACTTACCAACTTGCAAATCATAATAAATAGGAAACTTGTCCAATTTATTGAATGAATGTAATTTCTTCTACACCTTCCAGTAGACAACATGTGAAAAAACATCATGTTAACATCCCCCCCCCCCCCGTTTATCCAAGTTTGTCTAGATCAAACCTCACTTCACTTCTTGCTTGTTATCCCACTACATAATCACATTTTGTTGTATGATTCCTTCCTAAGTCAATAGCATCGTATTGCCTTCCACCTGCTCAAGCCTATCAACAATCTCCTGAGCGATGATTCTCCACTGCAAGTTCTGAGCCTTGATAAGCCTTTTATAATCATGCAACTTTTTTCCAGAATCTAGCAGTCTTTCCTTAAACCCGTAAACTAACAATTAGGTGACGTTCGGTTGGGGGGTTACCCCCCACTTTGGGTGGGTAACCCCCCAAAACCCACACTTTTAACCCACTAGTGGGGGTCACTCCCTTCCCATCAAAAAAATATATATTATACCATCATATCATCTAAAAATCATAAAATACTCAACTTCTACTCACTATTCCAAACTTCAATACAATCACATCACAACAACTACCCACTTTTTTCAAATTTCAATACAATCATACCATAATAACTACCAACTTTTTCAAATTTCAATACAATCACATCACACAAACCCTTCCAACCCTTAACCCACCAACCAAACACACTAACACAAAAACGGGTTATCCACCCCCGGATAACCCCCAACCAAACGCACGCTTAGGGTTTTTATCATTCGTGTCCCTCTGAGATATTGCAATATCAGTTATGCCCCTCCTTTTTTGGAATATCACTTGTGCCCCCCCAAACTTTTTGTCATTTTATCCCTTGTGCTCCTCTGTTACGTTGGTCGTCAATAAGGAGAACTTAACCATTGTTTTTTTCATACCATGGTGAGGTTGAGAGGGGCATAACTATCCAAACACTCCTCTGTCCCCCTCCTCCAGCATCCCCTTCTCCTCCGCTGCCCCCATGCTCCTCACCCTCCTCCGCCCCAGCTTCCTCCGACAATGACAATGACCTCCTCCTCTGCCCCTCCCCAGTCCGCATGGGGAAACAGAAGTGCCACATGGGCCATCACCTTCTTCCCATCCGACGATGCTCCCGAGCCAATACGCCTGAGCAAGGAGAAGTTGTACTTCGTGACCTTCCCCTGCTTCATGAGCGTTATCATCACATAGGGCACCATTAACAGATGGATCACCATGTACCTCTCCACCGACCGCAGCATCACCTCCGTGTCAAACTTCAGCATCACCACTATTATAGTCTTGATCTAGAGATGTGTTAACGTCACCGTGCATAGCCCGAAGATGTGGAATAGAAGGAAGAAACAGATATATATGCCCGGCGCCCCCCCCCCCAACCCCCGGTCCTGACCCATGGACCTCATCGCCGTAGTAGCGATGAAGTTCTGGTGGGTCAGCACCAGGCCCTTGCTCACACTCGTTGTCCATGATGAGTACAGGGAGGGGGCGAAGGAGGAAGAGGTTGGGGCAGGGGAGAGGAAGGAGAGGAGGTGGAGACTGGGGGCAGAGGAGGGGGGAGAAGGAGGGGGATTGGGGGCGACGGAGGAGGAAGATGCTGGGAGCGGAGGAGGGGGAGGAGGAAGCTGGGGTGGAGGAGGAGGAGGTTGGGGCAAAGGCTGGGGGGCAGAGGGGGAATGAGGAGCAGGAGTCTAGGTACGGAGGAGGAACCTGGGGCGGAGGAGGGGAGAAGGAGGAGGCGGCTGAGGCAGAGGAGGGGGAGGGGGAGGAGGCTGTGGGGAGGAGGAGGAGGAGGAAGGAGAGGGTGAGGAGTGTGAGGAAAGACCTTTCAGCTCTTTTTTAAATTTAATTCCTTTTGTGTCCCCAAAGTTAACGCATGTTTGTGTTGGGGATGGACAGCAACTAACCCGAGGGGCACAAGTGATAGAACGGCAAGAAGTCGAGGGCACGACTGATATTCCAAAAAAGGGGGGGCATAACTGATTTTGCAATAACTCAGAAGGGCACAACTGATAAAAGCCCTAACAATTATAATCTTCGTCCATTCTCCAATAACCATTTTTTCGCACTTGAAATAAAAGGACGGCGCAACCCATCTCCGATGCCCTATAGCAACAATGTATGATTGAACCTCGTCCAGGCTAAACCTTGAGTTGAGGATAACTGAAATTGTCGCAACATCCCAATTTTTTTAAGAGAATCGCAACATCCAAGTGGATTGAAGAAACATGTCCATTCGAGATTTGGAAGATGAAACTATCCTCATAAATGAGCAATAAGTTGCATCAAGCATCCCGGGTTGAAGCTT
This sequence comes from Ottelia alismoides, assembly GCA_037367405.1. Lineage (NCBI taxonomy): Eukaryota > Viridiplantae > Streptophyta > Magnoliopsida > Alismatales > Hydrocharitaceae > Ottelia > Ottelia alismoides. The sequence continues at coordinate 144,580 of JAZKJV010001847.1, read as the reverse complement.
GCCAAGAAGCACTAAAAACTTGACCACCCAGATCATAACTCCTAGCACTACCACGCCATCCTTTGACATAAGAGTGTTGTCATACCATTGGAAACCATGACATCTAAATAGGGATAACCGCATGTGTAGAGCTCAAGGTTATATAAATGAATTATTTACACTTTCATTTGATCGGCATGACATAACATGACTTTGAATGCAAGATGACTGTCAAAAAAAATAAGGTGAGATAAACACATACCAACTTGAACCTTTTTGCCTAAACAAGGACCCAACCGTCTAGAATATTATGATATGGCTAATTTTAAGTCCTGCAAACTCCATTAAGCTATGTTTATGCCGCATACCCTAATGATAATTCCTCACAGATATTAAGAATGGCTTAATTGATAGCTTTCAGCCAAAGCCGAAGGGAATTTGACACAAATTTTGCCAGCCAAGACACCTGATGCTGTTGAGAAAAATACTTATGTCAAAAGGAGATGAGATAATTTCTACAATGAGTTTATGAGTTATTACACCAGTGTTTAAAATCCAAGGAGCAATAATGCAAACAGCAGCTTGATTATTAGTTCGATTTCATATAACAGTCAGTTTAATCATTTCACTGTCAAAGTTGAGATACTCAGTTTAATCATTTCACTGTCAAAGTTGAGATACTTTATTTTAGGGATTTTCACATAAATCACTAAACGAATTTTCAAATACAATAATGCATCAAATCATTACCCACCACCTCTATACACTAATTTGGTTTCAGTCCTGATGCGTCAGCATGCCACTTATACTAGTGGACTCTGCACAAAGCACCTTCCTAATTAGCATCTGAAAAGGGGTTCAAATGAGCCAGCGTCTAGGAATCAAGCCGCATCAACAAGATAAATGTCTATATACATGTTCACATCATGAGAACCGATACAGTCCAAAATTAGATAATTCAAAAAAAAGTGTTAGGATTTTTTATAAATCCCTGATTATTTTAATTAGATAATTAACTTGAGATTAATTTAAGATTCTTATGGTTGGTTATATTTAAAATGGAACTCCTTTCAGAATTTGATTAATGATTGATTCAGATTGATTTTCTTTTACTTTTGTAAACCCAGTCCTCCCTCTCTATAAAAGAGGCTGTAGAGTTCTGTGCAAAAAAAATACGAAAGATATATATTAAAATTAACATTTGAAATCGCATATATATATCCCTCCCCCTTCGCCTTTCTTATGCAATTTAATCCCTTCATCCTGTACTCTCTCAATCCTGTACTCTCTCAACACATGAAGCTCATCAAGTTATACCATTCTCACTTTGAAATCTCGTTTGCATCAATAAGATCTAGACAATGGCAACTAAACTCTTCTCCAGATTTCACGTTCCTCTAATAGTACGTAAGAAAGAAGTCTGAATGGCAAAGCAAATATTGTGCATCACCTTCCGATCAAGTGGAAAGACCTCCATCCATGAGTCGTTTGTGGAGGTCAGAAGCCCATGCTTATGAATTGAAAGATCTGCTCAAAGTTATCAAAAAGAAAGAAAAAAATATTTGATGGGAACGACCATAATCTCCATGGGCGTGAATTTCTACTGCAACTGTATACACAAGCCACAGTCGACACCACCAACCGCACACACTACCACCAATCTCCCTTGATGGAGGTTGAAACTTCAGTATCGCAGCTGTTGTTTCCTCTAGCACCACCCACCATGTTGATGCCTCCTTTAGGTGCCGTTCGGCTGGGAGGTCCCCCCAAAAAAATTGGGGTTACCCCACTTTTGGGGAGGGTTTTCCCCTCAGTTTTCTCAATAAATTCCACCTTTGTGGGGCCCACGATCATATTTTATTTGTGATGCTCACTCGAAAATCACACTCTCTCATTTACATCAAATCACTCATTTCTCTTTCTTCTATTAAAATATTATAATATATTATCCGAACATCTAAAAATTATAAAACACTCAACATGTAATCATGTTCCCAAACTTCAAGAAATTACATCACAACAAACTCTCTCAAAAATAAACCCTCGATCCAAACACCAAAACACAAAAAGGGATTATCCGGTGGATAACCCTTTTTTGGGAGGATTATCCTCTTCAATATAACCCTCTATTCAAATGCACCATTAGAGTCTCAATTTCGATGTCATCCGACCATAATTAACCTCTATGGCCACCTCCAAATTTGTTCATCAATGATGAGGTCATCCTAACAGAGCTGGCTTTGGCCACCCTATCCACGCAGCTCGCCTATGGCTCTGTCCGGAAATGCGGTTCATGCAGCCGCATATGTGGCCGCATATGCGTATTTGGTCACTTGATCGAAGCGCATATGCCATATGCGGCAATATGCGGTCAAAACGCATATGTTGTCCGACTATGCGGCATATGCAGTCACATATGCGGCCGCATATCTGAACAAGAGACTTGCATATAGGATTCATGTGTCTTTTTTGTTTAATCCATAACATGTTGATGGCACATTAACTCGATTTTTTTCCGAGCAACTCCTATATCATCATTTACATTAATGCATCTTTTCATTATTCTCGTATATGTCGCATTTGTGAATATAATCTAATGTATTTTCTCCTATCCATATCTTTCCATTGTTCCAAACACTTATTAATGAATTGCTTATTGCCTTTTGAATTTTCTATCTAATAGAATTCATTCTATTTCTTCAAATAAAATATAAAGTAATTAAATAAAAGTCTGGCACTTTATATTTTTGTGCTCCTAATGAATTCTATATACAAATACAATTTTTCCCTATATTTTGTGTCAACAAGTTTTGTCTCTTGGAGATCCATATATATGTATAATTTTGGGTGTATGCTTTGTATACCTATAATTATCTCTAGCTTTTGTTATCTATAGGATTTATATATGCATTAAAGGTTTTCTTATAGAATTCATGTGTTCCCTGTTGAATCCAAATTTGTATGTGTATTATACATGCATTAAATTCAAAAGATACAGTAAAAATAATTAATTTATAATATCATGCTTATATATCTTATTCATTATATTATCTTATTTGAAATTTTTATTTTGAATTTTATTAGATCATCAAATCTTTTATATAAGGGATATTTACACCTATAACCCTGAGTAATTTTGTAATTACCTCGGAAACCCTCGATAATCACGAATTACATCCAGAACTCTGAATAATGCTTAACCTTTACATGACATAACCCTGTGTCAAGTTCCGTCTTGATTCTCTGTTAACTTTGACGGAAAATGTTAAATGTTGATAATTTTGCCCTTTGAAACACATCATATTTATCAAATGATGCCATTCTGCAGATCAAACACAATGATGTCATTCTGGAGAGGAGGGAGAAGGAAGCGCGACGTATCAATGATGGGGTTCGGTGTTACGGGCAGTTACCTCGACGGGTCGTCGGTGAGAAAGTCAACGTTGTGGGTGTTGATTGGCGAGTGGATCGCCATGATGGTGACCTACGGCATTCTCAAGTTGTTCGATGTGTTGTTCCACATGGAGGTCTCCGCATCTTAATATCAATCTGTTATTGTTCCTGTGATTTCATGTCCTTTAGATGCTATCAAGAAGATATTAATTATGTTTGCAACACACACAGGTTCTTGTTGTGTACAGTAAGCCATATGGGTGGAACTAATGTGAGATCGATCTCTCATGTTTGTTCTTGATCTCTTGATTCTTGTGAGGACATCAAAGGAATCACTTGGTTGGATCTTCAAGTTCTTAGCTTTACTTTTGTATGATATGGAGCAAGTACTAGTCCTGGAAATCGTCTCTTTTTTCCCCTTGGAAGCAAACAAAATGATGCATCCATCCCTCCCGCTCCATCTCCCTCGGCCATTACACCAACATCATATGGGGCTCCGTCGAAAGCTGGAACTTGGAAGGGGCGGCGTCTAGAGTTGGAGGGGGCGACGGGGGGTGGCAGCAGAGGTGTCAAGGGTTGGAGGGGGCAGCGGAGCCGCGTCGAGGGAGCAATGGAGAGGGGTGGCGGAGGGTGCGTCAGAGCCGCGTCGAGGGAGCAACAGAGAGGGCAGCGAACGGTGCGCCAGAGCCGCGTCGAGGGAGCAACGGAGAGGGCGGCAGAGGATGCGCCAGAGCCGTGTCGAGGATTGAAGGGAGCGATAGAGCTGCATCGAGGGAGCAACGGAGAAGGTGGCGGAGGGTGCGCCAGAGCCGCGTCGAGGGAGCAATGGAGAGGGCGGCGGAGGGTACGTCAGAGCCGTGTCGAGGGCTGGAGGGCGGCAGAGCTGCGTCGATGGTTGGAGGGGGCGTGCGCTGGAGGAGCGACGTTGAGGGCTGGACGGGGTGGAGGGAGGGAGCAAGGGGGTGGGGAGGGAGGAAGGGGGAGAGGTGATTCGACAGGTTGGAGATGGGGGGAGAGAGAGAGGAGGAAGGGGGGTTTATTTTTATTTTTGGGATTTTATCACTTGTGCCCCTCCGGAGATATCGCAATATCAGTTATGCCCCTATCTTTTTGATAATATCAGTTGTGCCCCTCACTTCTTACTATTTTATCACTTGTGCCTCTCGGGTTAGTGACCGTCCATCCACAGTGCAAACGGACGTTAACTTTAAGGACATAAGCGGAATTAGTTTTAAAAAAAGGTTATGTGGTCATTTTATACCCTCTTCCTCATCCCCTTCTTCTTCCTCCTCTTCCACATCCTCTTTCTCCTCCTCCTCCTCGCTCTCCGCCCCCGCCCCTACCCCGCGCCGCCCAGCTCCGCCCCGAGCTCCCCGCACCTCCCCCCAGCCCGCCGCCCCCGCCCATGCCTCACGCCGCCCAGCCCCGCACCCCCTCCCCTCCCCGACGTCGCACCTCCTCCCCCCCCCCCCGCCTCCCAGTCCGCCGCCCCTCCCCGACGCCACCCCCTGCTCCCCCTCCCCCTGGGTTGCACCCCTCCCAACCCTGCATCTCCTCCCCTGCACCTCCTCCCCTCCCCGGTGCCGCCCCCCTACTCCCCCTCCCCCTGGGCTGCACCTCCTCCCCCCCTGCACCTCCTCCCCTCCCCGGCGTCGTCCCCTGCTCCCCTCCCCCTGGGCTACACCTCCCCCCCCTCGCACCTCCTCCCCTCCCCAGCGCTGCCCCCCTGCTCCCCCCGGGCCACACCTCCTCCCCCCCGCACCTCCTCCCCTCCCCTCCCCAGCGTCGCCCCTCTGCTCCCCCTCCCTCTGGGACACACCTCCTCCCCCTGCACCTCCTCTCCTCCCTGGCGCCGCCCCCCTGCTCCCCCTCCCCCTAGGCCGCACCTCCTCCCCTCCTCGGTGCCGCCCCCTGCTCCCTCTCCCCCTGCCCCGCACCGCTCCCTCCCCCTCCCCCGCACGCGCCGCCCCCTGCTCCCCCTCCCCCCTGCCCCGCACCGCCACCTCCCCTGCTCCGCACCGTGCCCGCGCCACCTGCATGCATGTGCGCTGCCCGGCTCCCATCAACTCCACCTCCTCCCCCGCCAACCCCTCGATAATGTCGTGAAGCCGACCTCCTCCCGCAGCCACGCACCTCCCCCGGCCCCTACCGCTAGCCCGCACTTCCTCCACAGCCTCGCACCTCCTCCCCAACCCTCCTCCTCATTTGATTTTATTCTGACCATAATACCCCTCTTAACAACACCATGGTTTGAGTAAACTATGTTTATTTCAATTTTTTGACGGTCAATCTGGCGGAAGGGCACAACTGATGACGGAGAAAGAAGTGAGGGGCACAGCAGATATTACCAAAAAGATAGGGGCATAACTAATATTGCGATATCTCGGAGGGGCACAAGTGATAAAATCCCTTTATTCTTTTATTTTGGATTAATTTTAGTCGTTAGATTGAGGGTATATTAGATTATCCCAAAGGTCTGGTTGAGTTAATGGATCAAAGTAACAGAAGGTTATAGGTGTAAGACGGTGCACTTATTCAGGGTTTTTTTTGTGTAATTATGAATTATGGAGGGTTTCCGGGGTAATTACGAAATTACTCAGGGTTATAGGTGTAAATATCCTTTATATAATCACATATTATTATAGTATTTTTTATATTTTAAATTAAAATATTATAAACCACATATACTTCTGTATATACTCCGCATATCCGCTTACTCGCTTTAGACTGCATGACCGAACAAATACTGCATACCGTATTTAAGAACCTTGGCCTACGGTGTGCACAATGGCACCCCCCTTGATGCAAAATGGAATTCGGCGCAGCGCGGGAAATAGATTTGACGGTGGATTTTTCGATGGTAGAAGAAAATAGAGGGGTTGAGAACAGAACTCGCCGGGAATACGAGAGGTCGAAGGAGGAGAACCGCGGAGATCGCGAGAAGAGAGAGGGAGAGGGGAAGGAGAGAGATAAATCTCAAGTTATCTTAATACTTGACTGACTAATACATTGGACCCTCATCCCTTTATATAGGAGGGATGAGATTACAAAAATAGTAAATTAATTTAAATTTACAACCGACTTGCCTAAACTGACTCTAACTAATTAATTGACCCACTTTAAAATTAAAATCTACGAAATAAACGTTGAGATCACAGGCGATCTCAATTATTTAATTAGACAATTACGACCACTTAAAAACATAAATAAAATTGACGACTAATTGATTAAATAAATTCGGCCCTATAATTTGAGATCACGCTGCATCAATTCTCCTCCGCTTTAAAAATTCGTCTCCCGACGAATTGTTTGATGTAGGTGCGTCGTTGGAGAATTCATCCTCGAGTTGTAGCTTTAATTTCCCCCGATGCGGTCATTTTCCACGTTACGTTTGTAGTTTTTTCCAATTGGGGGCATCTCTGCAATTTTCGTACCCCTTCAAATTTCCTCACATTCCTATTGCTTTGGACCTTCCTGCAAATATGGGTTTTGGGAATTTTTATTCTGCAATTTTTCCCAATCAAACTCCCACCCCACAATTTGGTGGGATGGCCATCCCGTAACACTCGGACCCCCAGTTAGGGTTCCCTTTTTCAACATCAAAAGGCGGCGGGGCTGAGTTTGACGGAGGCGACACCGGTGGGGGTCCATACGCCCGCACTCTTTCTCGCGCAGGAGGCGCGGCCGCGGAAGGAGGGCGAGATCGTGGAGGCGCTGGGAAGAGGGAGGCGTGGGCAGGTGGCGGGGGCGCTGGCAGCGCGAGGGGTGGGCGAGGGAAGGTGGCGAGGCGGGCGGCGTTGCTGGGAGGCGGGCCGCAGGGCTTGCGCGCGGGAGGGCGAGGGTGCTAGGGCGGCGGCGTGAAGAGGGGAGGAGGGTCGGTGATGCGAGGAGGCGCTGGCGGAGGGATGGGGTTGGCGTGATGGGCGTTGGGCGTTGGTGGATGGGAGGGTGGCGCAGTCGGGGCGAGCAGGAGGCCGCGGGGGAAGTCGGCGAGGGTTGGAGAGCTCACGGGGAGCACCGGGGACGGTGGGTTTGGAGATGGGGCTAGGGCGAGGGAGGGTTGCGGGGAAGGTGGTTGAGCCGTCGTGAGGGGGTATGGGGATGCCGGAGGGGCTGGGGTTGCAGCGGGGGTCTGCGAGGAGGCCGCGGAAGGGGCGTAGATCAACTCGGAGGGCTCTGGTGAATCTGAAAATACCTGGACAGCAGCCTTTTCATCGATTTTTTCTTCTAAAACGGCCTGGACAGCGGTCGTTTCGTCTTCTTCGGCGATGTTTTCTTCGTCGGTTAGCTCGTCCAGCCATGCTTGAACCTTCAGGGATGCCATAAGACGCTTTTTGAACTTCCGTTGACGCGAACGCGCATGCGGCCCATGAGATATGTGGTTGAGATCAAGCTTTAAACGCCAATATGCAACGGGATCGTTGAATCGTAGGAACGATTCAATATCCATGCTCTGATACCAATTGATGCAAAATGGAATTCGGCGCGGCGCGGGAACTAGATTTGATGGTGGATTTTTCGATGGTAGAAGAAAATAGAGGGGTTGAGAACAGAAATCGCCGGGAATACGAGAGGTCGAAGGAGGATAACCGCGGAAATCGCGAAGAGAGAGAGGGAGAGGGGAAGGAGAGAGATAAATCTCAAATTATCTTAATACTTGACTGACTAATACATTGGATCCTCATCCCTTTATATAGGAGGGATGAGATTACAAAAATAGTAAATTAATTTAAATTGACAACCGACTTGCCTAAGTTGACTCTAACTAATTAATTGACCCACTTTAAAATTAAAATCTACGAAATAAACGTTGAGATCACAGGCGATCTCAATTATTTAATTAGACAATTACGACCACTTAAAAACGTAAATAAAATTGACGACTAATTGATTAAATAAATTCGGCCCTATAATTTGAGATCGCGTTGCATCACCCCTCCTTGAAGCTCTTCACACAATGGCATGACATACTCAATCTCCCATCTGTGATGTGCTCCAAGTTGACTGTTGACACCCCTACCATTAGGATACTCATGCATAGCTATGCATCCCACTTAACGCATTCCTGCATGCACCCACCCTTGACTGCATCCTTGATGCACTGCAGCTTGTCAGTTGCACTAGGAACCTCCTGCAATTAGAAATAATTTACACTTTTGCCATAATCAGGGTGAAACCCTAATGGGTATCTAAAATCTAAAGCTTTTGGAACTAGTCGGTGAGACCCACGTGAATTACGAGAGGTCTGACGTAATTTCTAAGATAGCCCCTAACTCAAGTCTGTTTGCATTCTCAAGTCCGTTTACAGCTTAGGTTGTCGAGAAGGAAAAGAAATAATGATAAACTGATCAAGGACCCTAGCCCGTTGTATATAGGTAGATGCTAAGGTTGGGGAGAATACACAAATAGAAAACAACGACCCTTGAAAATTTACAACTCTTATATAGTTTGGCACTCCCTGTAAAGCCATGAACTTAGCATCTCTCGGATCCTATATCATAAGATCCGACTCGTCAAGAGAAAATCAAAGGAATTTGTTTCTTGTGAATTGGACTTCGTTTCGATTTGTTATGATTTTCGGAAAAAAAAGAGAAGTAAGGAGGGTTAAGACGTCACTAACCCATAATGACTGTCATCAAGACTAATTAAGCATGATTAAAAAAACTAATGATGGATTGAAAATCGCTAATGATCATTAGCAAACACTAATCAATAATTAGCAAAAGATAAGTGTAAGGCGCGAAAGTTAAATCGCGATTAGTGAAAGTTAATAACGATTAGTGTTAATTAAGTGTCATTAGTGAATCTAGAATCCTCTGGAATGTTCTAACTTAAGCCCTAAGTTTCGGATAAATTTTGACCAAAACCATGGGCCAAAATCATGAGTCGCTAATCGCTATTAAGGACAAAACCATGGTATTCTAACCATGATTAGTGGTTTTCTGGAGCCTATAAATACCCCCCTACCCATTCGTTCTCTACGATTTCCACTACCACCACCACCCAAGGGCTAGGGTTGAGAGGTCAACATGATAAAGCATTGCATACGCGAGAGAGAGCTCGATTAGGTAACGAAATACTTCCTTTTGTTGTTGGGTTTTCATATGAGATTATTGAAATTCCTGATTTTATGTTCTTCGCTATAAAGAACCCTAATTTGGCTATTTTTTTAGGAAATATGAAAAGTTGCTTTGTGATTTCCACTAAAATAAGGTTTAAGCATCGAATTAATGCAGTGGCTTGGAAAGATAGGGTTTGGGAGTTAAAAGAGCATAAATTGAGTATATAAATATATGAATTAATATATGTGTAAGTCTATACTCAGTATTTATGGTTGCGCTAATCCACGACTTAACAGAGGATTACATCATGGGAATTGATGTGTTTTAAGTTGGATCCTTAAAAGAGTTATGAGTCACGTTAAGGATGACTGGGAGTAGAACTACAGGTCGGGCATGCAACATGTAGGTTTGTCGGAAGGAACTCGTATTGGTGTTTCCCTACCTATGCGGTACACGGTTGCCCTGTTATGATAAGTGCGCACGAAATGAATGATTTACAACGCGTGGTACCGGGAACCAATATATTCGGGGTGAACGACGGAAGATGTGGTCGTGCCATGTGGAGGCACGGGTGGTTCAATAACGGTTGGATCACGACAACATGTATTTTAAGCCGCTAGGTTATAATTAGGCCTGCTAATTGAACCAAATCATTCGAATTCGATTAGGATTCGTTCAATAAACATCCAAAAAAAGTTCGATTCGAAATCAAATGAATTGAATTTGAATTTAGCTTGTGGATTCGATTCCCAAATGAATTGAATTTGAATTAACATGAATTCCTTCGATAAAAATTCGATTCGATTCAATATTTATATAAATACATATATGTATATATGTATCCATATAGTTATATTTATATACATAGTGCAAGCATCTAAGGATACTATAAAACCAACTTACTACAGTTATTAAGTGGTTACTTTTAAGCTTATAATTATATGATCTATTAATATGATTTATCATTTCCAGACTTCACTGTTATGATTATTGTACTCCCACAATACACTGACGTGACTTTTCAATGCATGATACGTATATGCAACATTAGGCACCATTAGTAAGACTCGATCTCTTTCATTTTCCCTTTATAACTAAGTTCAAGTGGCTTGACTCCGAAATATGTTAGGAATCAAAGATGTGTGCCCTTCATTCATCGATTATACAAAACATCTAAGTTCCCATCTTTACTTCTAATTTTAGTCTACTGACAGTATCTTATATATGAGTTACTTTGTATAAGTAATAATCAATCTTATTATGCGATTCAAAAATTTTGAGGCACTAAGAGGATCGCAAAGCGCATTCAGTCATCCCAATTTAATATGTATGCGTGTATATGTATATACGTATAATCTTATTAGTTAAAGACTAAATATTGAATATAAAAAAGAGTAAAAATATAGATCATAAAATCTACTAGGAAAGATCAAATGTTTAAGATTATTATTCTAATTCCTCGCCCATACATTTATTTTCATATTCCCACATTCCATGCACTGCCTTTTCCATTCTCTTTTTCATTATCTACAACAGATTGCAAAAACCCATGGTAGATTGTGGTGGCCTTTCTCCTAACACATGAAAATGATGGTTTTGCTACTTCGAGTTCCTCAACATTTGTCGTGGCTCAAAATTTATCTACATATATCTCTTCTTTTTTATTTTGATTTTCCATTCATAATGATTATCATTGTCAAGACGATATTTGTCATCATATGAGTAATATACAAGTTTTTCTCACGATGATGCAAGTTCCTCCTTTGGACATAAATTTTTTTTGTATATTTCATTTCATGGCTTAGTTATTCGATATTGAAGATCCTCACACTTAACGAAGAAGTTTTATATTGCTACATTATTTTTATTATTCTCATTATTTTAAATAATAATGTTAATTTGTATCAACTTTCTATTTAAGTTTGATCTCGTCTTGCTTTAACATGCAACGGTAATTATAATGTGTTCAATATTTTCATCAATGATAGTTTAACTCTTTGATAGCCTCATATAACTATAGAAAAAATATATTTAGGTTGTAAAAGGCATATACTAATTGTAAGAGATAGGTACTTTTTCCATTGCATTATATTGATTTGATATTTTCCTTGATTATATAGCATTTTCGACTTATATTAGTAATATATATTCAAAATTAGAATTATATAATAATTATATTATTCTTCGTATTATATTAGTTATATAATCTCTAAAACATTAATTTACGCTTCAAATTCGAAATAAAAAGAATAATATTCGAAACAAAAAATGAATTGAATCGAAGTTCAAGTTGGCAGATTCATTTAAAATTCGATTCGAGTTCGGATTCGAAATTTTTATAATGAATTGAATCAGTATCCTAGCGGATTCGAAGGTATTCGATTCGATTAGCACCCCTAGTTATAATGTAAGCTTGAAGTTTTAAGCAACTGAGTCCTCGAGGATGGTGTGCTCATTTGTTTTTCAGGCTGAGGGTTTGAGACCCTGTTTAATAAAAGAAAAAGAAAATTGTCAGGGTAGTATTGGAGGATTGGTTGAGGCGTCGTGCAGCAGCATAAGCTCACCAGATCAACGCAATCTCCAATCCTGAAGTATCCACAGCTCTGGAGTCCAACAATGGTGGGGTTCTCCTAGACTAATCCCTGATATGGAATAAAACGGAATAGAACTTAAATTAATGAGAAGGAATGGAACTTTTTGTGATAACAAGTTTTGAAAAATTACCCATTTGTTTACTTTTCTCTTCTTCGTTACTTAGCATTTGCTAATTTTATCCTATGATTTAAGGAAAACCCAACAGGTATCGGTGAGCCATCGCAAGGACTTTAGTGATCCAGCCAGCCACAGTAGTTTTTTCTTTACAACGTAGTTAGTATTCTTTCTGTGTATTTCCTTCCGGCTGATGTACATATAAACGATTATAATGGGATAATGTATCATGTGAACTTTGTTTTGTGAATGGAAAAGTGTTGAAATACTTTCTTCTGACTATTTTATTTGCAGTATGTTTCTAAATGTTATTTGTGATTGCTGAATAAATTATTGATGAGTAAGCAGATCCGGATATGAGAGGATCCGACGGCCCAGGAATCGGGATCGTGACAGATTGATATCAGAGCCCGGTTACTCCATTAATTTATTTAGTAATTAACAACTATGAGCAGTATTCAGAAACTAAGGTTGTATTAAGATCCTTTGATCTTAATAATTGATTGCAATACCATTCACAAGTCATTGTCCCTTACATACATCATGCTAAGACATATAGGACCTAACCTTTAGCCTTGACTTATCCCAGGATCATGGCAGACCAAGACGTGTCTAGACAATTAGCGGCTATGATGACAATGCTCCAAGACATGGGACAAAGGCAGCAAGCATTGGAGGAGAGGCTCAATGCACAAGCTGAGAGACCCGAGGCATCTAAGCATGTGGATGCTAGGATCGAAGGTTCTGTCCATCTTTCTGAGGAAGAATCTAGTTACCGTCCTTCAACTGAGTCTGCTCCTACCCCGGTCGAAGGAGCAATGAAGAAGGCCCTTTTAGATACCAAACATTACTAGACAATTACCGAACGGGAAAGATTCATCGATTTAAAGGCATAAATACACCTGCTGAGGCAGAATTATGGGTTGATGACGTCAGCAGGATGTTGAGAATAATACACGCATCAGCAGATACTTGGGTGCACTTCGCTGATTACTCCTTGGTAGACTATGTAAGACGATGGTGGAGAGCCATTTCCAAGAAATTAGTAGATCATGTTCCATGGGATGTTTTAAAAGAAAGGTTCCGAGCTCACTTCTGTCCCTCCCATTGGGAAGAATTGAAGAGGAGGGAGTTGGCTTCTTTGACCCAAGGATCCAAGAATGTACGAGATTACCATATTCGCTTTACAGAGCTGCTACGTTACTCCCCAGCTTTAGAAGCTTCACCACAAGAGTGTCTTACCAAATTTGTTAGCGGTTTTCAGGGAGATTTAAGAGAGAACCTTGCATGTTTTAGAGCCACCACTGTAGATGAAGCCATTAACATCGCATCTCGTATTGAGATGGAGAGGGATGAAAACCGCCAAAGAAGAAGCTTCCACTTGACTGGTGGATCATCCAAACATAAGGAGAACTATAACCAAAGAGACAATCGTTATCATCCAGCCGGGTCTACTAGAAATGGAGGACTTTGATCTTATCCTAAAGATGGATTGGCTAGAAAGGCATCATGCATGTCTTAACTGTTTTCAGAAGTCAGTAACGTTTCACCTTCCTAACTCGATAGAGTTCCAGTTCATTAGAAAGACATCCAATGATAATGTCGAATATATCTCTACTTTGAAGGCACAACAGTTGTTAGAGAAAGGGTGTCAAGGCTATTTAGCTTATGTAACCACTACATCAGGGTCAGACAGAATGATGGAAGATATACCTATAGTGTGCTAATTTGCTGATGTATTTCCAGAGGAACTACCCAGATTACCACCTGAGAAGAGATTGAATTTGAAATATCTCCCATACCTGATATTCAGCCTATCTCTATCCCTCTGTATAGGATGGCATCGACTGAGTTATGAGAGTTAAAGATACAATTGCAAGAACTGTTAGATAAACGATTCATCCGTCCTAGTACTTCACAATGGGGTGCACCTATCTTATTTGTCAGAAAAAATGATGGGTCAATGCGGTTGTGCATTGACTATAGACAACTAAACAAGAAAACCATAAAGAACAAGTATCCTCTGCAAAGAATAGATGATCTCTTTGATCAGTTACAAGGTTCAACTGTGTATTCCAAGATTGATTTAAGATCTGGATACCATCAGTTGAAAATTAAAGATACAGATATTCCCAAGACAGCTTTTCGAACTAGATACACGCATTATGAATTCTTAGTTATGCCTTTTAGACTGACAAATGCCCCAGCAGCCTTCATGGATCTCATGAATAGAATATTCAAGGAGTTCTTAGATCACTTTGTAGTAGTCTCTATTGATGATGTGCTTATTTACTTCAAAGATAAGTATTTGCATGAACATCATCTCAGCAGGCACTTAAAACTCTAAGGAAAAACAAAGTGTATGCTAAATATAGCAAATGTGACTTCTGACTATTGGTGACCGATTAATCTCACCAAGACTCGGGTGAATATAATAGAACTAGGGTCGTTGCGATCCGGATCTCGGAGATAGATCAGTCAATTAAGAAAAAGAGAAGCAGACCACCAATCAATAAGATAAAACAATAAAAGCAAAAATAGTAGCCCTAGCTATGAGATTAGCCTGGTGTAGCACCCAGGGTCGGACTCAGGGAGTACGAGTTGGCCTTGCGGCCTACGAAGTAGTCAGAAAATAAAACAAAAACAAAAACTAATATTTTTGGTGGTTTTTAAATATTTTTATATTTTTTTGGATTTTCAATAATAAAAGAAAATGAGAAAAAGGTAAATACAAGCACAATCAACAAATTATTTAATTACTCAAAAATGGTCCAAAAAATCAAACAAAAATATTTTTATTTTTATATGTTTTTTACTTTTTTTGGTGAATTTTTGAGATTTTTATAATTTTTATATATTTTTCTAAAAATCAAAGAAGGCAGAAAAAGTGAGGTACTGTCCAGCCATGCTTCAAAGGGCCATGAAAAATATCAAATGGTCCTATAACAGCCTGGAGCTAATTTTTATGAAAACTAGAAATAATAAAGAAAATTCAGGAAAAGGATTTGTATTTTTTTTATTTTTCTATGATTTTTTAGAATTTTTATGAGTTTTTAAGTGTTTTTTAATTTTTAAGGTTTTTTCTATATCCAAAAATCACCAAAAAATCAAAGAAAATCAAAAGACAAACAAAACTAAATTTTTTTGGAATTTTTAAAACAGTTTTAATATTTTTTATTATTTTCTAATCTGGACAGACACAAAAACAACGATTTTTGAATTTTTAAAAATACTAAAACACCTCAAAAATATACCAAATTTTTGGTTAAAATTTTACACAGTGGCAGGAGCCAAGTGTCCAATTTTCACACGATTTGGACTTGATTTGATATTTTATTAAAATCAAAAAGAGGCTCACAGTGCACAGGGACCTATACGTAATGAAAACATGTTTCAGGGGCCAATCAGTAACACGCGGAGAAAGTTCAGGGCCCAAGGTGCAAAAATCCCACGAAATCCGCACGGCATACGTGACAGGCACTTGGAGGGGTACCGATGTAATTCCTATTTAAAAAGTATTAAACCATAACACGCAAGGAATACAGGACAGATTATGCAAATTCACCACCACCTCACGTGTCGATGCACGTGGCTCACATACATAGGGTCTTAAATGCAAATAAAGTAAACATCCAGGTCCTGTGTGCAATTTAACCAAAATAAAAACAACTATATCTAATATTTACAGGACTAATTAATAAAAACAAAAGGAGGAAGGGCCTACGGGTAAATTACCCTTTATTAATACGGACGGCTGAGGGGTGGCCACGCGGATGATCCGACGGTGGCTGGAGGCGTGCCAACCCTTCGCTGGATCAACGACGAGGAGAACGTCACGTGGAGATCGGACGGTGCTGGATATCGGGCTCCTCTTCGTCTGATCGAACGGTCCGGATCAAACCCCAGGAAGATCTGACGGTCGCGGGGCTCCTCAAATAGATGGATCGGATCGAATCTGGAGCGTCGAGGACGATCGGATGGCTGTTGAAGGTCCTGGATGAACTCGACTCCGGCGAACTTCGTCGGAGCACTACGGGTGCGCTGGACCTCCTCGGGGGCTGCAAAGATGTGGAACAGAATCGCGAAGGCCTCCCGCAGCTGGTGGACTCCTCCGATGACACCGAGAAGCTCCGAGGAGCTCCGGCGACGAAGGCGGAGTTGGACCTTTGTGCCTGGATGTTCGGACCCTCAGATGGGTCTCCTTCGACCTGCAAAACCGCACAAGAGGCTTGCTGGGTCGAGGGCAAACTGCCTTGACCCGGTTAGAGGTGGAATGGGTGTGTGGGTGAGTCAGGTGGATGACCTCCGGTGAGGCGACAGCGGTGGAGATCGAACTACCTGCTCCAGGGCGAGACAGGGGGAGTGAGTGGGTGCAGAACGTGAAGAGGGGTCTCACGGAGATGATGGTGTCGTCCGATGATCGAATGGATGACTGGTGCGGCGGTCGGAGACGTCGATGGGTCGATTTGGGCGTAATCGGAAATTAAAAAAAAAGATAGGAAGAATTGGGTATGCCCGACGGATGCAGTCGACTGGGGATGAGCTCGCGGGGCTCTGGGGGTCCTGGTCTCGAGGAAGCGTCGAGTTCCGAGGCTAAGCGCAGCTCGCAGCGGCGCACGGCGGCAGACGTCGCCGGATCAGTGGCGGAGGGCTCCCTCTCCTCTCTTCAACACGCCAATCGATAGCTGTCACTCTAGGGATTAGGGTGGAGGTCCTGGGACGAAGGGGTAGCGCCAAAGATGGAGTGGAATGGCGGCCGGAGGTTCATCTATATAGTCTTGCACGTCCGAGAAGAAGGTGACGGGTCCGGCTTGGTGAAGCACGGACCCCTAGGCAATGATGCAGGCGAGGGTCTCAGACATGGAAGGACATATCGATATCGATATCGTTTCGATATCGTGTCGATATCGATATATCGCCGATATATCGCTATATCTAGGAATCTTTCTGAAGAAAATGCCTGAAATCGGATATATCGATATATCGATTTCGATATTGGTCCCATGTCGATATCGATATATCGGCGATATATCGCCGATATATTGGGATACGGCCTTCCATGGTCTCAGATCCATAGGGAACAGTTGGAGCCCGGGGTTTGAGGATTTGGTGGCCGGATCGAGCGGGGAAAAAGGGAAGAAATCGGGTCGGTCGCTTGGATCCGCAAGGAGGGGGTCCGCGGGGGAGAGTTGACCGGGGGTCAACAATCCCCCGTGGACCAATGGAAATTCAGCTTTTATTAATTCTTTGATAATTCAATAAAAAATATTAAATGAATTAGTTTCGAAAAACTTAAAACATAAAAAATATTTATTTATTTTCAAATTATTTTTTTGTGATTTTTATTTATTTTTTGAAATAAAAATTATATATTTACAAAATATTATTATATATAGGTATATACATATGTATTTTTTATTTTTGATTTTTTAATTATTTATTTTTATACAATTTATTCCAATTTTATATTTTATTTATTTATAGAATAAAATTTGGAATAATAGGGTATTTTTATTTTATTTTATTAATTATTTACAAAGGTTAAATAAATAGTTTTATATACATATATACATGGTATATATATAATGAGGATTTTGATTTTTATTTTATTTCTTTTTATTTTATTTTTATTTTTCTAATTTTTATTTTATTTATTTACACCATGAAATAAGGGATGCGAAAGTATTTTTATTGGATTTTTATTTATTTATTTACAAGAAAATAAATAGATATGTGGTTTTATACACATGGTCTATGTACAATGAAGAAGGAATTTTATTTCTTTTCATTTTTGTTTTGTTTTTCCCATTTTATTTTAATTTTATATTTACAAATATATACAACTAAATATACACCCATTTTTATTTTGAATAAGAGGAAAATAATTTTTATTTATTTACAGGTATATGTACAAACACAAGAGCTTCCCTATCTCTCTCTGCTTGGGTTCTTTTGCGGTCAGCCCCATGATGAGCCCTCCCTTGAGATTAGGTCGCTCAATATTTATTCTAAATATCTCCCTCTTTTTCTTTTATTTTTTTATTCTTTTATTTATGCACAAAAACATGCTAAATATACATATTTACATAATGCATGCTATTTGACAATTATTGCTATTTACAAGAATATACATGTGTTTTGCATGGGTTTTGTAGTTAAAATAAAAGAATAAAGAGTGATGAATGGGTATTCATTACCCCCTATACTTAACTTTGCTAGTCCCTTAGCAAACACTCATTTGAAAAAGAAGTGAAAAAGAAAAAGAAAAAGAGGAGAAAATGCATGGATCAATGCTGATTATTAAACTTGCCTTCATTAAATTGAAATATGGAGCTCGATCAGATCTTTGGATTATTAGTGTGTCGGAACCTTATTTGGACTTAGGTTTAAAACTTAACAACCTCTAAGATCCACTAATCTATAGTCAAGACTCCTCAATAATCCAGATCAGAACAAGTCTACATACACAAACCCTGAAGACCATGAATCTTTCCTTGTACAGTGTATGTGATGTATAGCTCTCTACCTCAGAAGTAGCAACTTGACAACCCTCCCCAACAAGGTAACTCTATGACCCTAATCTGGCCACTCTTTCCTCGAGGAGCGGGGTATTCCCTTCTAAGTTCAAGTTCAATCGGCTTAAGAAGAGGGGGAAGAAGAGAATGGACCATGGTCAGTGTAACCATGTATCCTTGGGAGCTCAACCAGTGTAGCTAAGTCTCCCTGCTGCAAGCTACATAAGATGGAACATGAATCTCAAGCTTTGCTTATTGCACTATACACATACTCCGGTAGGATTATCATTTTCTATTAGACCCACTACTTTTTTTGAGTTATTTTCTTTTTGCATTTTTTTTCAAGTGCATCTGTACAACATATTTACAAGGTGCAGCATATGTACATAAGGAGTTTTTCCTCTTGAGCCAGTAGACTATCCCTCTTTTGAAGCATTATTGCAACCCACAACTCCTGTCGTTAGACCTCATGGCAACCAGACCAAGTTGAGACGCACTTCCTTCATTAAAAGAAGAAGAGAGGTTCTGCCTAGAAGTACTACCCTCATATGCTACCACAAGTTAAGGAAGATTGCCTCCTCACCACCTCATCCGTAGAGAGCTCGGTATAAAATGTTGGTCCAAGTCAAGCCATTGTCTATATGAGTCATGTGTGTGTCGTTAAGTGCTCTACTTAGGCTCATTGAGATGACATGTGATCATAGCCTAGTGGACTCAAAGAATTAAGTCACCATGTACCTGAAAAGCCTTAACCCTAAGCCCTATAAGGTTCCTCTTATAATTAGGTGGATTAAGATCTTAATCAAGCTCCATTTCCCAATTTAATTCCAGGCTAGTTTAAATGTCAACTATAATCCAGGAAAAACTATACAAGTATATACAAAGATGCTATTTACACAATATTTACACATATGCAAAATTTTTGAAAAATGTTTTGAAACCATGGATGTATGCGTGAATGCAAGTTCTGCAAAATATTTACACAAATTTACACAAAGTTTTTGCAAACTTTTGATTTTCAAAACATTTTAGAAAATTTTTGTACTATATACATAATTTTGATATGCACATATTTACACATTATTTACACAAAAAGTTTTTGAAAACATTTTTACAAAAATAATTTTGTACAATAGCTATGTATGTGCAAATAAAAGAATGTGTATTTACAGGAAAACATTTTTTATTTTTATGGATTTTTGGGTTTTTAGCCATTTTTATTTATTAACACACTCACACAAAGTACGAGTTATGGCTAAAGTATATATGAAATATATACACACCCCCCTATACTTAGCCCGAACGATGTCCTCAGAGTCAAGAGCGATGAAGAAGACATAACTCGTGCTTAGTATAGGGAAATGAAAAGGAAGGCTATATACAAAGACGAATGAATGAATACAAATCAAGAGGGTCTCGGCTTTTCCCCCTATACTTAGAATCAAATAATCCTAAGTATAGCAGGTTGTACATGAAGGGAAAACCGAATGAAGAATGTACAGGGTCTACCCCCTATACTTAGGGTAAAATATCCCTAAGAATAGGCAGCAAAAAAATAGAGGTAGAGATGAATCAAAAGAATACCCGAGGGTCCTACATCCCCCCTATACTTAGGGTAAAGTACACCCTAAGTATAGCATAATCAAAAGATGAGAAAAGGGATGTGGGACTAAAGAATGGAAAGATATGGACAACTGGATCTATACAAGTCGGAAGAACAGTGATAATCAGGCGTGAGATGCAATAGATGTGAGTCAAGAGACCACATCTCACGCAAAGTGAATAGGGGAAACATCAACGACCCGCGGCTCATGATCTAGATATGGCTTGAGCCGCTGGTCGTTCACTCGAAAGGTACTCTCAGAAGACAACTCAAATATGTCAATACTCCCATTGTCGTGTACCTTTCTCACCAAATACGGTCCCTTCTATTTGCTCTGTAGCTTCCCTGGAAATAGACGAAGCCTAGCATCAAACAGCCATACTCTCTGTCCTGGCTCAAAATCCGTGTGGCTGATATGAGAATCATGCCACTCCCTCACTCTCTCCTTGTATTGTAGGCTGTTTGAGAAGGCGGCATCACGAAACTCCTCCAAGGCTGCTAGCTCTGCCCTCCTCTGATCTCCTACACTATCTGGATCCAATAGTATATCGGTGACAGCCCAAAGTGACCTATGTCTCAGCTCAACAGGTAAATGGCACGGCTTGCCATAAACGAGGCGAAAGGGAGATGTACCCAAAAGTGTCTTGAAAGACGTCCTATATGCCCACAAGACCGAGTCCAAAATGTGTGACCAATCCTTTCAGTCAGGGCGGACGACTTTCTGCAATATAGTCTTGATATCCCTGTTCGACACTTCGGCAAGACCATTCGTCTGAGGGCGGTATGGAGTGGCAACTCGATAGTCTATGCCGAACTCGCTAGAAAGGGCCTTTACCTTGTCGTTGACGAAATGAGACCCCCGTCAGATATCAACACTCTAGGTATCCCGAACCGTGAAATGATATGCTTCCTCAAAAATCTGCAAACAGTCCTAGCATCTGTGGTTCGGGCGGGGATGGCCTCAACCCAACGACTCACATAATCCATGGCCAACAGAATGTACTCGAACCCCTGACTCTTAGGGAATGGACCCATGAAATCGATGCCCCATGCGTCAAAAACCTCAAAGAAGTGAATGGGCTACATCGGCATCATATCACGCTGTCCACAAGTGCCAATCCTCTGACAGTCAGTACACCTCTTCACGAACTCATCGGAGTCCTTGAAGAGGGTAGGCCACCATAGGCCGGATTGGAGCACTTTCTATGCCGTTCTCCTCCCAGAGTGATGTCCTCCTGCCTCAAGCTTGTGGCAGTAAGTGAGGACGCTATGGTGCTCCTCCTGAGGAATGCACCTACGCCAGACGCTATCCCCTCCTTCATGTTAAAGGATGGGATCCTCCCAGTGGTAGTACTTGGCCTTCGCGAGGAAGGTCTCAAGTCTCTGCCTGGGCCAATCTTGTGGAACTTTCCTAGCAACAAGAAAGTTCACAATATCGGCGTACCACGGGAGAGAGGCGATAGCAAGGATCACCTCATCTGGGAAGGTCTCACATATAGGCTCAGTCTGCTCAGGATCCTCAAGATGCTCTAATCGGGAGAGATGATCCGCCACCATATTCTTGACTTCAGGCTTATCCTTAATCTCTATGTCAAACTTCTGGAGTAGAAGGATCCATCTGGTCAATCTGGCTTTGGCATCCTTCTTTGTCATGAGGTACCTGATGGCGGTATGGTCAGTTTAAATGATCACTCTAGATCCGATAATGTAAGATCTGAACTTATCTAGGGCAAAAACTACGGCTAGCATCTCCTTCTCAGTGACTGTGTAGTTCCGTTGCGCGGCATCCAATGTACAGCTAGCGTAGTGAATGGCAAATGGGACTTCATTCCTCCTCTGTCCCAGCACGGCCCCTACGGCAAAATTGGAGGCATCTGTCATGATCTCAAATGGGAGAGACCAATCAGGCGGCTGGAGAACAAGAGCCTCAACAACACATCTCATGAGAGTCTCGAATGACGAAAGACACTTGTCATCAACAAGGAACTCGGTGTCTTTCGTTAGCAGATCAGTCAACGGTCGGGCAATCCTACTGAAATCATGAATGAAGCACCGGTAGAAACCGACGTGCCCTAGAAAAGACCGTAACTGCCGCAAGTTGGACGGTGGTGCGAGTTTTCTAATGACATCTACCTTGGCCGGATCAACATCCATGCCCCTGTTGGAGATGACATGGCCAAGCACCGTCCCCTGAGTCACCATGAAGTGGCTCTTCTCCCAAGACAGTACTAGGTGAACCTCAATGCAACGCTGAAGGACTCGGTCTAGGCAATCAAGACAGGAGTCGAATCCGTCGCCATAAACCGAGAAATCATCCATGAAGACCTCCAAGCACTCCCCCACCATGTCCGAAAAGATCGACAGCATGCATCTCTGAAAAGTCGCAGAGGCGTTGCATAGCTCAAATGGCATGCGTTTGAAGGCGTATGTGCCGAAGAAACAGGTAAAGGTAGTCTTGTCCTGGTCCTCGGGCGCGATGGCCACCTGATTGTAGCCGGAGTACCCATCCAAGAAGCAATAGTGGCTCTTCCTTGCCAGTCTCTCAATGATCTGATCAATAAAGGGCAGGGGAAAATGATCCTTCTTGGTGGCCTAGTTGAGTCGTCTGTAATCTACGCAGACCCGCCAAGAAGTGGGTACTCGGGTAGCGATCTCCTCTCCAGACTCGCTGACTACTGTAGTGATGCCCGTCTTCTTGGGCACCACATGCAACGGACTGACCCACTTGGAGTCGGAGATGGGGTAAATAAAATCAGCGCTCCACCATTTCGAGATCTCCTTCATGACAACCTCTCTCAGATTCGGGTTCAGCCGCCGCTGGAACTCACGCGACGGCTTCGCCTCCTCCTCGAGATAGATATGGTGGGAGCACAGGGCCGGACTTATCCCCTGGAGATCGGCTACGCTCCATCCTATCGCCTTGTGGTTCTTTTCAAGAACCCCCATCAGACGGGATTCCTGCTCTCCAGTCAAATCGGCGGAGATAATGACTGGGTACATCTCATGCTCACCCGCAAGGAACCTATACTTCAGCGACGCAGGAAGTGGCTTCAGCTCTGGACAAGTAGGTGCTGGCGGATCTGGCCTCTGAAAGCTCTGAGTGAAGGATGCCAAATCCGCATGGGAGAACTGAAACTCTCGCTCACAATCAGTATCTGGAGAAGGCTGCTCTGCTGGACTGTCTCTGCTCTGAATGGGGTCCACCTCCTCCCTAGATGCAGGCTCAGTGGAAGTCAGACATGGAATAAGATCATCAAACTCTGCCCAATCAACATCTGACTCCGAGGGATCTGTATCATACTCACTGAAAAACTCTGTCTGACGGTCAAGAACCGGCTCTGCCGACTGAAAAGTATCCTGGACCAGGAATGCGCTCTCCAAGCTCTCCTCTGCTGGCTTCTCTGCATCAGCGGACTCTAAAGGTGAGAGGATGGCATGTGCATCTGGGTCTGCCCAAACTGCCTCGTCATCCGTGATCACAAAGTTGCAGTCCTGGTGGATGTCTAGCCCTGCATCTGTCATCTGCTCTGAATCAGTGGTCGGCTCTGAGCATGCTGAATCTCTGACTCTGATGTCCTCGACCGTCTCTATTTGTACACTCTCACCCTCGACGCGAAAGTATTGTTGGACATACGAGCCCACAGCGAGCCATTATGCAATAAATGTTATTGCGAATATCATTCCCTGATCTGAAATGAAGAATACATAATTTGCATAATAGGTCTCTTAGTACAATTAGGGTTATGTACCATGGCCATCTTAGTGATCACACAGCTGTTGATTCAATTATTGAATCATAGAGGTTGGTGCTTAGATGAATATCTAATGAGTTGATTGAGGACTCCTCAAGCACCGTCAAATGATTATTAAGAGATGATCTCCAGCCAGAGTAGGAGATGGCAATCCTATCTCAGTTAGGCTGATATCTGACCGACCTCTTGATGCAGGTCCTCTGCATAGGAATAGAGATTCGGAGGTATCAGATTAGTTAGGTCAAAGAGTTGACTTAACGAGATCGAGATAACCAAAGTCCTATATCGTATGTTGTCACGATACAGGCACACATCCTCTGACCGGAGACAGATGTGTTACTATATGTTTGAGTATATACATTTGGCAGACCAATAGGTTGATGACCTAATCAAGGTCTATACACCGGCGCGCTGGTGTGCATATAAGGGCATATGAGTAATACGATCTCTCAAAGGGATCATACAGGTTCAGTTACTGAACCGGAAGACATGAGCTCACTCATGAGATATTGGGAAGAATCAAATTCCATGCGCATGGTCGTCTCGCTTTGGAGGCTTGACTGAATTTGTAGGTTTGATATATACCTTTGGAAAGTATATGATCAAGACCTAGGTATGATATATGCTTTTGGAAAGTATATGATCAATACCGACTCCCAATGATCAAATGAGAAACTTACTGATAGAACCCTTAAGTAGACAGTGTAAAGTTGATCTAATACTTCGGGTTTATTATGAGTCTTCCAGTATGCAGGATGTACAGGTATTGGGAATACCTGAGGGTGATGTGATCATAAACGATTGTATAACCATGACGCTTCCATTCCTAGGGAGTGATGAAACGAGTCTGGATTTTAGTGACTCCTCTCAGTAGAGAAGTAATCTGATCTCAGTCCAAATGTTGGACATTGATTTGAATGTGATTCAGATGCAATGAGATGATTAGATTTGCGGTCTTGATTTAATCAAGCATCTATGGGAGGCCCGCGATCTTGAGATATGATATCAATATCCATGTTACTATACGTGGAACAATACAATCGCCATGTATTTATCTCCAAGTATTCGCGGATAAAGCGCATTTTCCTTGAAAGAGTTCATGGATAATTCTATTGTTGATATATGTATCCGAGCATTGAGAAAATGGATAATTATATGTGATTTAATTATCATGAATAATATGAATTTGATTCATATTATAAGGAGAGTTATCTTAGATAATTAAATGTGATTTGATTATCAAAGATGTAAATAATGTGAATGTGATTCATATTATTTGAGTACATGAGAATAAGTTATCCAATATAATTAAATGTGATTTAATTATTATGGATAAGAATAATATGGATAGTAATATCCAATTATTCATAATATATTATAAATGTGATTTATAATGTATTAGAGAGAGCTAATTATAATTTATATTTGTTGATTAATTATTAATGTGTATCTGATACACATTGTCTAATTAATTGACAATGAAAATTATATGTTGTTTTGGTTTGTGAATATGATTCACATTTTTCCAATGTCAAGATTGCAATATTCTCAAATATAATTGTGAATTATTGTTGATAAATAAAATCCCAACAAAAAGTTGTTGGAAATAAATAATGGAGAATATCAAGGAGGCATGCAATCTCATGGATCTCCATGAGATTGCCCTCCATATGGTAAGGGTGAGCGGCACCCAATTCCAAATTGGAATGGGTGGCCGTCCACATGGAATGTATATGGAGATGTAATCTCCATGTATATTCTCTCCTTATTTATTGGTTTAATTTGGAATTGATTTGTATTTAATTTTGTCAAATATATTTTAATCTAAATTAAATTACAAGTTGTTGGCTTTTACCAACAACAATCTTGACCGTTGGATTGACATAAATCAATCTCATCAAATGATTTTATATGTCCCATGGATTGAGATCCATGGATCCCAAAACCCTATAAATAGAGAGGCATGCCCATGCTCTCTCTTTACACATAATGCTTGAGAAGCACATCTCTCTCTCTTTCTCTCTACACGCCATCTCTCTCCCTCTCATGGTCGCCCACCATGGATGCCCTAGAGAGGTACTCCATCGCCGCAGCGTCATCGTTATGCTGCCCGATCGTCTGCTCGTGGATCTCTGTCTCCTTCGGTGTGCCTCGCTCGTGAAGAAGACATTGGATCTCGTGTGTCGAGATCAGGAGATCTGCCGCTTGGATCATCAACATGGATTGCGAGAAGTACGCGGTTCATCCCCGCGCTCGCAAGCGTCTCCTCCGTCGGATCGGACTTGAGACAGGAGGTCTCTTCGTTTAGAGACTCGATCGCAACCACGCTTCAAGAGGTAATCCTAATACTTGTTTGCGGTTTAGACGAAACGATCCGAGAAGTGTTCTTGGATCATGTGGTTTCGTCGTAAGAAAATTTTTAAATTCCGCTGCATCGAGCAAGTGGTGCTACTAGTCGCTCTTCGTCGTATTCGATACGACGCTCACGTTTCCGTGATGCGCTTGAGGATCTAACCATATCCTTCAAGTATACCTTCCCGCTATCATGGTCGGTCACTGCCTTGGTTGTGGCCAAGAATGTTCGACCTAGAATGATGGGGGTATCGGTCACAGACTCAGGGATCTCCATGTCCAACACAACGAAGTCCACGGGGAATTGCAGGCCCTTAATCGTGACGACAACATCCCTCAGCAACCTCTTCGGCCTCTTGACAGATCGATCAGCAAACTGAAGGACTGTCCTGCTCTGTCGTAGATTGCCCAACTCGAAGCGATCGAGAAGGGCTGCAGGAAGTAGGTTTATCGAAGAATCGATGTCTAATAGAGTGCGGTCGAACCTCTTCTCTCTGATGTGGCATCTGACATATGGGGCTCCTGAATCTGGCCTCTTGGCCGGCAGACGGTTCTGAATCGCGAAACATGTGACCTTGGTCAGCACATGGATCTCAGACTGATGGTTCCTCCTCTTCCTCCTAACTGTGGTCATGTCTCTGAGTAATCTCTAGAGTAGAGGAATGTGCTCCAATGCTACCTGAAGAGTCAGCTGAATGTGGAACCTGTCGATCATATGCTGGCTGAACTCTTCCTGCTGCTTCTTTTTGGGGTTTTCTATTTTTCCCCTTCCCCATGTGGAGTGCTCTAGGGAAGGGGATCACAGGGTCCTTTTCAGATGAAGGACTAGGAGAGGGTCTAGGCTGATCAACGAAAGAATCCACGCATACATCAAGCATCACAGGTGGATCAGAAGAAAATAAATCATTTCCTTTATTGCCAGAAGTGTCCTGAGATCATGAACAGAAGGAAAGACTATACGACTATCAGAAGTAAAAACGATGGCATCAGCACCACCCTTGGCATGTCGACTCGCGGCATCAGCACCGTGCTCTGGCTCGGCAACACTGGTGGCTTCAGTACCACCTCCTCCATCTGGTGAAACGACGGCATCAGTACCGTCGGTGGGATCAGCATCCATGGTGGTGTCAGCACCACCGTCATCATCTCTTGTGGCATCAGTACCGCGCTCCTCCTCGTCTGGCGCTCTGGAAGTGGCCTAGGGTCGTCGCTCAGACGAGGCGCCGCCTGCTGGCATCTTACCGCTCCTAAGTGTGACAAAGTCAGTATCAAACAGATATGCAGACAAATCACCAAAAGAATCACTCGGAGTGGCATACTCTGTGAAATCTACCTGCTCAGACTTCCTCTTGAGGTTGTTCGGGTTCAGCTCGATCTGGGCAAGGATGGCGGCCTTCCCTCTCACAATCTCCCGTATCTCCTGGCGGAACTCATCCATCTCCCGTCTAAAAGTAGCATGCTGATCGGTCAGGAGGCGGGCTATGTCGTCTAAGGCGGGGTTCTCATAGGATGGCCCGTGAGAACCTGACGGGTGGCCTCGCTGGTAGTGAGGTTGCTGCTGTGGCTGGAGCTGCGGGTGAGAGGTGTACTGATGTGGATGAATCTGCTGTTGAGGCTGATCACGCCTCCAAGAATGTCCCTTCTGATAGGGACGAGGACCATAGTGGGATAACTGTTGCTGTTGCTGCTGGTACACTGGGGGTTGCTGCTGGTGGTGATCTCGTTGATGGCCGTACTGGCCACCCTGACCTGAAGGCTGCTGCTGGGAACTGGCACCTCCGGCCGACCAACGGAATCCGGGATGGTCTCGTCGGATACCGGGTTGGGGTCGGTCGTACCAAATCCCGTTGACATCCATCAACGGCTCTGACTCGTAAGGGGGTGGCGGGAGTACTGCCAGAGGCTGATCCGGCCGGTAGACCACCATATGCGTGTCTGGAGATGGTGGCGACTGGTAGTGTGGCTGTGGCTGCTGGTACGACTCCGCATGTACAAGGTGAACCTGTCTAGGCTGCTGGGAGCGCTAGGACGAACTGTCGCTGGTGCTCGGATCTCCTCACGACAGAAGACAGGGCTGAGAAGCCGTCTGTGCCTCCTGGAGACATATGAGCTGTGTCTTCAAGTCGCTCAGTGTCTGTGCCATCTGCTCCATCTGCGTGATACCCTGGCACTGCTTCTTCTCTATGATCTCCATCCGGTCCAGCTTCTCGCTGATAATGCCCATGTCGGCGACTGTGGACTCGGCATGTGCTGCTGCCGCTGACGAAGTGGAAGGACCAGCGTCGACCCGTGCGAACCTCTGATACTGCACGGTCTGTGGCTGGGGGCGTCCCTGAGTGTAGAGTCGGGTCTGGGACATCACTGTATAGTTCTCGGCCATCTCCTCGTAGATGGCCCAGACCTGATCCTCGTCTTTGGCGAAGTAGGACCGTGCCACATGAAGCATTCACCGGGCCATGCAGCTCTGGTGTCAGCCCGCAGAAGAAGCTCTGAACAAGGTTCGGCTTCGAAATCTCATGGTGCGGGCATCTGTCGGTCAGCTCACGGAACCTCTCCCATGCCTCGTGGAATTGCTCATTGGGGAGCATGGAGAAGTTGTTGATCAGGGCTCTAGCTGCGTTCATCCACCCGAGTGGATAGTACTTGTTCAAGTACTCGGTGCGGAGCTGCTCCCAGGTGTATATGAACTTCCCAAAGTGCTTCAGCCAGGTGGCTGCTCTATCGGCCAGTGAGAAGGGGAAGGCAATCTTGCGGATGGTATCCTCGTCCACCTGTCTGTCGTGGACTGTGCTGCAGATCATCAGAAACTCCTGAAGGTGGAGATGGGGCTCCTCAAAGGCGAGCCTATGAAACCGGGGGAGAAGTTGCAAGGTGTTCGGGGGGAACTTGAAGTCCCCCACGATAGCTGGTAAAACCACCCAATGGTGCGTCAGTTTCGATCCGGGGTTGTGTAACTCCCGCATCGGTCTCGGCTGATCCGGTGCTGTCGCTGCTGCGGCGGTTGCTGCTGCGGCTGCTGCTGCATCATCAGGTCTTCTCGGCCCGTCTCCGGGCCCGCGCTGATCGCGGTCTGCTCTCATCTGCTCCATCTCGCGCCTCATCTCAATCATAAAGGCTCCCTGATCCCTCAGATGCTGTTGTACTGTCTCTAGAGAGGCGATCAGGGTGGAGTTGATCGCACCCTGGTCCATGATGAATGTCTGCTCTGGTCGAGGACCTCCGATGCGGTCGTCGCTGCTGCCGGCCATGGTCTCTGCAAAGGCAAAAGACACCAAACTCAGGTGCCGATAAATCATCTGACTGTGGTCTCTCATCTGGCACGGGTATCTCTGGACTGATAGAAGGGTGGTCGAGGAAGAACAGGGCGGAATTGAACTCGGGTTCGGAGAGCGGGTCTCGGCTCTCGTGAACCAACCTAGATGAATGGCCGGGAGTGCTAAAAAGCGGTGCAGCCAGAGGCTGCCTAAGGGACCTCCTGCCCATCATCTTGATCTGGTCGAGTCGAGCGGATGAGATCTGGTAGCAACTATGATGAGCAAACAAAACCCCTGATTCACCTACTCAACGCGAGCTGAAGACCGTAAGAGTTCGGTCAATTATCTTGTCAGTTTTTATTAGGTAATCAAGTCAAGATAGCAGAGCGATTACGTGACCTGTTGGGAATCTGATTCCCCCAGGAAATTGGCCCGATCCCGAATTAGATCTTTCCCAGCCAGTACAAGTCGCGGATCTTTTACCGGCTACCCGATCGGCTCGCTCTGTTAAGGATATCGTGGCCCGCTTTACCGGAGACCGGAGCAATCCTCACTGGAGAACGACTAGCCCAGAGGCAGTAGTCTGAAAGGGGTCCAAATGTGGCTCTATCCTAGGGTGCGGGTCACTTTCTCGCACATGCAAACCAGACAAGGAAGGGGTTGCTCTCCCCAAGACAAATTTTTCTTGTGAGTGTCTTTTAGGGTCAAGTTGAATTAGCAGTCCCAAATTTTATGGTTTTGATTTTAAGGTATTTTACAAAGAAAAACAATCGCCTAACAAATTTTTCGATTCTCCTGGTTATTTAAGTCCAAAAACAGGGGGAGAAGTCGAAAAAGCTGATGCGCGAGAAATCAATGATGCATGCAGAGTAAGAAATGCATACATGACTCCAGCAGTCTACATGCAATATGATATGCGTAGAATTGAAAGACAGGATTAAAACTACCTAAATGATGCAAGCGGAAATCCGGACCCTAACAAGCAGTTCTACTCGACAGAACAATGGCTAAATAGTCAACAGGAGGGGTCGGTGTCCGGTCTCGGATGCCGATCGGTGCCCGCCACAACAGGTCCTGCCAGCGTTGTATACGACCTCTAGCGACGCGGGACCCCTCAAGTGACCAGATAGTCTTTTTATTTTGGTTTAATTAACGATTATATAGGTACAGGCAGATTTATTAGGTGTGTGGACCCTACTAATTACGGCGTAATCAAGCAAAAATCCTAAGTTAGGGCTGAAATCCACGAGAAACAACAAGGCAGGAAATAAACGATAAAAACCGCGTAAAAAGCCGCGAAAAATCGAGGGGTCCCCCGAGTACACCGGTGCCCGGCAAAACAGACCCCGAGAGTCTAAGTGTCTGAGTCTGTCTCTGGTCCTGTATTATTACAACAGTTCAAATAAGCAGGAAATAAAACTAATCTAATCTAAACTAATCCCGCACTCCTGCTACCTCCTCGCGCTCTCCTGCGGCTCCGTGCAGAAGGGAACCGCCTCCGATTCCCGCGGTTGCGTCGGCTCCTCAAGAGGAGCTGTCTCGGTCCTCGGGCCCTCGCAAGTAAACAACAAGTGTGTCAAACCAGATAAACAAGCTAATAACTAAAACAGGGCATATGTGCAAAAATGGGAAATAAAAATAAACACTCAAAACAACCAAAAACAAAAATAAAAGAAAATAAAAGAAAATGAAAATAAGAGAAAAGCAAAAAGCCGCGAAAAGCCGCGGACGAAGAAAAAGCCGCAAAAATAAAAAAGAAAACAAAACAAAAAGAAATATGACTACTAAGCCGTACTCCCCGACAACGGCGCAATTCTGATGACCGATTAATCTCACCAAGACTCGGGTGAATATAATAAAACTAGGGTCGTTGCGACCCGTATCTCGGAGATAGATCAGTCAATCAAGAAAAAGAGAAGCAGACCACCAATCAATAAGATAATACAATAAAAGCAAAAATAGTGGTCATGTTTATGAGATTAGCATGGTGTAGCACCCAGGGTCGGACTCAGGGAGCACGAGTTGGCCTTGCGGCCTACGAAGTAGTCAGAAAAGAAAATAAAACAAAAACAAATATTTTTGGTGGTTTTTAAATATTTTTATATTTTTTTTGGATTTTCAATAATAAAAGAAAATGAGAAAAAGGTAAATACAAGCACAATCAACAAATTATTTAATTACTCAAAAATGGTCCAAAAATTCAAACAAAAATATTTTTATGTTTTATAGGTTTTTTTACTGTTTTTGGTGAATTTTTGATATTTTTATAATTTTTATATATTTTTCTAAAAATTAAAGAAGGCAGAAACAGTGAGGTATTGTCCAGCCAGGCTTCAAAGGACCATGAAAAATATTAAATGGTCCTATAACAGCTTGAAGGTAATTTTTATGAAAACTAGAAATAATAAAGAAAATTCAGGAAAAGGATTTGTATTTTTTTGGTTTTTCTATGATTTTTTAGAATTTTTATGAGTTTTTAAGTGTTTTTTTAATTTTTAAGGTTTTTTCTATATCCAAAAATCGCCAAAAATTCACAGAAAATCAAACACACAAAGACAAACAAAACTTAATTTTTTTGGAATTTTAAAACAATTTTAATATTTTTTTATGATTTTCTAATCTGGACAGACACAAAAACAACGATTTTTGAATTTTTAAAAATACTAAACACCTCAAAAATGTACCAAATTTTTGGTGAAAATTTTATACAGTGGCAGGAGCCACGTGTCCAATTTTCACGCGATTTGGACTTGATTTGATATTTTATTATTATCGAAAAGAGGCTCACTGTGCACAGGGACCTATACGTAATGAAAACATGTTTCGGGGGCCAATCAGTAACACGCGGAGAAAGCTCAGGGCCCAAGGTGCAAAAATCCCACGAAATCACGCACGGCACACGTGACAGGCACTTGGAGGGGTACCGATGTAATTCTTATTTAAAAAGTATTAAACCATAACACGCAAGGAATACAGGACAGATTATGCAAATTCCACCTCACGTGTCGATGCACGTGGCTCACATACATAGGGACTTAAATGCAAATAAAGTAAACATCCAGGTCCTGTGTGCAATTTAACCAAAATAAAAACAACTATATCTAATATTTACATGACTAATTAATAAAAACAAAAGGAGGAAGGGCATACGGGTAAATTACCCTTTATTAATACGGACAGCTGAGGGGTGGCCACGCAGATGATCCGACGGTGGCTGAAGGCGTGCCAACCCTTCACTGGATCAACGACGAGGAGAACGCCACGTGGAGATGAGACGGTGCTGGATATCGGGCTCCTCTTCGTCTGATCGAACGGTCCGGATCAAACCCCAGGAAGATCTGACGGTCGCGGGGCTCCTCAAATAGATGGATCGAATAGAATCTGGAGCGTCGGGGACGATCAGACGGCTGCTAAAGGTCCTGGATGAACTCGACTCCGGCGAACTTCGCCGGAGCACCACGGGTGCGCTGGACCTCCTCGGGGGCTGCAAAGATGTGGAACAGAATCGCCAAGGCCTCCCGCAGCTGGTGGACTCCTCCGATGACACTGGGAAGCTCCGAGGAGCTCCGGCGACGAAGGCAGAGCTGGAGCTCCGTGCCTGGATGTTCGGACCCTCAGATGGGTCTCCTTCGACCTGCAAAACCGCACAAGAGGCTTCCTGGGTCGAGGGCAAACTGCCTCGACCCGGTTAGAGGTGGAATGGGTGCGTGGGTGAGTCGGGTGGATGACCTCCGGTGAGGCGACGGTGGTGGAGATCGAACTACCTACTCCAGGGCGAGACAGGGGAGTGAGTGGGTGCAGAACGTGAAGAGGTGATGCAGCGTGACCCCGAATTATGGGGCCACATTTATTCAATTAAATAATTATCATTTTTATTTACGTTTTTAGCGGTCGTAGTGGTCTAATTTAATAATTGAGATCGCCTGTGATCTCAACGTTGATTTCGTAGATTTTAATTATAATTGTTGGTCAATTAAATAATTAGAGTCCAATTAAGTTAGTTAGAGGTCAATTAGGATTAAATTAGTTGTAATTTGAGATTATTTACTATTTTTGTAAACCCTCTCTCCTATATAAAGAGAGGGTAGTCCATTGTTTTAGGCAGTCCATTATGAAGTAAAAATTTGAGTTTATCTCATTTTATCCCCTCTCATTCTCTCTCTCCCTCCACGCGATCTCTGCGGTTCTCTTCTCAAAACCCCTCGTTACCGACGAGTTCTTCTTCTTCTCAACATCTCTCTTCTCCACCGATATTCCACCATCAAAGAGAATATTATTCTTATCGACGCAACTCTTTTTTGCATCAATTGGTATCAGAGCATGGATTTCGAATCGTTCCTACGATTCGACGATCCGATCGACTATTGGTGTGCGAAGTTCGGTCTCCGCCGGCCATCTCGTGGTTCGCATCGCTCAAAAAAGTTCCATCAACGACTTATAGCATGCATCAAGGTGCACGCATGGTTGGACGCTCAAATCGATGAAGATTCACCGGTCGACAACCGAAATCAGAACGTTGTGCCTGCAGTTCAAGTCAATTTCAGCCATGAAGACGAAGGTATTCCCAGTCTTAATCCCGATTTCGGTGAGACAATCGTGGAACAAGACAAGGAAGACATTGGACCCATATTCGATGAAGATCCCGCGGATAAAGCGTGCCAAAATGTCGATTCCTTCGCAATAACAGTTGTTGTCCCGGCGATTTCAGACCCAACGCCGTCGCCGGAATCGGCCCCACTGCCCCCTCCGACCACCCCGGCGCCATTCCCACCACCCCAGGTAATTCCCCCTTCCCTCCTCACCCGGCCAAACCCCCCCCAGCCGCTGATCACCCTCCCTCTCGCCTCCTTTTCCCCTTCCGCACCAACCCATCTCGCCGTCTTCTATTCCCCTCCCACCTGCGCCTCTGCCACCCGACCCCACCTACCCCGCCACCCCTCGTGCGCCAGCCCCACTCTCCTACAGCCGCCCCACCCAGCGCCAAGACCCCCCCTCCGCACCGCGCGCAGTCGCGCGCACCAGCCCTTCGCCCCGTGGTCGCCGCCCCCTCGTCACCCAGCCCACCGGCTCGCGGCCACCGCCAGACCATTGGAGGTCGCTAGCTCGGCCCCCCTCCACCGCCACGGCACCGCCCGCCGGCTCCAGCGAGAAGTCCCGCACGATTCCCCTCAGGCCCGCGCGCACAGGCCCGCAGCCCCGAGCCCCCACCTGCGTCGTCCGGGTCAGCCCCGCCCTTGGGCTCCGAAGTCACGACGCCACTTGCGGAAGAGAGCAGACCTATCGGGCTTTTCGAGACCCGAATCCCTAAGATTAAGGGATTGGGAAACCACTTGGAAGAATTGCGAAGTGAAAATTCTCAAAATCCATATTTGCAGGAAGACCCAATGCCCTAGGAATATGAGGAAATGTGAAGGGGTACGAAAATTACAGAGACGCCCCCAAATTGAAGAAAATTACAAACGTAATAATGAAGGTGATCCCATGGGAGGAAAATTGAAGCCCAATTCGAGGATGATTTCTCCAACAATCCACCGACATCACGCAATTCGTCAGGAGCCGAATTTTTAAAGCGGTGGAGAGTTGATGCAGCGTGACCCCAAATTATGGGACCACATTTATTCAATTAAATAATTATCATTTTTATTTACGTTTTTAGCGGTCGTAGTGGTCTAATTTAATAATTGAGATCGCCTGTGATCTCAACGTTGATTTCGTAGATTTTAATTATAATTGTTGGTCAATTAAATAATTAGAGTCCAATTAAGTTAGTTAGAGGTCAATTAGGATTAAATTAGTTGTAATTTGAGATTATTTACTATTTTTGTAAACCCTCTCTCCTATATAAAGAGAGGGTAGTCCATTGTTTTAGGCAGTCCATTATGAAGTAAAAATTTGAGTTTATCTCATTTTATCCCCTCTCATTCTCTCTCTCCCTCCACGTGATCTCTGCGGTTCTCTTCTCAAAACCCCTCGTTACCGACGAGTTCTTCTTCTTCTCAACCTCTCTCTTCTCCACCGATATTCCACCATCAAAGAGTATTATTCTCATCGACGCAACTCTTTTTTGCATCAAGAGGGGTCTCACGGAGATGATGGTATCGTCCGATGATCGAATCGATAAGTGGTGCGGGTGGAATCGGTCGGAGACGACGATGGGTCGATTCGGGCGTAATCGGAAATTAAAGAAAGATAGGAAGAATCGGGTCTACCTGGCGGATGCAGTCGACTGGGGATGAGCTCGCGGAGCTCTGGGGGTCCTGGTCTCGAGCAAGCGTCGAGTTCCGAGGCTAAGCGCAGCTCGCGGCGGCGCACGGCGGCAGATGTCGCCGGATCAGTGACGGAGGGCTCCCTCTCCTCTCTTCAACACGCCAATCGATAGTTGTCACTTTAGGGATTAGGGTGAGGTCCTGGGACGAAGGGGTAGCGCCAAAGATGGAGTGGAATGACGGCCGGAGGTTCAGCTATATAGTCTTGCAGGTCCGAGAAGAAGGTGACGGGTCCGGTTTGGTGAAGCACGGACCCCTAGGCAATGATGTGGGCGAGGGTCTCGGATCCATAGGGAACAGTTGGAGCCCGGAGTTTGAGGATTTTGTGGTCGGATCAAGCGGGGAAAAAGGGAAGAAATCGGGGTCAATCGCTTGGATCCGCAAGGAGGGGGTCTGCGGGGGAGAGTTGACCGAGGGTCAACAATCCCCCGTGGACCAATGGAAATTCAGCTTTAATTAATTCTTTGATAATTCAATAAAAAATATTAAATGAATTAATTTCGAAAAACTTAAAACATTAAAAAATATTTATTTATTTTCAAATTTTTTTTGTGATTTTTTATTTATTTTTTTGAAATAAAATTATGTATTTACAAAATATTATTATTATATATAGGTATATACATATGTATTTTTTATTTTTATTTTTTAATTATTTATTTTTATACAATTTATTCCAATTTTATATTTTATTTATAGAATAAAATTTGAAATAATAGAATATTTTTATTTTATTTTTATTAATTATTTACAAGGGTTAAATAAATAGTTTTATATACATATATACATGGTATATATACAATGAGGATTTTGATTTTTATTTTATTTCTTTTTATTTATTTTTATTTTTCTAATTTTTATTTTATTTATTTACACCATGAAATAAGGGATGCGAAAGTTTTTTATCGGATTTTTATTTATTTATTTACAAGAAAATAAATAGATATGTGGTTTATACACATGGTCTATGTACAATGAAGAAGGAATTTTATTTCTTTTCATTTTTGTTTTGTTTTTCCCATTTTATTTTAATTTTATATTTACAAATATATACAACTAAATATACACCCATTTTTATTTTGAATAAGAGGAAATAATTTTTTATTTATTTACAGGTATATGTACAAACACATGAGCTTCCCTATCTCTCTCTACTTGGGTTCTTTTGCGATCAGGCCCATGCTGAGCCCTCCCTTGGATTAGGTCGCTCAATATTTATTCTAAATATCTCCCTCTTTTTCTTTATTTTTTTATTCTTTTATGTATGCACAAAAACATGCTAAATATACATATTTACACATGCATGCTATTTGACAATTATTGCTATTTACAAGAATATACATGTGTTTTGCATGGGTTTTTAGCTAAAATAAAAGAATAAAGAATGATGAATGGGTATTCATCACCTATCTGAAGTATCTTTCTTAGGCCATGTTATTTCTGCAGAAGGGTATATCAGTTGATCCTACAAAGGTTAGTGCGGTGATGAGTTGGGAACGCCCGAAGACTGTCACAGAAATACGATCTTTTCTGGGATTAGCTGGATATTATAGAAGATTTGTGAAGGACTTTTCACGAATAGCATTTCCAATGACTAGGTTGACCCAGAAGGAAATTCCATTCATATGGTCATATGCATGCGAAACTAGTTTCCAAACACTGAAAGAATGCCTAATATCTGCACCCATCCCCTTACTCTACCCTACGGGAGTGAAGGGTTTACAGTGTACACTGACGCATCTAAAGAAGGACTTGGGGCAGTTCTTATGCAACATGGTAAGGTAGTTGCGTATGCATCACGACAGCTCAGGACACATGAGAAAAACTACCCGACACATGACCTTGAATTAGCTGTCGTAGTTTTCGCTTTAAAGATATGGAGACACTACCTCTATGGTTTACTTTTGAAATCTTCACTGATCATAAAAGTTTGAAATATCTGTTTGATCAGAAGGAGCTCAATATGAGACAGAGACGGTGGCTAGAGCTATTGAAAGACTATGATTGCATCATTTCCTACCACCCCGGTAAGGGGAACGTCGTAGCAGATGCCCTCAGTAGAAGAACTTATTCACATTGGTTGGTGAGTGTTATCGATTCTAGGGTACACTATCAGCGTTAAGTGAATGGAAACCATTTGATAGTAGCGTTGATAGTATAACTATTCCTCACCAATATAAAATAGGAGATCTGGGATAGAATAAAGAAAGAACAAGAGGATGATCCAGTCCTGAAAAACTTGAGACAACAACTTGAGCAGAATAAGATGGAGGGATTACATATACAAGCTGGGATATTGTATAACCATCATAGAGTTTGTGTACCAAATACACCTGAACTGAGAAAAGACATCTTAAATGAAGCTCATTATTCTAGATTATCTATTCATCCAGGAATTACGAAGATGTATAAGGATCTTCATTCATACCTTTGATGGCAGGAATGAAGAAAGATGTTGAGTTTGTGAATTCATGTTTCACTTGCCAACAGGTAAAAGCTTCACACCAAAAGCCAGCAGGATTGTTACAACCCCTCCTCATACCTGAGTGAAATGGGAAAGCATTTCTATGGACTTCGTTACTGGCTTACCTCAGACGACTAGTGGTAAGGATAGTATATGGGTTATAATAGATCGTCTGACCAAGGTGGCACACTTTTTCCAATAAGTCTATCTTTCACTCCAGACCAGCTTGCTGAGTTATATATTACACATGTGATCCGCCTACATAGTATCCCAAAGACGTAGTTTCCGATCAAGATTCACGATTCACCTCACACTATTAGGATAACTTCATGAAAGCCTTAGGCACACAACTAAGCTTGAGCATAGCATATCATCCACAAACAGATGGTCAATCAGAACGTACTATTCAGACTTTAGAGGATATGTTACGAGCATGTGCCTTAGAATGGAAAGGATCATGGTTGAAACATTTGCCTCTTGCAGAATTCACATACAACAACAGTTACCATACAAGTATTGGTATGGCACCATTTGAAGCACTTTATGTACGTAGGTATACTACTCCTTTGTGTTGGCAAGAGGTCGGAATAAAGAACCTTTATGATTCAGATATACTCCAAGAGACACGGGAAGCTGTAGAGCTTGCTCGAAAAAGACTAATAATTGCTCGGAGTCGCCAGAAAAGCTATAGTAATACCATGCAAAGAGACCTTAAATTTGAGGTAGGTGACTTTGTATTTCTCAAAGTATCACTTATGAAGGGTGTTCAGAGGTTTGATTTGCGTGGGAAGTTAGCACTCAGGTTCGTGATCCCTTTGAAATTATTCAACGGATTGGAAAAGTCGCCTATAGACTTGCGCTTCCTCCACATCTTTCGCCAATACATGATGTTTTTCATGTATCAAATCTGAGAAAGTATGTTAGGGATCCAGAGCATAAGAGATAAGCTATGATGATTTACATGTTGAGCCAGACTTGACATACCAAAAGATACATGTGCAAATACTTGACAGGGATATCAAGAAGTAGAGAAACAAAGAGGTACCTCTAATTAAAGTGTTGTGGCCCAACCAAGAGTTTGAAGAAGCCACGTGGGAACCTGAGGTGGAAATGAGAGAAAATACCCATACTTATTTGAATAATAACACTATGTATTGTGTATATCTTTATTGTAAATGAAATACCGTTCATCCTCTTTAAGGTTGCTATGTTTCAATCCTCTTTAAGGTTGTTACGCCTGCATTTTTAGTCTCGAGGACGAGACTTCCATTAAGGTTGTTATAATTGTAAAGCCATGAATTTGGCATCTCTCGGATCATATATCATAAGATCCGACTCGTCAAGAAAAAAATCAACGGAATTTTGTTTCGTGTGAATTGACTTCGTTTTGATTTATTATGATTTTCAGAAGAAAGAGAAGTAAGGATGGTTAAGACGTCATTAACCCATAATGACTGTCATCAAGACTAATTAAGCATGATTAAAGAAACTAATGATGGAATGAAAACCGCTAATGATCATTAGCAAATACTAATCAATAGTTAGCAAAAGATAAGCTAAACCGCGAAAGTTAAATCGTGATTAGTGAAAGTTAATCATGATTAGTGTTAATTAAGCGTCATTAGCGAATCTAGAATCCTCTGGAATGTTCTAACTTAAGTCCTAAGTTTTGGATAAGTTTTGACCAAAATCATGGGCCAAAACCATGGGCCGCTAACCGCGGTTAAGGCTAAACAATGATTTTCTAACAAAGGTTAGTGGTTTTCTGAAGCCTATAAATACCCCCCTACCCATTCATTCTCTATGATTTCCACTACCACCACCACCCAAGGGTTAGGGTTAAGAAGTCCGAAAGAGGAGTGGGAGGCGGGGAAAGAGCGCTAGCAAAGCATTGCCGGGAGAACGAGGAGGAAGAAGGTATGATCATATCTTAGTTTGCTTCGTAAGTTAGACTTTTAATTCATCCTCTTTTCTTCCAAGTTTTGTTCTTAATTAATCTTTCTTTCCGATTTGTTTCCTATTGTGGTTCGAGGAGAACTCTGTGTAACACCCTACTTAGGTGCGGACGGTTGTGCACGTCAGTAAACCCTGTGATTCGTCACACATTCACTCACCTAAGACACGTGGTGTCTACCGATTCCCCATTGCTTATTGTTCTTTCTTTTCCGCTTTTATAGTTATTTTGATGGAGAAATCTGTTTAATACCCTACTTAGATGCGAGCGGTTGTGCACGTCAGTGAATCCTGTGATTCGTCACGCATTCACTCACCTAAGACGCGTGATGTCTACCAATTCTCCATCGCTTGCAGTTTGATTATATTCTTTACTTTGGTTGTTGTTTTCCTTTCGATTGATTTTATAGAGGAAACTCTTTTCATTTTTAATTTGAAATATGTCCCGATATAAGGGGAAACTCTGCCGAAATTTTTCGAGAAATATGTCCCGATATAAGGGGAAACTCTACCGAATTTTTCCGAGAAATATGTCCCGATATAAGGGAAATTCTGCCGAAATTTTTCGAGAAATATGTCCGATATAAGGGGAAATTCTGTCAAAATTTCAAGGGAAATATGTTCTTGGCGTTCTTCGTGTTCTTCACGTTCTTCGTGTTCTTCATTCGTTCTTCGCGTTCTTAACGTTTTTGATACGAAAATGAAATTCGATCGTTTCAGAAGCCTTAAATCATCTTTTCTGAAAAAC
The DNA here is from genome assembly GCA_037367405.1 of Ottelia alismoides. NCBI lineage: Eukaryota > Viridiplantae > Streptophyta > Magnoliopsida > Alismatales > Hydrocharitaceae > Ottelia > Ottelia alismoides. The sequence goes on along the minus strand of JAZKJV010001847.1, from coordinate 103,530 downwards.
GAAACACGATAAAGCATTGCATACACGAGAGAGAGCTCGATTAGGTAACAAAATACTTCCTTTGGGTTTTCATACGAGATTATTGAAATTCCTGATTTTATGTTCTTCGCTATAAAGAACCCTAATTTGGCTATTTTTTTAGGAAATACGAAAAGTTATTTTGTGAATCCCACTAAAATAAGGTTTAAGCATCGAATTAATGCAGTGGTTTGGAAAGATAGGGTTTGGAAGTTAAAAGAGCATAAATTGAGCATATAAATATATGAATTAATATATGTGTAAGTCTATACTCAGTATTTATGCTTAAGCTAATCCACGACTTAACAGAGGAATTATATCATGGGAATTAATGTGTTTTAAGTTGGATCCTGAAAAGGGTCGTGGGTCACGTTAAGGATGACTGGGAGTAAACCACAGGTCGGGCATGCAACCTGTAGGTTTGTCGGAAGAAACTCGTATTGGCGTTTCCTTACCTAGGTGGTACACTGTTGCCCCGTTATGATAAGTGCGCACGAAATGAATGATTTGCAACTCGTGGTACCGGGAGCTAATATATTCAGGTTGAATGACGAAAGATGTGGTCGTGCCATGTGAAGGCACGGGTGGTTCAATAGCGACTGGGTCACGACAACATATATTTTAAGCCGCTAGGTTATAATGTTAGCATGAGGTTTTAAGCAACCGAGTCCTCGAGGACGGTGTGCTCATTTGTTTTCCAAGTTAAGGGTTTGAGACCCTGTTTAATAAAAGAAAAAAAGAAAAGGAAAATTGTGAGGGTAGTATAGGAGGATTGGTTGAGGTGACGTATGGCAGTATAAGTTCACCAGATCGACGCAATCTCCAATCCCGAAGTATCCACAGTTCTGGAGTCCAATAACGGTGGGGTTTCCCTAGAATAATCCCTGATATGGAATAGAACAGAATAGGACTTAAATTAATGAGAATGAATGAGACTTTTGTGATAATAAGTTTTGAAAATTTACCCATTTGTTTACTTTTCTCTTCTTCGTTACTTAGCATTCGCTAATTTTTATCCTATGATTTATGGAAAACCCAACAGGTGTCGGTGAGCCATCGCAAGGACTTTAGTGATCCAGCCAGCCACAGTAGCTTTCCTTTGAAAGGTAGTTAGTATTCTTTCTGTGTATTTCCTTCCGGCTGATGTATATGTAAACAATTATAATGGAATAATGTATTATGTGAACTTTGTTTTTGTGAATGGACAATTATTGAAATACTTTCTTCTAAGTATTTTATTTGAGTATTTTATTTGCAGTCTGTTTCTGAATGTTAGTTGTGATTACTGAATAAATTATTGCTGAGTAACCAGATCCGGATATAGGAGGATCCGACGGCCCGGGAATCAGGGTCGCGACACTTCCTCTCCAATTGGAGCATTTATATTCAACTTGTTCAGTTGATGACAACATCGCTCAAAAGAGACCCCGGAGATTGATTTCGTAAACAAGTTTATGGTGTGGTCTACAGAAGTAATACTGGAAGTCTACAAAAGTCCTCGCAGAACTATTGTTCACAATTTCACGAAATTTCGGTGAAATATCACCGAAATTTTGGTTTCAACGGGACTCGGATATCGAAAGACATCTGTATATCAATTTATCGTGTTTCGACCGAAATGTCTCGAGATATCGGGCCATCTCGATATCCCGACGAAAAAGAGGAATCTTTCGTATTAAAATCCCGTGTTGAACGAGTTTTTTTGAAAGAAAAAGGGTATACACCGTGTATGTGAGTAAGTTGGACGAGTTAAGACTGAAATTTCGATCAAAACATCCTCATTTCGTTGCTTTTGATGTTGTTTGCTGCTTAGGCTGCAGGAACTCTTCTCCAACTCCATTTTCTTCCATTTCCTTGAGGTTAACCCAAATTGGTCAAATCTTCTTCAATTTATTCAATTTTTTTATGGATTTTGTTCATAACATGTTGATCTTGTATGTTGTGGTGTTTTTTTAGATATTTTGAATATTTTGTTAGATTTTTGGAATACAAATTTAAGACGTGTGTTTTCATGCATAATCATGATGAGTTATGAATGTACAAACTCGGATCTCATGTATTACATATAGTAAACAATATTTCAAAAACATTTGTGAGATGTATGGAAGAGAAACTTGGGGGTTTTGTGTTCTATTGTGGAATTATGATGAATTTTCCAAGGATAAACTCGGATCTTAAGTTTACAACATAGAAAACATGATTCGGAAATTTGTTTTGTAAATAAAAATTTAAAAATCGATTAATTCTGAAAATCAAACCTTAGATCTATGCATTATTTTTACTTTTTTACTTTGATTATGGACGAGTCGACAAGTCACATTCAGGATGAGATACCTTGGTGTATGGTATTCGCCGACGATATTGTGTTGAGTTAAGTTTTAAATCTCAATTTCAATTTCGTTTCGAGATGGTGAAAAAACAAAACAATTTCAAAATTTCGCCAATTTCGATGAAAATCAGCCTAGATTTCTGAAGGGTCCATATCGAGATTTCGATTTCGGTTTCGGTGGAATGTCAAAACCGAAATTTTATCGAAATTTCGTGAAATTTGAAACATTGGTGTTGCTTGATGAGACTAGAGATGGAGTAAATGAGAAGCTTGAGGTCTGGAGACATGCATTGGAGACCAAGGCCTTAAATGTCGGATTTCGGTTTCGTTTCGGTAACTGATCGAAACGAAAACTTCGGCCGAATTTCGGTCGAAATTCGACCGAAATTTCGGTCATTTCGGTCGGATTTTGAACTAGGGCCCCCAAATTTCGACCGCTATAGGCCATTTTGGCCGAATTTCGGTCACCCACCGAGACCGAAATTCGACCGAATTTCGGCGAAATTTAAGACCATGTTGGAGACTAAAGGACTTCGTATAAGTAGAGCTAAGATTGAATATATGGAACGTATTTTTATGGAAGCAATGGTGAAGGAATCGAGGTGAAAATTGGTGACGATAACATTTACAAGAGAGATTCTTTTAGATACTTGGGATCTATTTTGCAACATGATGGGGAAATTGATGGAGATGTTACTCATAGAATAAATTCAGGTTGGCTAAAGTGGAGAGCAGCCTCTACTGGTTTTTTTTTATAAGAAAATTCCTTTGAAAATTAAAGGAAAGTTTCACAAAGCAGTTGTGAGACCTACTATGCTCTATGGATCTGTATGTTAGTCCATGAATTATAAACATGTGCATAGAACGGCAATAGTAGAAATGAAAATGCTAAGGTGGATGTGGGGACACACACGTAGAAATCGGATTTGGAATGATGCAATCAGAATAAAAGTTGGTGAAGCTCCGATCGAGGATAAGATGCGAAAAAATCACTTAAGGTGGTTTGGCCATTTGCAAAGGAGGTCAGCTGATGCACCAGTAAGGAGATGTGACTTTTGAGATGTTAAGCCGGCTAAGAAAGGGCAAGGAAGGCCCAAGAAGTGTTGGAATGAGACTATACGAAGGGATCTTAATTTTTGGATCTAAGCCCGAGAATGACCCAAGATAGATCTGAATGGAGGCAAAGAATCCATGTAGCCGACCCTACTTAATGTGGAAAAAAGCTTTGTTGTTGTATCTCTTATATGGTTTTTCTCGAAATTGATTCCCTAATCTCTAGGTCTATACCTTAATCTTTAGATCTAAGATGTTTTACCTACAAATCGAAATATAGAAATCTATATTCAATTTTAAACACCAAGTATTTACGATTTTGCGCATATTAAGTGTAAGAAAATTTATAAATATATTAATTTGAAAATTTATAAATATATTAAATATGAAAAATAAAACTTAAATAATTAGCAAATACTTAATTATTCTCATTGTGTGGCTTATGAATGATTGTTGTGCCATTTCTTCGCAGGTTTTTGTGATCATCGTCACGGCCTCACATTCTAGATCAGGATCTAATAGTTCTGAGGATCAAACGGATTTCAATGGGGACATTGATTGGAGGTATGCCACTGCTCCTGATGGTAACAAAGCCAAACCACAATGCATTAATCATTAATGTGCATGTTGTCATTTATTTTTGTGAACAGATATTTTTTACTTGTTGTAAGACTGTTATTAACAACGATATGTTCAATATGATCGATATGTGTGATATAAGGGTCACAGTTATAGATGATCGTATGTGTACAGCCAATAAGTGTATATTTATTCTTTAAAGAACTCAGATGAACTCCATTTCCAATACCCATGAGTCAACAATCAGCATTAACAGCGACATGACAAATATGACTGATATATGGGATACAAGGGGCATAGAAAAGCGATATGTGTGATATAATTGTGTATTTATAAGTTATTTATTGGTCTAATAACTTGGATGATCTTAATTTACAAATACTTGAAAATATAGCTTTTTGATCCATTTCCGAGACTTCCACCGAAATCATCGAAATTTTCCAAATTTACAGCAAAATTGATTTCCAGGGTGATCGAAACGAAATTGAAATCGAGATTTCGAACCTTAACTGTAGTGGTGTACTGCTTATGTCGCAATCGAGGTAAAGGTTGAAGGGCCTCTCCATTGCGTTGGGGGTGGGGATGAGGAGGTGTGAGATGGGTTCTTGGTGTCAAGGAAAATAGAATCTCACCATGAGATCATGGAGCATGGTTGCACAAGCATGCAACCTATCGACGCCGAACCCATCCACGTTCAACTCAATGGCTTTGTTATATCTCTCATTGCCGCGCCACTCAAGGATTTAGGATCTCCAAACACTAGCGGTAATTAAGGGATTATGTGCCACTGGAACCATATCGCATAAGAAATGGAAAAGAAATATCCCATGTGAAAATTTTTAGGAAAGTCCCTCACTAAAGGTTAAATTTGGGGGGGGGGGGGGGGAACTGTGAAGAAAGCGCACATTCCATTGAAGGCATAAAGAATTTGCAATTTACTCCCTCTAAATTACAAAAGAAATGCAGAGGGGTGGAATAGAGATTAACAAATTATTGGAAAAAATAAATGTGTCAAACAACTTCATGTCATGTCGATGGAACAAGTAACTCACCAGAGGATGAATTTTTAAAGCAGTCGAGAACAACATAGAACACTGACTCATCATGAAATTAGGGATTACGGTAAAATTTAAGAGTTTCATCATTTCTTACATCCAATTTGAATCCAACTTTTATTCTAATTTTATTTAAATAAATTAAGATCACAAGTAATCTCTATTTTGGTATTTCCGTTGAATAATTTTAGATGTCTTTTAAATTTTATTTTATATTTCTGTGTATGTTTTATAATTTCACCTCTATATAAAGAGGTTATTAAGAATTGATTGTAATTAGGTTTGAAGTTATATAAATTTTTTTTGACGCTCTGAAGTTATATAAAATTGGAGTTTTTCTCCATAATCTGTGGAGAAAGAATACTTGTTCTTTATTCATAGGACCGAAGGGTTCTCTTATATAAAAGAGAGAAATCATAATTGGTAAATTGCATACTACAGACAAAAGAAATAAATAAATGTGAAATAGTAACATAACATAAAATTCTTCAACACTCCCTCTCAAGTTGAAGCTTAGATGTCGGTCAGGCTCAGCTTGGAACAGCATCTCTGAAAGGGTCCTTTGAATAGAGCCTTGGTGAGCACGCATGTTGTCTGCTCACTAGAACTGACATGGGATGTAGAAACAAGGCCCTTTTGGATCATATCTCGAATGTAGTGGCAGTGTACCTCGATATGCTTGGTTCTCTCATGGAAGGTTGGATTGTTGGCAATGAACAGTGCGACCTGGTTGTCGCATTGGAGGTGCATAGGAAGAGGCACCTCAAGGCTAGGTCAGCCAGAATTGATCTAACCCATATCATCTCTATGTTGCCTTATGCCACAGCTCTGTACTCTGATTCAGCACTCGATCGGGCTACAATAGTCTGTTTCTTTCTCTTACATGATACTAGTGAATTCCCTACAAATACGGCAAACCCGGAAGTCAATTTCCTGTCTTTGGGACATCTTGTGTAGTCTGCATATGCATAAGCTGTAACAGCAAGGGATATGCCTCTGCTAAACAAAAGACCAGTGTCAAGTACAGTCTTCAGATACATCAAAATCATATGGACTACATCCATATGAGGTCTGTCTCGGCTGCTCCATGAACTGACTCACTTTGCTTACAGCAAAGGATATGTTTGGCATAGTGATGGTCACATATAGCAGCTTTCCAACTAGCTCCATGTATATTCTCTTGTTAACGTCATCTGTGTCATCATCATATAACTTCATACTCGGGTTCATGGGAGTAGTGGCTGGCTTGCAATATGCCACACCTGTCTCCGATAGGAGATCTATAACCAAGACCCTAAATGTTGGTTTCGGTCATCATTTCGGTGACCGATCGAAATGAAATTTCAGTTGAAATTCAAATGAAATTTTGGCCATTTCGGTCGAATTTCGATAACATGTCGAAACCGAAATTCGGTCGAATTTCACCAAAATTTAAGACCATGTCTGTAACATACTTCCTTTGGGTCATCACAAAACGTCGAGGGTTCTTGGCGAATTCCAGTCTAAGTAGCGTAGACTGTCAAGGTCCTTGGTCACAAACTGTTTCTCCGGGAAAGCCTCAGCTGCTTGAATCCAATGTGCATTATCCCTTATAATGATGATGTCATCGATATTTACCAGTATAGCAACAGTGCCCTTCTGGGATCTCTGAACAAATAAGGAGTGATCTAAAATGGATCTGACGAACCCCTTCCGTTCAATCACATTTGAGAGATTCTGAAACCGTGCTCTTGAACTCTGCTTAAGATCATAGATCGCCTTATGATATCTGCACACCTTCTAACACTCCCCCTCGGTAGTGAACCAAGGTGGTTGCTGCATATACACTTCACCCTGAAGATCACGATAGAGGAATACATTTGTCACATAAAGTTGGTATATAGGTCAGTTCTGTGTAACAGCGACCGAGAGAAGAACCCGAAGTATGGAGTACCGAACTACCGGAGAGAAAGTGTCCTGATAGTCCACCCCATAGGTCTGGATGAACCCATGAGCGATGATCATGCAGGATTAGGGTTTCAAGAAAACCCTATAACTGAATCGAACACAAACGGAACTTGCTCTTACACAAATAATCTTCACATCATGAATCTTCAAGAACAAACCATTACAATCGAATCTCGAAGAAATGAAGAACATGAAAACCTCGAAAATAGGACCTGTTCTGATACCATGTTAGAAAATAGGAATGCGGAAGCGTATCAGAAATGAAGAATATAAAATATTGAAGAACAGAATTTAACGTGGAACCCTACTCCCTAAGGAGAGGGATGAAATCACAGGAGAACGCCTCAAAGGGTTGATAATCTATTGCTTTTCTCACTGGATACAATGGGTGTGGGGGGTCTATATATAGCCTCCATTGAGTCTCCACATCTCCAAACTGGTAAATGTGGGACTAAACAACTGGATGGGGTAAATGGATCCTGGAGGTATCCATTTACCCATCTACAACATAAGAGGCACACAACCAAATACTCCAACGGGAGGTAAAGTAGAAGATCGCGCAACATATGTCTCCAGTTCTTCAAGATGTTCAAAGATGATCCTCATTGTTGGCAGTGTGTCGGATATCGAAAAATGCTCCTTCATTGTCTAATATCTATGATGCAGGCCATCAAGAAAGTGATACGCATGTCAGTACGAACATTTATGTACCCGTTTGGTACAACATGAGAGTTGAAAGATCGCAAAGTGAGATGCATGAAGTACTCAACTAGGGTAGAGTCACTCTGAAATGCAAACCAAATTCGCATGTAGATCTCAACAATATATGACTTCATCGTCTTCTGGGAGTATGTATGCTCAAGATTCTCCCACATCTCCTTTAGTCGTGTCCTTGAAAAGAAGATTCGAGGCAATATTTGCCTCAATATTATTGGTCATTCAGTTGATAACCTGGTAGTTATCAGTAAGACAGTTGTCGTAGTCTTTTTCTTTCTCATCTGGAGGATCTTTAGTCATGATATAAACTTTCCGCTGACCGCCAATGAACACCTTGTAAGAACAAGAACAGAGCACATAGTTTTTGGTGCCCTTAAGCTTGATAGTAGTGTCTTGTGCCATCATGGTAGTGGACAAGGGCTTTGTCTCGGTAGAAGTAGATGTCATGGTGGTCAGATAGAAAGATCAATAAGGTCTTGTGGTTGATCAAGTATGCATATGAGGGCTGAAAAGTACCCTAGAAATCACGCTTGGACATGATGGAGGTTTGAAAATACGTTGCAGGTCCGATCAAGAGGTCCTCGAGGACCCTGGCGGTACCTATGACAGTGCAAAGGTGACCGACGAAGTTGGCAGCAGCCCAGGGGGTTTGGGCGGAACCTTAAAAGGGGTGGTAGAGCCATGATAGAGGATGGAGACATCGTTAAAGGGGCCTGGAGGGGCTAGCGGTGCTGGAGGGGCCTGGAATTGGGGGTTGGCGACATTGGAGCCGCCTAGATATGGGTTGGCGGCACTGGTGCGACCTTAAACTAGGGGCATGCAGCACAGGAGAAGCCTTGATATGGGTTGCCAAGGCCGGAGATGTCCTGGAAAGGTCCCACACAAGACCTAATCACAACTGGAAGGGCCCGTGCGAGGCTTGGAGAGAGGTTGGCACCGGTGGTGTAAGGCCGGTGAGAGAGGTCGAGCGGCTGGTGGCAGTGGGTGATTTAAGGAACAAGCTCCAGTTTAGGACCACTGCATTGATACCACGTGGAGAAAATAGTTTTTTTTTGAAGCCAGAAAAGGGGGAGACACTCTTAGGTGTTCACCCCATTAGATTAAAACAAAATAAAAGCGAAGAAAGAAAAGAGCAAAAGAAGGTGCTCTAGACAAGCCACGAGCGCAACAACCCCGAAGCACGAGTACAGACGTTCTCCTTGTAAAACCTATGCCCAGAAAACAACAGCTCATTTCTGGCCAACCAGACAGACCAAACCAACGCCAGCGGCTGTAGCAGCTCCAACTTCGGCTGGTTCCTGGCCACGAAGAAACCCCCGCAAAATTCTTCAACGCTCGCCCTTCCAACCCAACCAAGGCCTGGGACCGCCCAGACAGGCAGCACAGTCGGACAGGAAAAGAAAAGATGCTCCAGAGTCTCGATCCCCTCACCGCACAGTAGGCACCTATTAGAGACCGTCACAAGTAATCTAGCGCAACGGTCTCGCGTCATCAGCCTCTTCCTCCTGAATAACCAAAAGAAGAAAACAATCCTCGTCGGGAGGCCCAGACCCCAGAGGAAAGCACGGTCTCTAACCAAATCCGCCGAAAGGGAGGGTGGTGGCCTGCAGATCGCCGAGTAAGCCCTCTTCACAGAGAAGGTGCCATCACACCAAACCCAGTGGTCACGGCCCTGGGAGGGCCCTGGTGCGTCATGAAGAGCGTCGAGCAACAGCAGAAACTCCTTAAGACGTTGGTCGGAGAAGTTCGAGCGGAAAGCCGGCATCCAGTTCCCATCCACCCAGCAAGAAGCAACCCTAACCTCCTGGTCAGCTGCCAAAGCGTAGAGACGAGGGAAGCGCAAGGAGAGTGCTCCCCCGTCCGTCCAGTCGTCTATCCAGAAGACGAAGTGAATACCATCTCCAAGCACAGGCCTGAACAATGTCCGGAAGTTGACAGATACAGATTGAATGGCCCTCCAAAACGGCGAGGGTCTCCGACCGAGCGGGCCGACCACCGCAACCCCCCCCAAGAGCCGCCCCTGTGACACCGTAGATCCGTCGAAGACACGTGGAGAAAATAGTTGAGAGAATGAATCGTTGTGTTTACTCCCTGAGTCTAAAGTCTCTTATATATAGAAATCCTAGAGGGTACAAAAGTTACATATAAGAATCGAATGGTTACAAGACTCAAATAAAATAGAAATACAATTTCTTTAACATATTCAATTTTTTAAAATTTGAAGGTTAAAATTATAGAAGCTATCGAGATTCTCTCAACATTTAGATCAATGAAAAACCCTTTCTTGAGCTCTATTTAAGATGATGGCAGGAGCAATAATTAAAAAATGAATAGAACATTTACATCATAACTTTTTTATATAGGTATTAATAGCTGGCATTTGTTGTTTCAATTGCTTTATATATTTGCTTGGATGTGTGAAAACTTGTGTTATTTTACATTAACATATACTCTGCTTGTATATGTATATATACACGATTTTCATGGTTCATAATACCGGTTCAATCATCTAACTAGTAGATTAAATCAGGTTTGGTTTTTCTCAATTTGATATGGATGATGATGCCGCATTGGTGTACGCATCTTTTCAAATGGTTGAATCAACAGTCAGACTCGACTGGACCAAATCGGTGACTTATCGGTTCTATGTTTGATTTGGTTTTTAAAACCTTGACTGGCAGGTTTCGATTTCAACAAGTCATCGAAACCGACATAGAACTGAAATGTCGATGAATTTCGCTGAATTTCAGGCCATGGAAGGATGTGCCTTTGTTGGGTTATAGAGTGGTGATGGTGGTGCGCAGATACTCATGGATGAAAATTTCAATGAAATTCCACCGAATTTCTCTAAAATTTCCATTTCTTCAGGTCAGCGAAATTGAAATGCTACCATGTTTCTTTTCCAAGATTTTAACGAGATGTCAATGAAATTTCATCGAAATTGCATGTAAATTCAGCGAAACAACAAAAATAAGAGAATCTACCCTTCGCTTTCATCGAAATTTGCATAAGTTAATGAATTTTCACTTACTTATTCGTTGATTTGTTGAGTTGTTAGAGTGCTTTCCATTGTTTAAAGAAGTTTCTTTAGTTAGTTTCTAAATTTTAGATCTAAATCCAAACCAAATCAGTTAGACACAATATTTATGAGTTAAATTCATCTTTTAATTGAAGAACTTTATTTTTTGTTCTTTCTTTATTTTGGTGTATATGTGTGTTTTGATTACTAGTTATTATATGTCTTATTGAGAGGTGCTCTTTCTTGGCCTATGTTTTTCTCTGTTATTATTACATGTGTCAGCATTCTCTTCATTTTCGATTGTAAACGATTAGATGGAAATTTAATCTAACATATCATGATAATATTTTAATATTAGCTAAAAAACTATGATTTTCTATATCATTTATTGACTTAAAGAATATTATAAATCTTCAAAGTAATTTCAAGTAATTTCCTCAATTTCCAGCCATTTCACCGAAATTCTACTGAATTTCTCTTTCCATGTTAATATTTTTAATATTAGCTAAAAATAAGTTTTCAAGTAATTTCCCCAATTTCCAGCCATTTCACCGAAATTCCACTGAATTTCTCTTTCCAAGTTGTTACTGAAATGAAATCGAAATCCAACATTTAAGGCCTTATTTCCATATGGCAGTAATATTGACCTATTAATTTGTTTATGGAGCATGAGTCGTTGTGGTTGGAGTTGGGAGAGTCAAGGCTCGAGTTTCTCAATTGGCCCTGGTTGGTGGTCGGGGATTTTAGTCAGTGTTCATGAAAGCGGTCTGTGCAGCCGCATATGCGGCTGCATATGCGTATGCGGTGCCTTCAGCGCACCGCTTTCATGAAGCCCTGCATTATACGGCTTGTGCGCTTATGCGGGCCGCATATGCGGGCTATGCGGCCGCTTATGCAGTCTGTGCGGCCGCATACACATTTTTTATTTTTTTTATTTTTTTTATTTTTTTTATTTTTGCAATGTTTTTATTGTTTTATTTGTGCCACGTTTTTCCTTGCTTTTGCATGTATGCCAACCAAGCATCCATGACCATTTAAATCCATCATCAAAGTAGTTGTGCTGTGAGATTGGAGTAAACACGCGGGGAAGAAAAAGAATAATGTGCCAATAATTTAGCAAACTAATTTAGTCAATTAATAGTTATAATGAATGCAATATATTATATGTAAAGTTTGGTACTTTTGATGGATGATCAGTTATAATTATAACGGCATAGATAAATGATAATAAATTCAACAATAGAGGTATTTTGTATGCTAACTTTTCTATTTAGTTGATTGTTGTCAATTATTTTGTGTACTAACCATTCTATTGAAGTATTGATATTTGATTGATAGAGATTGTTTTGAACTCTATATGAAAGTTATTTTTCTTAGATCTTCTGTTGGACCACAATTATACATAAATTTAGTTCTCTTGTAGTCACTTTTACATATATATATATATATTTCAATAAAAAATTAGGAAACCGCGTAGAACCGCATATGCCCCCGCATACCGCTTAATCGGTATTCAGTGACCTGTCCGAACGCATACGCATACCGCTTTCCTGAACCTTGATTTTAGTTGCCCTCTTCTTGCGATAGATATGCCCGGGGGATACTAGGTGCCTTGACCTTGGTTTTAGATCAGTTTGACTTTGATTAATTAGCTATAGATGGATATTCATGTTGATGATAATCATAGGTTCAGTTGGAGGAACCATGACCTTAGATGTCGATATCGGTGTCGTTTTGCTAGCTTTGAAAAGAAGCATGTGATGCAGCGTGGAACAACAAATTAGGGCTAAATTAGAATGTCCGTCCGTTCAAATGTTATTCCATTAGGATTTTCGTCTGTTTAATTAGAGTTTAACTAAATTACAATTAAGGTAATTAAGTCCATTGAAATTTCGATTTCTATTTAAATAAGGAAATCACGTGTGATCTTCAATTATTTAGTGAGTCAAGTTAATTATTAGTTAATTGGTTAGAGACTATTTAGAGTCAATTATGATAAGTTAAGATTTGAATTTTATTTTGTTTCTATTTTTGTATCGCGCCCCTCTTATATATAGGGGATGGTAGTCCTTTGTTTTAAAATAATTGAAGTTAAATCAAAATCGGAGTTTCTCCAATTTGTATCTCTCCTTCTCTCTTCTCCCTCCATGTGATCTTTTCCCAAAATCTCTCGCAGCCGGCAAGTCTTCTCTTCTACCCTCTGAATTCTTCCACCAAATATTTTTCCACTATAAAAAATATTCCACTGTTGTATATTTTTTATTTGCATCAATTGATATCATAGCATGGCCTATATATTATCCTGACACGATCTGAGGATCCCTTTCGATGTTCGTGCAAGTACAAAGCCAAGGAATCCCGTTCAACAGACCGTGCATGGTGTGTTGATATTAGAAAAACACTATCCAATGTGCTCCAAGCTTGTGCGGATATGCAAGCTTTGGCTAGAGAAATGTGAGATCTGCGGAATGTTGATCTGTTGACAAGACAATTAGACGAGAACGTCACTAAAGTTGTTGTTCAGGAGGTTCATGAGCCTCCAACCCCTTCCCTGATGCTACAAGTCAGCCATCCTATCACCCCCACACCTCCGCCAACTCCAACCCCGAAACCATGCCCTTCCACACAACCCTCTCCCCCCTCCTCGCTACCAACTGTGGACACACCACTGCATCCAGCCCCATGTGCTCCCAAAACATCCCTACTATCACCGCTACATGTTTTTGTACCCCCGCTATCATTTCCGACCACTTCCATCCCTATCGCGACCTGCCTCTCCGCCTCCGACAACCCCATCCCCTCTCGCCACCCCACCATCGCCGCTCTCGACTCAACCTTGGCTACAGACCGACTCCACCGCACAAACATCCCTGCAATTGCCGAAAACCACCTCCACTGGTCTCCTACAGAGCCCCCTTGACTTCGCGGGAACCCCTTGACCCCCTCTCTTGTCCCACTGAAACCTGCAACTACTGTTTCGGTGCATATACGAGTGCACACAAGTAGAGAGCCACCACTAGTCTACTAGCACCGCCTAGGTGGGAACCTCATGCACCCAAACTGCAAGCCCTGTTGTGCGAACCCATCTAACGAGCATCAGAGCCGTGGTCGCCCGTGTGGCCCCTCCATCCCAGCCCTCTACCGCCTGATCGACTCGGATCATCGCCCGACAAGCGTGGACGACCGTGCTCTCGCAACCCCCGACGATGGAGGTTCCCAATCGGGAATCCTAATACCAAGTGTCGCCAACGAAAATATGGGAAGAACATCCATCGGATCCCTCTCTAGGGAGTTGTATACCATGGAACTAGGGATTTGTGCTATTATGAAAGATTTTACGTGGAGGCCCCTCCCTTGAGTCATAATAATCAAACCAAAGCCTCAAATGTTGGATTTGAATTTCGTTTCGGTAAGCCCAAAAAAGGAATTTCGGTGGAATTTCGGTGAAATGGCCGGAAATTGGGAAAATGACTTGAAAACTCTTTTTTTTTCAAATTTTAAGATTTCTAATGTTGTTTAATCAATAAAAGAGACATAAATACAAGTTTTTTGCTTATAATAAGATGTTATAATGTTCAATGCCTTAAAGTAATGATTTCGATAATCATATCAATGACCATCCAGCGTGAAATTTCATATTTCAGTACACATTTAAATTTTGCCATTCAATTTTTTTGTCAATTCTCAAAAGAATAATAATACTTTTATTTAAAAATAAAATAAGACACGCACACAAACATGAATATTTTAACATATATGCCAAATAAATGCATAGTAGGGCTTGTGATCGTAAAATGTACGTTATACGAGACACAAACAAATCAATTAACACCAAGAAATTGTGTAGCATTCATAAGCACAACCTACGTCCAACCTAATAGTAGAAAAATAGTTACAGTCAAAGACTTGGAAGGTTGTTAACAACCTACCACGCGTACTCCTTGTAGTAGAGAGAAGTAACAAGAGAGTCCTAAAAAAGAACAAACTTCTAGTGTCTTGTGAGTTAAAATGATGCAATGTAATGTATTCATATGTAGGGCCTAGGAAAGCCCGGAAAAGATATGCAAGGAAAAGAACTCTGAAGTTTGTTAATATGCAAGGCCCTACCTAATAGTTACAGTCAAGTAGACCTAGGAAAAGATAACAAAATGGTTATATAAAGATTCTAACTATGAAGATTCTGAACTCTGAAGTTAGCATTCAAAGATGAAAAAAATACATATTTGGCATCTCGAAGTATGTTAAAAAAAGACGTGTTATGAAAAAATATGGAAAAATACTTACCTTGCTTGGAATTTGGAAACTTGGCTCTCCAAAGCTTAAGTTGGGTTGTGAATTGTGACTTGTGAAGTTGTGAGATGGAATGAGAACATATATATTATATTTATTGGGTTTAAAGATGACCTTAATGGCCTTATTTATTACAATGGTGGTTGGAATAGTGGCCTATATTGCAATGGTGGTTGAAATAGTGACCTATAAATTTCATTTAGTGGCCAAATAGTGCCTATGAATATCAATAAGTGGCCTAAGCATGACATATGGTGACCTAGAACAATTTCAGTCGAAATGGACCGAAATGAATCGAAATTCCACCGAAATCCGAGAAATCTGTGAACAATTTCTACCGAAATGGACCGAAATTCGGCCGAAATTTCGACCGAAATTCGGCCGAAATTTCGACCGAAATCCTGGAAACTGATATTATACATAGTTTCGATATCGGTATCGCCACGAAACCGAATTTCGACCGACTTTCGGTCAAAATTCACCGAAATTTAAGGCCATGAATCAAACAAGGTTCAAAATCTTGCCCTGGAAACCGAAATTTCGTCGAAATTTCAAGAAATTTTGATAATTTCGATGGAAATCTCGGAAATAGCTCTCATTTTTTGTAAATTAATATTATTTAAGTTATTAGAATAAACTTAATCTATACCCCTTATATCATGCATATCAGTCATATCACTGTTAATGATGATTGTTGACTGATAGATATTGGAAATGGAGTTCATCTGAGTTCTTTAAACAAAAAATATACACTTATAGGCTTATAGCATACATACTGATCATCTATGACTATGACCCTTATATCACACGTCGATCATATCAAACATACCGATGTTAATAGCAATCTTACAACAAGTAAAATAACATCTATTCACAAAAATAAATGACAACATGCACATAATGATTAATGAAATAAAAGATATTGTCTGGCCATGAGTTCGGTTCAGAATCAAGAGTTCCATGGTGGATATGTATCGCCCCCCCTCCTTGTTGTCTCTCATAGCGCATCGCGGACTCAATGAACTCGCAGTAGTTATCCCATATCATGTACGAGTACATGGCCTTGTAATCCATCACATACTGCATGTATTGATGGCAATCGATGCCTATAAGTATCCCGAAACGAGGATAAGCAGAACTAGATCAAGTATCACGAGGGGCACGACGAGGTTGTGAAGTTTTGGCTTGAGATCCTCGAGATGACGACGTCGGAGTCGGAGAAGATCTCTGCGGAGGAGGAGGAGGCGTAACCGTGTACTCAAGGAAGAAACCATAACTGTCACCACCAAAATAACTCCCCTGACCCTGCTCGGATTGGCTATCTTGGTAGTTGGTAGTTCTCACTGTTGTAGCTGTTATATCCTCAATACCTAATATAACCTTATGAGAAAGGTGTATGCACCTGAGAAGGAGGAGGAGGTCCAAAAGAAGGAGCATGAAAGTATTATAGAAAGACGCCAAATGATCTCTCCTCTATGATATGGGTTGTCAATGTCCATGTAGCTCAAGGAACCTACAGATGATATCAAATTATCCATATAGTTGCCGGTAGGACAATAGTCACGGATGTATGCTTTGTAATCCATGGGTTTCAAACTCGGACTTGGAACAAACTGTCCATGTGTGTTCCTTTACCGCTCCATATATTCATACCATACGTGAAGCACTTCCTCCAATCTTGTATCATGTGATCCAGGACCACCGCATGTTGACCTCCCTAAATATGTTTCCCCCTCACCAGATCCACCACGACTGCCAATAGCATCATCATCACCATCTCCACTATCATCATTTGATTTGGATTTGGATTTGGAACTACTGGAGAGAAATTCATCAACAACTGCATCAACTAGACCTCCAACCCTCCAAGAGGATCCGTAATTCGCCAGGATCTAGCCGGCAAGTCATCTACATCTGCTCCCATTTGTTGGCTTATATTCTCATTTGGTCTTCCTCCCAATTGATCGAGTACTGGAGCACCATTGGAATCCATCCACATCTAGAGAACATCTTCATCAGCATCGTCATCGTAAATCTTGAAAATGTATGCAAGATCGATAAGGTTTGTGTAGTCCTCTTTGTCTTATCCCTTCTTCATATATTTCATCTTTATCCTCAAGTTGTAGTGCATATACCCAGCATGTTCCGTCTCTTCGAATGGATCAGGTTGAATGTACTTCAGTTCCTCTCACAACTACCAGCAGATGCGGTTTGAGACAATACTTTCACTGTCACTTTTCGTAGGTTGGGGCTTCAATCCCGTACAGTAACCACCACTCGGCTGCAGAAAATCTAAAAGGAGATAAATCAATAACAGTAAATAATAGTAATACATTACAACACAATCAATGGACTTATTCGTCTTCATCCTTACCAGGAAGAGTATTGCCCCATCCATTAACCACGGTAATTCTACTGAAGGAACCTAAAGCATCTATGAAGTACTTGACATGCACATTGTTTGAAGTCATAAATTGTCGCATAATACTTCTAATGAGTATTATGTTAATTCCACTCTAGATTTCAAATGACATCATTCACGCACAAGGTTTGTGTTTTCTCGTCCTTGATGAGCCTCTACACCACAACTTGTACATGTACTAGAAGGTCAGCATTTGTACCAAGATTGTTCTTATATTGGTACTTGGGATTAAAGTAATAAGCTGGACACAAGCATGCATATTGTAATCCATCAAAATGCTATCAAAAATGTAAAAAAATAGATTTATTACATAATACATACCAACCTTGTGAAGAGGATGCGAGATCATCTTTGACCAGCGTTCGTCTATGATGTCCAACCATTTTTGTATCATTTCCAAACTACTTCTCTGACCTTCTCTCTCATGCAGCACATTGCCTCGTAGATCACTCCCATGGTCGGTTGTTTGAAGATCATTGATCAATGTCTCCACTTTCGGACCTCCTTCAATCCGAGCTTCAGGTATTTCGAACCATTCACCTTGGCAGCACATGATTTTCAATCATGTCTTGTGTTATTTAGGGCTTTACAATGCTATAAAATTGATTGTAAAGTGTGTGATGCCATGCCTCACCAGTTCACCGTTGTGCATCCGCCTCATCAAAGCCAACACTTTGGAATGGTTGTAAATGAAGCTAGTGATCGTTCGTGCTTGCTCCACCACCCTTGAGACCAGCTTCCTCTTGCTAAAGTCTTACAATTAAATCAATACAATGTGCAGCACCCGGTGTCCAAAAAATACTGTGGTTGGTAGACATTATTGTTTCACCCGCTTCTTAAAGTTGCAGTCATTATCTATGACAATCTGGACAATGTCCTCTTTCCCAACATCCTCGATGATGTCCTTCATCAACTTCAGCATGTACTTGTGGTCCTTCACATGATCATATACATCAATAGATTTCAAAAAAATCGTCTTACCATCGCAGTAAACAAGGAAGTTGATGATTTACTTCCTTGTGTAGCTCGTCCATCAATTGCACATCAATGTCACCACATACCCCGGCCATCTCCTCCTCGGCTCAGTAATGTACTCGTTCATCTCCTCCTCCATCCCGAGATATTTGTTCATTATCTCGTAGGATGTAGGAGCCTTTGCTCATGTTCCTGCTACAGCGATATCAAAAATAGCATGCTGCAAAAATAGCCCGCTAGTAATATTGGCTGGAATGCTTTCCCCAAAGAAGAGCTTGTTGATGGCATTGCCAACTCTCTTGCACATTCGTAAACATCTCCTTCACTGTCTTCTGCATCGGCTCCTTAGCTTGTACTGCATGGATCCGCTCCTCGTCAAGAAGGGTTCAAGTCCCTTGCCTTTGTGCTTTTTGGTTGTGGTGGTACTGGTGCACCTCCAAAACCACTCCCACTGCCACAGGTACTATAGAAGTTGCATCGTGCACCACCGAATTCTCTCCGCTCAAACTCGTTCCTCGTAGATTCTTTTGTTGTCCTCATGTATGTCATCCTTTCCACTGCAGTCTGAATATCTAACGGGGAAGACAAAATCATCGTCGTCTGAATCAGATAGGACTTTGAACTCTTTCTCAAACATGAACTCTTTGAATCGTTTATCCCTTCTTGCCCTCCATGTATCACTATCCTTCTTCCCATCTAAGATGGCTTTCATCATGTCCCTCACACCTTTAGGACAATGCGTGCACTTGGCTATATTCTTGTTGTTGCCAACAAGATGTTGCTTCATCTTAATAATCCCCCCTCCTCCCAACCTCTTCCCACAGAATTTGTATTGTAGTTTAGCTTTGTCGTCATCAGGAATAGTGGCATACCTCCAACAAATGTCTATTGAAATAAAATCCCTACGATCCTCAGAACTATCAGATCCTGATCAAGAATATGAGGCCATGATGATGATCACCGAAACCTACGAGAAATTGCATAACAATCATTCATGAGCCATACAATAAGAACAATTAAGAATTTGCTAATCGTTTTAAGTTTTAATTTTTGGATTTAATATGTTTATAATTAATCTAACACTTAATATGCACAAACTCGTAGACACTTGGTGTTTAAAATTGAATATAGATTTCTAAACTCTGATTTATAAGTAAAAATATCTTAGATCTAGATATTAGGGTCTTAGATCTAGATATTAGGAGACCAATTTCAAGAAAAACCACATAAAAGACACAAAAACATGTAAAATAATGCATAGAACTAGAGTGCGATTTTTAGAATTAATCGATTTTTAAATTTTATTTACCAAAAAAATCCGAATCATGTCTTCTTTGTTTTAAACTTAAGATCCAAGTTTATCCTTGGAAAAGTCATCATGATTCTACAATAAAACACAAAAGCCCCAAATTTCTCTTACATGACATGGTTTGAAAAAAGAAATGCGAAACGAGGCGTTTTCCCTGGTGGCGAGACGAGGCGTAGCCTCGAGGAGATCGAGACGTAAGCCTCGGTTTGTATAGGAAAATAATTATAAAGAATAAATATATGTTGATGAAATAGTCTAATCCGACAGACATACAATATATACCATTGTGATATATAATGAAATTATCGATTATGAAGATAAGAACATGAAAAAAGGATATGTCAATTCCATACTCCATAAACTATTCTACTAAATTTCTGCCCAATCAAAAAGGAAATCAATGACCACTACTATATTTATCAAAAAGGGGTTCAATCTTGGGGTGAACACCTTTGAGTATCTCCCCCTTTCTTGACTTCAAAAAAAATTTATCAAAAAGGGAGTCATTGCCTCATTGGTGATAGTTATCATTAAAGATATCAGAGATGTTGATATGAATGATGAATCATATGATTGAATCGTAACCGTATGTTCTGTTGAATCCAGTTGATGAACGGTCGGATGTACCCCTGTGCCACCATACCCTACCAGCACGAGGGTCCCGTTGCCCGATCAACGAGCCTGGGGAGGCTAGGGGGGCCCAGGTTCCCCCCCACCCCACCCCTTGCGGAGGTTGCAGGGGGCAGCGCCCCCGGCCCGAAATTTTGTCTTATGTGTGTATTTAAATTCGCATGCATCTGAGATTTGTGGATGCGTATATTTAATATTGCAATATTTAAGATTGGGGCGAACACCGTAGAGTGTCTCCCCCTTTTTTTGAGCCTCAAAAAAAAAGATTGTAATATTAAGAGTTCACTGAAATAATTGGACATGTTAATGGTAAATATGAATAAGAAAGATGTCAAATTTAAGCATCCATCTTGTATAAATATATCCTCAACAAATAGATCTTTATAAACATTTGAAACTACAAATAGAATCAATTATTTTATAAAAAAAATGCTTAATAAATCCCTAACGCCTCAGCGACCGTCGTGCCTTGCCTTGGTCATTCGAGGCGCTCGCCTCAGCCATGGGATCCGAGGCGGTCACCTCGATGCTCTTTTCCCCCGTCTCATTTTGCCTCGAGCACCTTTGCGCCTCGAGGCGCGTTTTTTCGAACCACGCATACATCTCACATATGTTTTCAAAATATTATTTACTACATGTAATACATGAGATCCGAGATATGAGATCTGATATTATACATTCATAACTCATCATGATTACACGTGAAAAAACAAAATCCCTAAATTTGTATTCCAAAAAACTAACAAAATATTCAAAATCTCTCCAAATAAACACAACATCCAAGATCAACATGTTGTGAATAAAAGCCCCCCAAAAAAATTGAACAAATTGAAGAAGATTTGGTCAATTTTGATTTACCTCAGGGAAATGAGGAAAATGGAGTTGGAGAAGAGTTCTCGCAGCCCAAGCAGCAAGCAACAGCAAAAGCGGCAAAATAGGGATGTTTCGACCGAAATTTCGATCATAACTCGCCCAACTTGGGATTTTAATATAAAAGATTCGTTTTCGACGAGATATCGAGATGGACCGATATCTCACCGATATCTCACGACATTTTGGTCGAAACCCGAGAAATTGATATACATATGTCTTTCGATATCCAAGTCCCATCGAAACTGAAATTTCGATGATATTTCGTTACAATTCACGAAATTCCGAACCAAGGTTGTGGTGCAGTTAGAGTGATAGTTAAGGAAACATAACATCCTCCACGAGCTCGTAAGTGCAGGTTCAAGGTGTTTGCGTGGAAGATCTAAGAACTAGGTGACATTATGAACGAAGGGCATTTGCTAGTGCGAAGCTCCTTCACCAACAAGTTCCCCACAAAGTTTGTAAGGGAGAGGAAGCATTGTTTAAATGTGAGAGTAGCGTTGGAAGAAACACACAGGTTCAAGGAGGTGGGAAAATATAGGGACAAGGTGGTGAAAACGTTAAGGGTAGAATCAAGGGGGGGGAGGCTGCTGATGCGGATGTGAGGAAGGTGCAGATCCAAAGAGTAGAGAGTGGGGTTGTCAAGGGTAGAGAGATAACAAGGACAAAGAATGTCAATGGGTGATGATTTAAGGCTAGGAGTTGGGCTCTCAAGGATGGATGTGGAAAGGGACCATAGACAAGGGATTGCGTTGGAAGCTCCCACTATGGGGTAAGGGCAACTTGCAGCACACAACTTAGAGCTTGCAACGAGCTACGAGAGTTTACAAAGCTCGTGACAGACATATGGTAATCATAGATTTTGGAGAAAGAAGAGATAAAGGAGAAAGGGCATCACTTGTAAAGTTGATTGAAGGGCAATATGATCTTTAATAGTTTTCATTAGGTTTAACTATGACTTGAACAAAAGTTACCTCGCACAAGCTATGGGTGAGAGTTACTAACTTTAAAATGGTTAGAAATGTAATTAGACTATTTTAAAGAGTATGTTTGAAAATATCTTAAATTATAGGGTCATACTAGCAGGAGGCTTCGAAGGAGTATAATGGAACTGCATGAGAGAGGTTTTCAAAAAAAGTGTGATTTTAATAAAGGTCGTCGTACATATAAAAATGTATGTTCCATCCATCTCTTAAATTTTGTGCTTACATTTGCCTCTCAACTTTGACAAAGTTCAACCTTCTTTAGTTTGACTGTAAATTCTTAACATCGTCTTTATCACTGTCACACGCCCTCTTTGCTTTCATATCATCAAGACACAATGATACCATAATAAAACAAAAGGTATGCTGACGAAAAAGGAAATTAAGTGAGACATTCGGCGCAAGATCAAGTGAGAAATAAGGTACAATTGGTAGAAGTGGGTCTTCTTAGAAACTACAAAGCCATTAATACCTGGTTTTTTCTTCTTCTACAGTAAATATACAAGAAGAAAACAAGATGTGACTATATTTTATTAACTAGTTTTTGGTATAGTTGAAGTGGTGATCGTCGAAACTAGTTACTGCATGAAGGTCCATAATTTAACAAGCTACAGCGGGAATTTGATCAAGATGTGTAGAAGATAATAAAGATTTGTGGTGTCGTTTACTGTCATATTGGTGTTAACTGTTAACAAATTATTTGCCTCTACTTCGAGCAAAATGCTATCCTCGGTATACTTAAGACAGCCCTTCCTTATTTTCAAACATGATTTTCCCTTGGAGAGAACCCAACCCTTTATCCTTTTGGTCTTTTTAATAGTATTATTCTATGGGCTGCCTTTGACGATCCCCTTTCCTCATTGAGAAATTTAAAAGGTGCTGACCACTATGAAATGATTTAGAAAGGGAGACACTTGTGAAGTTCTTCATCCTGCAACTTTCTTTGTGACTTATACCATATAGCATTAGTGTGCCCCGGATATAAGACCACTGCATGCATACAAAAGCACAAGCTAGATATCAGGTTTAGAAACTAAAACATGGAAGAAACATCTCGAACCTACCGGTTTCTACATCTTTCTGTACAATAAAAACCAAACTACTGGGATGTGCTTCACAATTTTCATTAACTGACAAAAAGAGGCGACAACTACATGCATAATTGCTAGTACTTAAGGCCATTGGTACAGTTTAGGTAGGTTTTGTCTACGGATAATAAGGAATTCTTCCTAAATAGAGTACAACCATCTCCTCTAACCAAATGGGCAATGTGCACACATCCTACTCAATTACATAAAAAGCAGTGATCTTGATGCAGCGTGTTCTCGACATGTAGAGCCGTCTAATTATTTAAATTGTGGCCGTTAATTTTATTTACGTTTTTTAAGTTATCGTAATTTTAAATAAAGAGATCGCGGTTAATTAGTTAGAGTCAGTTTAGGATAATTGGTTGTCGGTTTAAATTATTTTCTATTCTTGTAATGTCATCCCTCCTATATAAAGGGATGAGGGTCCAATGTTTTAGTCAGTTCAAGATGTGATAAAATAGAGATTTATCTCTCTCTCCTCTCCCCTCTCTCTCCTTCTCCCCGCGTGATCTACACGTGTTCTTCTTCTCCCAAACCCCTCGTATTCCCGACGAGTCTCTTCTCTCTTCCCCTCGCGGTCTACGCGTTTCTTCTTCTCTAACCCCGCGCATCCGGCGTGTCTTCTCTTCTCAACCCTTCCAGTTTCTTCTTCTCAACCCCTCTATTTCTTCTACCATCGAAAATCCACCGTCAAATCTATTTCCCGCGCCGCGCCGAATTCCATTTTGCATCAATTGGTATCAGAGCATCATCCATGTAATGTAGGACCTCCTTAAAAAAGGTGGTATTCCTGCTTATCCCCAACTAAACGGCCAATGGACCATCAGGATCTTGAAATTAGAACACTAATAGTTTTTTACACTCCATATTCTGCTATTACCAAAGCCGAAACCCGCTAATTGGGTCCACAATTTTTTCTAATTTAGATAATATGTACAGAAATCATTCAACTTGATTAAATGTTCGTCAAAGAAGAACAGATGATTAACGACCTCGGGATTCTCCCCACCGTGAGACCATTAAGGGTGAGACCATTAAGGCGAATGCCGTAAACATAGCTGCCTGACAGAAGGCATCCATGCCATCACAAAACCTCGGCAACTACAAGTAATGTGTACCTTAATAAGCAAACCAACTAATTATAAAATAAAGCATGGAGCTTGGGTACCAAGAATCAGAATGCCTGCTTTCATTAAGCATGGAAGAAAAAATTCTTGCAGCCTACAAAATATCTATCTGTGCCCTCAGATATCAAAGCTCTACCGACTGAGACCTTCCTTTCAAGCAACAAATCCATTGGAAGGCACATAGGCCACTATTACCAATTGATTCCACATCCTATTTGCAATGGCTAATAGGTAGTTGAAAGAAAAAGCATCCGTTGGAGAATGATAAGAAGAAGAAGAATAGACCTGGGGTCGGCGACGTAGTCGGAGTCGGGGTTGAAGCCCTTGGCGGCAGCGAGGGCTTCATCGACGGGGATGACCTTGGGGTCGACGCTGCGGAGATCGGCGCTGGTGACGTCGAGGGTGTGGTCGGAGTCGCAGCGGACGCTGAGGTGGAACTCGACGGAGCAGTAAGGGCACTGGCCGTCGCCGTCGCAGGCGTCGCAGTCGCGGGAGAAGCGCATCTCCATGGCCTTGGAGCTGGTGAGGGGGATGAGACCGAGCCTGTGGGCTATGAACTCGTCGTTGAGGACGGTGGAGTTGACCTCAATCTCGACGAGGTCGATGGCGACGGTGGGGACCTCGGCAATCATGACCCTCCTGAGGGCGTTGGCGATGGAGGGGTCCGTGTCCCGGAGCTCGAACTTCATGTAGTCCGGTTTCATCTCGCGGATCCTCACCTTCGGGAACCTCTGATACGACATTCCACCCCCGCCGTCCATCGCCCCGGCCGATAGAATGCTGCAGGGAGGGGTTTTGCGTGGGTGGGGGACAGGTCTACTCTTCGGACTAGGCAGTGGGGGGTATTCTGTGTGTACGAATATATGGAAAGTGCACCCAAAATTTTAGCCTAAGGCCCAAGGCCCTGTTTGTTTGGGGTACAAGGAGGAATGGAATAAGGGGAATAAGCTCCTAACAAGCTTTCCTGTGGTACGACTATTTCCCATTATTTCATCTTATTTCACTTTTATTCCTATCTTTATCCCACCTTACCTACCTTTATTTCACCTTATTCTCCTTATTCTTATCCTCCAGCCGAACGGAGAATAGACCCTTATTCCCCTTATTCCCCATCCTTATTCCTGCTTATTCTCCTACCGAACGGGCCCTAAGGCCCATTCCACAGGAGTAGGAGAATAAGCAGGGATGGAGAATAAGGAGAATAAGAGTATATTCTCCGTTCGGCTGGAGGATAGGAATAAGGAGAATAAGGTGAAATAAAGGTAGGTAAGGTGGGATAAAGATAGAAATAAGATAGAATAATGGGGAATAGTCGTACCATTGGGAACCGTGTCGGGAGGAGAATTGGTCCCTTAATCCAGGGCCTATTCTCCAACCAAACAGGGCCTAAAAATCTTGGGCAAGTTTTAATAATTCAAAAATTATTCAAAAATTATTTTTTAAAGAAAAAACATCTATGTGCTTCCATAACCGAAAACTCGTGATGATTAGGATTTTTAATTGAATTGAGCATGTCCGTATTTTATTAGAGTTTGTTTGGAAATTTCAAAAATGGGTTGAACATGAATTCCATATTTTTAGTTCAATAGCATAATGAATTGAACATGAATTTAAAAATATATTCCTTCCGTAAAAGTTCGAGTTCAATAAATATATAGATATGTGCAAGTGTGTGTGCGTGTGCGTAACTTCATATTTGTACACATGAAAAAGTTTTGGGGTTAAAGAGAGTCATGGTATTAATGGACGGGCTCTATACCACTTCAACTCGAAAACTTCCTTACTTTATCGCTTAGCGAACCTTATTATTGTACTTACATTTGGAACTTGTTCATTTAAACAAATTTGAGTTAAGACAAATCATAAACAAAATAATATTGAATCTCGATGTTCATTTCTACATGAACTCAAACTCAAATATATCATATTGAACCTTTAATGAACAGATTTCAAACTCAAACTTTCTTATTGAATTGAACTCAAACATAGATTCGTTCATTACTGTTTGGTTTAATTAGCATTCATATCAAACAAGCAACGAGTCATGAGATGGCCATTTGTGCGAAGACTGCAAGTGGTGAGACAGTGCAAATAGCGATGCACAATGGGGAAGCATAAGATGGTGGCAGTGGTGGGGTGGCAATATGGGTGGCGGTGGAGTGGTGACGGTGGTGGCGACGGTAGCAGACATTGTAACTGTAGCACGCAATGGCCATGGAACGGTAATGGTCGTTGTAACCTTGATGCGCGGTGTTGGAGGTGACAGTAGCGGTGTAAAGATGGGCGAGGATGGAGACGGTGATATCAGAGGTGATGATTTGTGGGTAGAAGTGGTGGCAATATTCAAGAAAGTGTCTGAAGAATCGGTTTAACAAGGAGAAGTGGTGGCGACATTCATAAATTTGTCTAAAGAACTGGTTTCTGAAAATCATACTAAATATATAATCTAATCTCTTTGAAGATGTGTGGTGTCTATTTATTTTACTTGGTAAGATACCAGTCATACTCAAGGAGGCGTTGAAATTTTTAGATGGTGACTTGACTCAATTCATTGCATTTTAATTAAATGCAATGTTAATGCAAGTTATATGCAATGTTTATGTGTAAATGTAAGGTCTACACAAATGAGTATGCAAATGGTCTGGTGTTGTTTTTATATTATATTTTATTTTTTTTATGTTGCACATTTTTATTAATTTTAAGAAAAAATAAAGTGATACTTGTATATCCAATATGGGAAAGAAATGAGGTTTTATATATTTTAAATCATGATAAAAATATATTAAAACAGTGAAACAAATATTTTTGAGTTTTTCAATGTTCTAAAATATTTTTAGGTAATTTGGTAATATGAAAAATTAATTAAAATAAAGAAATAAAAGTCTTTTGAAAATAATTTTTAAAATATATAACAGGTCTACTTTACAAAATAGGTTTATATATGAATTAATGCCGTAAAAATCCTAAATTTATTTTCCCTGAAATATTAACTAATCGATAATCCAGAATATATTGTTTTGGTAATTTTTTGTATTTCATGAGAATGAAATATGAATTAAATAATGAATATAATATTTTAAATTTTAAGGTTTAAAATGCAATAATTTTCCAAAGTAGAAAATATGGGATGTATGAAAATGCAACCTACTTTATTTTTTGGAATTTTTGAATTAAAATGAATAAATTAAAAATAAATGTATCAATCCCCTATTTGAGGTATTTTTATGCAAGCAAATCATATTGAGTTCTCGTAAAATCATACACTACATTTCACACTAAGAGGTATCTAGGGATATTTTTAATTTGCGGAAATATTACATATAGAACCATATAAAATTTAGAGAAGAAATTTGCCAATTAAATTCTACAAACCATAAAACTTGATAAAATTAAACAAAATTTTTCTTAAATCATATTAAACTATCTAAAATCATATACTACATATCACACCAAGAGGAATCTGGGGATATTTTTCATTTGTGAAAATATTAAATATATAACCCTAGGAAAATTAGAGAAGGAAATACCAATTAATTTCCACAAGCCGTAAAACATAATGAATTTAAACAAAATATTCCTTGTCATTCAAGGCACAACATATCACAATTTCTCATTTTTTCATGAAATTATCTAATTAATATTAAATTTCTAAGTTATGGTAATATATTTTATTCAAAATTTCCTAAATAAATTGTTTTGCATCAGGAAAATTTACACGATAGCTTTGATTTAACTAGTATGGATGCAGCTTTCAAACAACAAAATAAATATGTAAAAACACTTTGGTCCTAAAAAACCAAGTTTTTCATATGAACTCGTATTCTTTTTGAATTTGATCTTCTTTTATAGATAATTTGATGAGCATTAATTTAAAGGTGAATAAGGCTATATAAGGGGGATATTTAGCTTCTAATTCTCAGCCATTGCGAGTTAGGATTTGGATTTATTTGCAATATATATTATCAGTATTTTTCTAAGATTCCTTACTATATTAAGTTAGTAATATGGGTGCAAAGATATGGTTTCATGTCAATTAGATTTAACAAAAAATTAATAAAAATAATGGAAGATCGTACAATAACTACAAGTGATTATATACAATATTTTGACTCCTTGTTTTTTACTTTTTATTTAATTTTATTTCTTGAACTTATTTACAAATTAATAATATACAATTAGTCTATTTTCTAACAATTTCTTTTTATCATTTAATATTTTATGTGTATTTTTTGTGTGTTTTGCTATGGAATGAAGAATAAAAATTTAATATAATATTGATGAACCATAGATTCAACGGAGTTAGATTCACATGGGCATGGTAGGGGACCAAGTAAATCGAGGTTAACTTGGTCCAGCTAAGTTGGCACCCTTATGGCTAATCGGGGCGAGGGAAAACCATGATTTTACTTAGTTAAAAACTTGGTTGACCAAGGTCAACATAGTTGCTGACATGGGAAAAAAGGAGCAGGTGGCCAATTAGAATGGCCCAACTGGTCGGGTGACTTTAACCTTGACATGCCAAATGGCAAAAGGAGAAAGAATGAAAAGAGGAAAACGAAAAAAATAAAAGAAAATAGGAGACAAACTCAACTCAAAAAGATGTTTTCATGAAAATTGTAGATCTTGTAAGATATACAAGTTTTATAAAGATAACATATGCTTAAAAAAGTAATGTGCATGTAGATAATATTTTGTTAAATTTATAGATATAAACTACATATTTTTTAGGTTTTATTTTCTTCTTTGATATTCCCTTAATAACACACACATATTATATTTTAATATATTGATACTATATTATTTACATGTTCATATGATTTTTTTTATTTTTAATGAGTGAAGAAAAGGTTGAAATAGAATATATAAAGTGGTCTATATATGTGAACACGAGTGAATTTTTTAATATGCTTTCTGGGTTGTAGGTTTCCAATATCTTTAAAGTTATTTATATCATAAAATAAAGAAATAAAAGTGTAAATAAATGGAAGGGAGGAAGTTTTGTACATAAAATAAAGAGGTTCTGAATGTACAATTGTCCTAGGCATAGTAATAGCCCAAACCCTAAGTTTTGCATATGAAGTCTCGTATCTTTGAAACTAGTCTTGTTTTGTAGATAATTGAACTTACATCATTTCAAAGGTGAGTAAAGTTTCATTGGAGTCTATAAGAGTGAGGAAATCATATTTTTAATCCAGGTAGATTACAACTTGAGTTTGTGTTTATTCTCCATATATGTCAGTTTAGCATGTTTTGTATTTTTCTTAGTTTCAGTTAGTATGAGTGCACAGTGAAGTTGGTTTCATGTTAATTAGAGTTAATATGAATTTATTAAAAATAGTTAACTCTATGAACTGCATACATGTGAATATTTAGTAGGGAATTTTGCCCTTTTATTTTCTCTTCTTTTCTCTGAAATTTTCTCTTGAATTTTGCCCTTTTATTTGTTAACTCGATGATGTTGCTAGGGAATCTAGGGTTATACAATTTAAATAAGCTTGCAGCACATTTATTTCTTATTATTTTGTCAGTCTGTATAATTCTATCCTTCCTTATATTTTATTTTTATTTATTTATGTTTTGTGTAATTTTTATGCTAATTATGCAATATTAACCGTGCATACATATGACAAAAACTCACAGTCATATGAAATGTGTATGTTTGTTCAAGGATGAGAGCTCAATTTGAGTCTCCTGGGTGAGTGAAATCCAAACTTATTATGGACCAAATTTCCATTACCTCCACTGCGAAACCACCTTCACGTCATCGCAATTCTCACAACAATCACCCATCATGTTTGCTTCTCCTTAGTGTTATGGTCAACACGGTCATGGTACATAGCCCTCCTACCGAGTATCATACTCAGACTTGTTTCCCTCAACAATTCACTACTTCGTTGTGATCATTTTTCCACTATAACATCTTTGTAATAGCGGTGGTTGATCACCGTGGTTACTTCATCAAGACCTAAGGTGCCCAAATCCCATTAGGGAAGAAGAACAACTTTTTCCCCAAGCTTTTATTATTTATTAATTTGAACCTACTATAATTTCTTAAAAGTATTTATCTTTTTTTGTAAAAATAATTTCTCAAGCATTTTTAATGCAAAATCTCAACACAGACACATAGTACTAGAGTTGCAAAAGTTGCATTATAAATTAATAATTTCGCTGTTTACTGTTCATCTCTTATACGAGACCAAAAAGCAATTTCAACTCTTTTATTTTTTTAATTTTGAAATCGTCCCTTTCTTATAGAATACTTGTGCGAATATTACATCTAATCATAATTAATTATGATTGCTTATTTGACGATTAATTCAATTAATATTATCTATGTATCAACCTTGAGATTTTTCGCAATTTACGTTTTACCTGGTGGTGTTTTAATTGACAAAAATAATATAATCCTAATTTTTTTCTAGGAAAATTCTAAAACTAGTAAAGAATGTTTAGGAGAACTTAGTGTAGGTTTTACTGTGTTTTAAGGTCTTAAATAAAAAAATATCAGGTCTTGTTTAAAATGATCCTCTACTTAGCTCTATAGGTCCTTTACATATTATATATTTAATATAGCTATATTTTATTTGTTTGGACTTGTTTCCCATGAATTGCAGTGATATTAATATATATAATCTTTAAATCATGTAAAATTAATTTAACATATACCTTGCTTGTTGTAATCCCTTGTCTTTCTTCCACCTCTAGGGTTTTTAGATGGAGTGCCTTGATGGATTTGGTTGCATGCACTTGATCTTTCGAGCTTAAAGGCATGACCATCCTTTACTTTGTATGGCATCTCATACAAAGTCTTGGTACTAACTCCTTGAGGTGACCTTCCTCAATATTCGAAGAGGTGGTCTCAATACTCTTCAGTGAGAAACCCTTTAGCCTTTTCCCGGCACCTCTTCCCCGTGGATATTATGGGGACAATGCTTACCCTCTCTCGGACATGGCACTAGTTTTTGGTATCCTAGTGCATGTTTAGTCCCTTGTTTTGGATGACTCCATACCAAGGTTAGTGGTAAGTCTCTCATAGCAGAAGACTCTCCATTGGTTCTCGTAGCTTCTTAGGTCTCGGCGAGTACCTCATCCTAGTAGGAGCCATCCTACTGAAAGTGGCTCTGCTCTAATACCTCCTGACGTTGTTGTATGCCTTGCATAGCACGCAAGAATAAAGCCAGTTGTTGTGCAACGTAAGAGTCAACACATAGAGTCATGATTCCCTGCGAGAATCATTATATTAGAATTCTCTTCCACACTTAAAGAGATAATGAACATATTAAAAAGACTTGAGTTATTCTCATCGAACTCATGCCAAAGTCTGAAGACCTGGACACTATTATATGATTCAAATCCTGTTGATAATCTAGCATACAAGAGAATGAATGAAGTATCGGGCTATGGTTCCATTTGGGATGCACTGCCCCTCCGACTACTAAAATCGATGAGATGTGAGCGTCAGACATACGGTCCAAATACGCCCATGATCTCTAATACTCAGCAATCGACTTATGCACATTAGACTAATATTTGAAATATATATAACAACATGAGAATAATATAAAATGAAGTGTAGCTGCAACGTCCATTCGTTCTCATTAATAATATCCAACAAGTTCATGTCCACGTATTGAGATAACAAGTATATCAAAATATCTTAGCAATATCTCCATACATTGTCTCTCAAGAAATAAAATATAATGCAGAAACAAGTGAATTACTCTAAGTAAAACACACCATGTCTAGCGCAAGTGTGATCACAAAAGTTCAACCTCCTCAAAAGCCGCTACTATTGCGGATGTGCTTGGCTACACCTGTTAGGTTCACACGAGTGTAACGTTACGAGCGATTGCTAAGTAACAAGACAAATATTTAATTAACTAATGAATGTGTAAGAAAGGCATGTGTACGCAGCTATATCTAGTGACAAATGCATATATTGTAGAAACTGGAATATACCAAGTTATCCTAATTTGTATTATGTGATGTTTCTTTCGTTTATTGATTTAATAGTCATTTCCACTATCACATTGATCTTGACATTTGCATATTGATCTTGAGATTTGCACCCAATGGTTAGAGTCCACAATAGTATAAAAATACAGATACTGATATTCGATCATGAATCATTTCGCATATTAATTTAGCACACGCAAGTATACAACTCGCAGGCCTCCGTTACACGGGAACTTGGTAGTCATCTTGAGTAAAACCTCAAGGATCTCTGTTCAACTAGAACGAAAAACGTTCATAATCCCGATTTTTCCAACTCCAACCCACAATCCGAGAACACCTCTCGCAATACTATTACTCGAAATAGAATTTGATACGACCACACATGATTCTACTCCGAGTCCTGATATTGTGTATAAATGTGAAATCAAGTACACTAATCGCACCACCTTCCTACTCTGTCGAGCGACTCCGGATACAACTATGTTGTTAGGTGCGACATCACCCAACTCGTCCGTTGGGCTCGCGACCTTCATGGCATTTACTTGGAACCCAATGGTGCATGCCCAAGCCCTTGTGGTGTCTACCTCCATCTACCCGGTCATTGTGAAATCTTCACTTAATGATAATAATAAGAGTAACACCTATAGCAATATTTTCTAATGACCTGATGGGAGCTGAATTGCTCGTGCCTTCGATAGTTGTATGTTAATTATTAACTATATTGCTTATGTAGTTGATAGTTGTATATTAGTCACGAACCATACTCACGTTACTCGTCAAGCCCATTTTAAAGAAAATTTTGAAGTAGGTCTCATTTTCTTAAAAAAGAAACATAAAAATAGTCATTTTCATATGGGACCTTAAATGGTTAGAAACATGTCTTGAGGTATTATTCATGATAGAATGATGGTAGTTCTGACCCATAAGAAATACCTATATGCAATAATAGCTTTATGTTATCGTGTTTCCAATTATTTCTAATTTAATAATTTCCAATAGATGTTTGTATTCTCTAGTCACAAATGTTAGGGGCATCATAGTTTTATAATGTCATGGCACCATTTCTGCATACAATGACGAGCCTATAAATCAAGCATGATGAATTTATTATAAATATTAACTCCATGCATCATATACGTTAATGTTATTGTAAACATAAAACATAGTGTTGTATCTTAGCACCCTAAACCATGAATTAATGAAATGGTTTACATAATTGCTATTACTTATTCGTTATTATATTTACGTATAAAATCATAACCAGCAAACGGTACCTTGGTTAAAATTGACATAATATCTTAACTTACCTAATCATGCTCACAATAATACCACACGAAAAAAAGCCATCGTACATATGCTTGTACTACTAAATATTTACGTCATGGCCCTACATGCTATCAAGATTTAATAACGTCAATTCCATATTTAAGAAACAACACGAGTGAGTAACATAGGTAATATATAGTAATGTCATATGCCTTAACGTCGACACCATCTGTTATATCGTCGGGGATTTTTAACATTATTATGGAAAAGAAATGGAGGTTTTAAATCTCAAACAGTGTATAGTATACAAGTTGATTCCATATTTAGTGCAAAACAGATTGAATCTAAGTGGAATATCTCAATTTTAACGTGATAATATTCTGACGAAGGTTGAATCAAAAGCCATAACTGACAGTAAACCCAATTAGAATCTCATATGACCTGCTCTCGATCCAGGACTTGTACATTAAAAATCACAACATCATACCCCTTTCATTAACTAAATGTCATGTAACATTATGTTTGTCGGATTATGCCTAGACTAGCCAGCAAAACTTCCAGCAAAACCATGGGATATTTCTCAATGATTGAGACGTGCTTGACGCGGATAAATAACTATTAGAATTAAAATTATACTACAAGCACAATTACAGCTCTAATTATGTTCACAAACTTTGGATTGGTAATCGTGTGAGCACCAACAGTAAGGAGGGATAAAAACTCGTTACTTTCGAAGATGCTCCCTCGGGATCTCCTCTTGTACGGAAATAATGTTTCTTTCACTCAATCGCAGCACGAATGCGTGCACAACGGTCAAATAGAGATCTGTTGGGAAAATAAGAGAACATGTTTATTCCATCCGCCCTAGGATCTCTTATATAGGAGAGTAGCCTATGGGTAAAATACATAGAGAGTCCAACAGAAAATAAAAATATAAGAAAAGTACAGAAGTGAATAATATATCTCCACACTCCCCCTCAAGGTGGAGCATAGATATCAATCATGCTCATCTTGGACGAACATTTCTAGAATGGCCCTCGAAGTAGCGTCTTGGTGAAAATGTCTGCAGTTTGATCCTCTGAGCTAACATTAACATGGGATGTAACAATAAACCCCTTCTGAATCATGTCACGTATGAAGTGACAATCAACCTCAATGTGCTTGGTTCGTTCATGAAACACTGGATTATTTGCAATGAATAGAGCTGCCTGATTGTCACATTCCAGAGCCATAGGAAGCAGAAATTCTATATATAGATCTGCAAGCACAACCTTTATCCACATCATTTCTGTACTGACCTGAGCCATAGCCCTATATTCAGACTCAGCACTGGACCTTGCCACAACTGTTTGCTTCTTGCTTCTCCACGAGACTAGAGAATCTCCAACATACACTGCAAACCCAGTGGTGGACTTCCTATCATTGGGGCATCCTGCATAATCTGCATCTGCTCAAGCTGATATAGTAACCTCCTTGTCTTTCTTAAACAGCAGACCCACACCTGGAGATGACTTAAGATACTTGAGTATCATATGTATAGCATCCATGTGTACCTGACGTGTTTGCTCCATAAACTGGCTCACTCGACTCACAACAAAGGAGATATCAGGTCTAGTAATAGTAACATAGAGAAGTTTACCCACCAGTTCTCTGTATCTTCTCTTGTCCACCACATCAGTATCATCGTCATATAATTTCATTCTGGGATCCATAGGTGTAGTGGCAGGTCGGCAACCAAGCATTCCTGTTTCACTCAACAGGTCAGTGACATATTTACTCTGAGTCATTACCAACCCATGAGAATTTCTGGCAAACTCTAGTCCCAAAAAATATCTAAGAACCCCAAGGTCCTTGGTGACGAATTCGCGTTCCAGCATTTCCTTTGCCCCCTGGATTCCCTGTTCATCATCATCTGTAATCAGAATATCGTCTACATACACCATAATAGCAATGATACCTCTAGGTATCTTCTGCACAAACAGGGAATGATCCGCATTAGAACGTATGTACCCCTGTTTCTCAAACAGGTCTGAGAGCTTCTAGAACCAAGATCTGGGGATCTGCTTAAGGCCATAGATAGCCTTATGAAATCTGCACACCGTAGGACACTCCCCCTCAACAAAACCAGGTGGCTGTTGCATGTAGACTTCCTTCTGTAAGTCACCGTATAGGAATGCATTCTTCGCATCTAACTGGTAGAGCAGTCAATCATGAGTAACTGCAACAGAAAGGAGGATCCACAAAGTGGAATGGCGAGCAACGGGCAAGAATGTATCCAGATAATCCACCCCATATGTTTGTGTGAAGCCACGAGCAACAATGCGAGCCTTGTATCTGTCAATATTGTCGTCTGCCTTCTTCTCAACTGTGAAGACCCACTTGCAGCTAACTGGAGATACATCAGGAGGTGCGGGAACAAGACTCCATGTGCGTCTTGACAGAAGAGCGGTCATTTCTTCTTCCATGGCCAAGCGCCATCAACTATCTTTCAGTGCATCTTCATAATTCTGTGGAATATCCACTGCTGACATTGCAATAACAAAGTTCCTGAATTTTCCAGTGAGACGGTCAAATGACACAGAAGATGCTATAGGATATGACGCACAGCTCCGCTTCTGCTTTCGTAGAGCAATAGGTACATGTAAATCATCTGTCTCCTCAGCTGGCCTCTGTAAATCCTCCTTCTCAGGAAAATCATCAGATCCATCAATAGTAATATTTTCAGAACATACCTCAGATGAGCTGGATGATGAGCAGTGACCATGAGCAGAAGTAGGCCTACGGGTATAGTGGAATGGTAGTGGTGAGACATGCACCGTGATTGGAGGTGGTGGTGGAGATGGTGGTGGTGGTAATGGTTCTGATGGAGATAGTGGTGGTGGTGGCATGTATATAGCATCAGTAGTGTCAGTAGTGTCAGAGGGAACCGACTGATCACCTGTAGATGAGAAGTACATAACAGATTTGAAAAAGGTAACATCCGCACTGACTAAATACCGCCTTCGCAATGGATCATAACACTTGTACCCCTTCTGCGTTCTGGAGTACCTGACAAAGACACACTTGACAGCCCTAGGAGAGAGCTTGTCAGTCTCGGGAGACAACTGGTGAACAAAGGCGACCGAGCCAAACATGCGATGAGTAAGGGAGAACAATTCTTTGTCAGGGAAAATAAGAGAGAATGGGATCTTCTCACCTAAGATGGATGACGTCATTCGATTAATAAGATAGCACGTCGTAAGAACAACATCCCCCCAGAAAGAATGAGGAGCATTACTCTGTATGAGAAGTGACCTAGTGATATCAAGTAAGTGGCGGTGTTTCCTTTCAGCAACCCCATTTTGTTGGAAAGTATAGGCACATGATGTTTGGTGGATAATCCCTTGAGATGAAAAATAACTGGATAGGGTATGAGTACAGAGTTCCAGTACATTATCACTTCTCATAATTTTAACAGATGCAGAAAAAATATTACGAACTTCATTAATGAAATTGATGATAATATTCCCCTCTTCAGATTTATTCTTTAACAGAAATACCCATGACACACGAGAGAAATCATCCACAATAACTATATAAAACATGTGTCCCTGATGATCAGGAACACGACTAGGACCCCAAATATTGACATGGAATAACTCAAACTTGGAGGTACTACTCCGACACTGACGACTGGGAAACGTAGACGTGTGATGTTTTCCCAACTGACAAGCCTCACATTGAATGGACGTGTGAGGTGAAACCTGGGGTAACAAATGACGAAGCTTCTGAAGCGGTAGGTGTCCAAAGCACAGGTGCCACAGTAATGGGGAGGTTCCAACAAGTAGAGATGAGGTTCCAGCATAAGGAGTCCGACTAAGGCGATAGAGGCCGCCTTGCTCATAGCCACGCCCAATCACGTTACCCGTAAGGATGTCTTGAAAAACAAAAGAGGATGGATCAAAAATTTCTCGACAATGTAAATCCTTTGTAAGTTGGCTAATAGACAACAAATTCATCGAAAAATCAGGTGCATGTAACACGTTCTTGAGATGCATGGATGGTGTCAATCTAATCTCCCCCTGACCAGTAATTGGGGAATGTGTCCCATTATCAATAAACGCTGTACGGCCTGGAGAAACCTGTATGTATCCTGTAAGTAGAGCCATGATCACCACACAGATGATGCGTGGCACTAGAGTCCATAATCCACTCTAAAGTATATGATCCACTACTGCTAGTGAATGCATAGGTGCTACCTGATGTACTGGTGGAAGCAGATGCAGATGCGGCAACGTCGGCATGACTCTCAGAAGTAGATGCTGATGTTGCGAGACCAGATGGAGGAATGATGCCCCTCAGACGGGCTACAAGATCATCAAAACGATGATCCATAGATGACGCAGCTGGGGGCTCGATCTGTTCAGCGACTCGTGCAGAAGTTGGAAAACCATGCTTTGAATAGCATGTGTCCTCGGTATGTCCAGAATGATGGCAAAAGATACATGATGGCTGAGTGTGGCCTCCTCTACCGCGAGGTCCACGGCTACGGAACTGATGATGACCTCCTCGACCTCGATTTGCTGCCATGGCTGAGGCTGTTGGATTCGTAGCAGATGAGGGAACAGTGATACGACTTAGACTATGAAATGCCCCCTCCATAGGAGGAATAGTAAGTCCGCCAGGATCTGGAACATGCTGCCTCGTATTCAGGATCAAGGGTAGCAAGAAAAACACCCACCATAGTGGCATTCCGATAGGTCTTCTGTTGCTCTGGAGTGGCTGTAAGAGGCATGAAGCTATAAAGCTTCTTAAACATTCCCCGTAAGGAAGTATACAACGAGTGTAGAGGCTGTCCATTCTACTTGATAGTAAATATGTCATGCTGGAGTTGCAGAATCTTTGTCTCATTCTTTGCCTGAGAATATGTAGCAGCCAGAATATCCCACATTGCTTTTGCAGAGGGCTAATGAAGAATATCATTGGCAATCTCAATTGCCAGGGTTCCAGATAGCCAAACCTTGGCATATGCATCATCTGCCTCCCACGAGGCATTGACCCCAGTCTTCTCAGCATGCTCTTCTTCAGTAAGAATGTGTTTCTTATCGGTTGACTTCATCATACTCATGAACTGCATTGCCCACATTTCATAATTTGAACCATCCATCTTCACAATCGACGTTGGACCTCTGAAGGCGCCTATAGACGGGATGTCTGCCTTGCTCTCTGACATAGTGATAACGGAAGACTGGGGTAGTAGACTGAAGGTATGATCGTCTACACGGACATTAACGGGTTTAGTTGCATGTGTAGACTCAAGCAACCAAACCCATTACTTTGGAGAAGCACGCGCGGAGCGAGTTCTGAGATCACGCGCATGCACTTGACTTAGGGTTGTCGCTTGCACAGAAGTCGAAACCTTTAAAAGGTCATGCACAGGGTAAGATCACTGG
The DNA here is from genome assembly GCA_037367405.1 of Ottelia alismoides. Taxonomy (NCBI): domain Eukaryota; kingdom Viridiplantae; phylum Streptophyta; class Magnoliopsida; order Alismatales; family Hydrocharitaceae; genus Ottelia; species Ottelia alismoides. The sequence goes on along the minus strand of JAZKJV010001847.1, from coordinate 64,465 downwards.
ACACGTGAAGATCACACGCACAGGGATAAGATCACGTGCAGGGGAAGCATGCTGGGCACACGCACAGATCTTGCGCAAGTGCACAGTACGCACAGATCACACGTATGGGCAAGATAACACGCAGGAGAAGCACGCTGGGCAAGTGCGCAGTGCACACAGATCTCGCTCAGCCGCACGATGCGTGCAGCGCACACCGCGATTGATGCGCACATCGCTATGTACGAGATCGGAGGTGCACATCGCACAGTGCGTGAAGGAGGGTAGGGGCACGAGATCGGAGGCGGATGCGCGAGACCGGAGACGGTGCGAGGGAGACGTGCGAGGGGGGGGGGGCTCGAAGATGGGGCTAGGGTTAGGGTTTTGGCTCGAGAACTCCGGTCTAGGACCGTCGCTCTGATACCATGTTGGGAAAATAAGAGAACATGTTTATTCCATCCGCCCTAGGCTCTCTTATATAGGAGAGTAGCCTATGGGTAAAATACATAGAGAGTCCAACAGAAAATAAAAATATAAGAAACGTACATAAGTAAATAATATATCTCTACAAGATCCATTGAGGAGGTGATGGAGGTATTCCCATATATTCTCTTTCCATTTTAACGGAGGAGGTGAGGGTACCTTGTCTATCTCGTTTGCCGCATCTCTCTTATTTCCTTTTGGAGGAGGTTGATGGCATAGACGAGGGTGCCTCTTCTCTGCTTTATTTTTAATTGTCCTTTTTTTATAAAAATTAGAATTAGATGCCATTGTCTTAACGGAATGGAAGTACTTTACAATTGGGTCCTTCATTAAGTTTAGTAATTATTTAGATATGATCAAGGTCTCCTTTTTTGCACCACTATTACTCGTTTTCTTGACAGGACTAGTGCAATTAGATTTTCTAGAATTTGTCATCTTCTTCCCAGAAAACTTTGGGAAAAACGCCTTCCATTAAAAAAGGGATTATTACATCATGATTCTATAAACTTTTGCAATTGAAAAACGACCCTTGACTTCTTTATATTTACCTTACCACCCCTATAGATGTACTCTATCCTACATCATGACCCTTGCCATTAATTTAACTCTTCTTGATTAATATGATTGAGTTAATTTAACCGTGTTAGAAAAATATATCTTCTTCCCACCGCTCTTGTTCCCCTCATTTTTCTCTTTGCTTTTTAAGCATGCAAAGAGTTCTGCAAATGACCCCTGACTTCTTTATTTTCTTCTCTTTGCTTTTTGGCTAGCTCCACTACTTTTACCAAGAGTTGGCGTACAGTGATCAACAAATTTTGATTTTATCACAACCTGGCACATAGGTAAATGTCAAGAGATTATTACAAGAACCATGTTCTCATACTGGATTAATATGCTGACACTCAGATTTCATGAAGCCTTCAATGATTTTATCCCATCCTCGAGCATCATCAAATCGAGTCCAAACTCAACTCCTTCATCCTAGCCCCTCAAGTGAAATTTCAACTCATCTCGTCACAACTGCAGCTGTGCATGTGAAGTGTTGATCACATTCTTTTAAGGTTAGAGACTAAGCATGCAGTATACCACACAAATCTTTCGAATTAGGAAAATATGGTAAATTAAGTCATAGACCCAGATGACTAAGGCTGGTTAACTTAAAATCTTAAGACCCCGTAAACTAAGTGTTCTTGAACATTACTAATATAGTGTGAATGTGGAAATGTTGGGTATTAAACCAACTCCTTCATCATTTTTTTTGAAAAGAATATTACAAACACAAGTTAGTCTCATTTAAACCCTCTTTTTGAAAAGATTTTTGAAAAAGATTCTCAAAACAATTTCACATATATACAGATTTTTCAAAAATTTTCAAACGATTTTCTCAAAACAAGTAAGACTCATTTTTCAAAACATTTTCAAAATATTTTCTTCAAAATAATGTAAAGAAAAATTTTCAAACCTTGAAAACATTCCATCTAACTCAGTTGAAGAAAATTTATACTCTAGCCCAAAAAGTTTTAATTTTTCAAAATTTTCAAAAATAGAGCTATGGCTAAAGTACATATATACTGTATACACGATATACCCCCCTATACTTAAATTTTACTATGTCCTCAAAGCACTAAGTGATACAAAGCTATAGCTTAATTTAAGATATAGGAAAGGATAAGGGAAATGAGGAGGACACCCACTATACTTAGGTTAATAACAACCTAAGTATCGGAGAAAAGGGTAAATGAATCAAGAATTTACGGGGACTCAGGTACCCCCTATACTTAGGCTGAGAATAGCCTAAGTAAAGAGATGGGTAAGTGAAGTTGGGGAGACCTGAGGGGAATAGAGAGGTTAGGATGGATATACATGTGAAGGGATGAATCTACAGAGATGAATGGAGTACCTAGGTTCTATGGGAGGGTGTCGAAAACAAACAAGGCTCAATCAATCAATCAACACACTTGATTCACCAACTCACACATGAAACCAACAAATGCTAGTCATTTATCTTTTCATTTATATTGGTGATAAACATAGATTCATTCTCGTTTATGCAAGGATTAATGATACATCAAATCAAAAATATCCTACGTAAAAAGGATGTTTCTTTCCCAAATATGATTTTACTCCATTTTATTGGTCAACTTGCATTATCAGTCTCAATTTTTAATTTCAATGTTATCATTGATTTAATGATAGCACAAATCAATCAAACATTGACTACTGCTCATTCCCAATTTCTATTTAATCCTAGGTGATCAGTCTAGGAAGGGATGTCGAGAAAAAACTGATGCATACGATAAACTCGTGATCTATACTTAGGCGAAAAACTCGCAGTGCCTTGAGCTATCTTCGTGAAAAACAAGACTGAATTAAAACAAAAAACTAGATGTATGCAAGTCGATGAAAATCCACACCTAGCATACTTCTATTAGTGGGGAAGAATCAGATTTAATTTGGCTAAGTGAAGGGATGTCTATGTGTGTCTCAAATTAATGTGTGTCCTACCTACGATCAAACACATAAGATAAAAAAAATGAAAATAGCTCGAAGAGCTACATGCCTAATCCTAAGTCGACACTCAAGTGGGTCAAGGCCCACACAACCACAATTGCCTTCGTTCGTTTACACTCGCGAGTCTTCAAACGAAGACCGCTGTAAAAATGATTATTTACAAGCATGAAATGAAAAATGCAAGAGACGTGAATTCTCTTCAATTTCTCCATTGGTGCTTCTGCGGCTCCTCGCAGCGGGAGCTCCTGCTTCTTGCCTCCTTGATTGCCAAGGGACCCTGCCACAAAAGCAAACATTAGATGTATATTCAGAGAATTATCAGCACAATGTAAGAAAAACGAATAACTCAACTTAAAGGTTAAAAAATACCACTTAATCAAATAATAAAAATCTAAATAAAATAAAAGATGAGCTGTGTCCCCGGCAACAGTGCCATTTGACGAACTTGAATTTAATCCTTTTAATTATGTTATTTTCAATGCGTTGTTGTTGGATAAATTCAGATCAATCAAAAACCACAAATTTAATTTATCGATTAAAGGCAAGTTGTTATATTTTTACTTGGGTAAGACGAAGAGCAAACTTAGGGAGACAACTTTCTCCTTAGAGTTATTTCAAGTAGATCTAGATGCTAGGTTTTCAGAGAGGCATTTTTATGGGTTTTTATGCAATTAAAATACAATGCAATATCGGGCTAAGTTGAAGGACTAAAATGCAAATTTTGTTATCTACGTTCAAATTCTCAAACATGGTTAGAATGTGAAAAATGATGAAATTAGACTACATTATTTTTTTTTTAGAATTTTTCGATGAAAAATGAATTAACTATGAATAAAATATGCAGACTTGGTGATTTTTAGTTAATTAATTTGAATAAAAATCAAATGTCAATATTTTCCAGAAATTAAATCATCCTAAATTAGTCTATGTGAGATGAATCCAGGAAAATTATCATATCCTAAAAATAATTGATTCGTGACCTATTAAAAATTAATTAAGCGATTCAACAAACAATTTATTCTGACCTCGATCCAAGTGCTCACTCCTCAACACTAAGCAGATCCACTATGATATATACATAAATATAGACAATAAATAAATGACAGAGAAAGAAGACAAAAATAAAAGAAAGATAAACTATGTACACAAACCAAGAATAACATGCTAAGAGAAGAATCTAGCTACCCTCTCATGCCTCCCTGGCAACGACACCATTCGTTTCATCAACTTTTTATTGGTTTTAAACTTATTAAAAAAGGTGGAAATATTCATAAGTGTCACCGCAACCCAAAGAAAGTCTCAACATTTTTTTATATCCACAACTCAAGCCAACAAACAAAAGAATGTAAACAGAGAAAATAAATTGCTATTTATTTACCTGTATAGCATATATGATCGAACTCAAGGAGGATATAATAATCATGAGGGTAATTTAAATCAAAGAAAATCAATGAAATAAAAGAGGAGTTCTCTAAATGCAAATTCTTGATTTTTAGTGGATTTTTATCTTTTAAAATTTTTATGGATTTTTAATTTTATATTTTCTATGCTTTCTAATTTTATATTTTTTTAAAATGATTTATAATTTTTTTCAAATATTTTTATTTTAAATTTTTAAAACAAACTAAAATAAAGCAATACAAATAAAAAAAATAAAAGGATCTTTTTTTTATTTTTTAAACAGGGTAAAATATACAAAAAATCAATTTAAAATATTTTGGATTTTTCGATTTTTTACTATTTTAGTGATTTTTTGACATATTTTAGATTTTTTAGGTTTTTTAAAATAATTTAACTTAGTGAAATAAGAAAAACAGGAAATGCAACAGAAGTTTTTGGATTTTTCAAATATAAAATAAAATCAAAATTATGTAAAATAAATACAGGAATAAAGAATATTTTCGAAGTTTTCAAAAATACAGTTTATGTTTTTTTTGTATTTTTTGTGATTTTATATGAATTTTTTAGTGTTCTGCTAATTTTTTTATAAGGAATATAAAGATTAAACTTGTATAGAAATTAAAACAATTCAAAATTAACATACACATTTTTTCTAGATTTTTCCAAGCAATTTTTATAATTTTTGATGATGTAATACAATAAATAGGAGAAAATTAAGGTGTTTTGCATTTTTAAAAATAATAAAACAAAATAAAATTTAAATTTAAAATTAGTGTTAATAGACTACTTAACACGAGCTTAATATGATTTTTACAGAATTATTAAATGTGATTAGCTATTTATTAAACAAGATTAACTATCAAAACTAAAAACTGTAGAATATGGACCTAAACAAAATTAAATTTATTTGGCAGGCCGAATTAATAACAAAATGTAAAAGCAAGGGGAGCTGTGTGTAATTTTTCCAAAAGGGGGCGTGCCGACATACGTGACTCACACTATCACGGACCCGATGGAATTATTTAATGTAAAGGGGCCAAACAATAACTGAACAACATAGATAATTTATTGCAAAATCACCAATAGTCACATGTAACAAACATTTATATAACTCAAAAGGACTAAATTGTAATTAAAATAAATAATGGGGGAAAATATGGAAATAACCAAATCATTATAGCACGACATGTATCCAAACAACGTTTGTTTAATATGAAAAGAACAAGGCTAAGGATGCAAAATTTTCACTGATCCACGTGTCAGAATGGACGGCTCAAATGCGGATCTGTGGATATGATCTGATGGTCCGAAATTGGGGCGCATAGACGGTTGCAATATGATTTGGGCTGCCTTGTTCATGATCCGACGGATGCTAGGATAACTAGAAGAACTCTGATGAATGCAACATCTGGTGACTTTCAATTGGAGATATCTCAATCAATTTAAGTCGCAGACGCCTTTTGAATGTCTCTGCACGATCCTGTTGCTTCGCCGCATCTTCCTGATATGATTTGAAGTACGATGACACTCCGACTATAGATCTGGAGCTCTCGAAGGTCAACATCTGCTCAGTGCTTCCAGGTCTAGATCCAAAGCTCCTCTCCCGTTCCCAGCACCTACATGTTATTCCTAATTACTCGGAGAAGATCTCCGACCAAATTATTATGCCAAAACACAATGAAATGGAAGGGATGGGACGACTCCGACGGATGGTGGTCGGATGTGGAGTCGCAATCTCAGATCCGATTGGATCTGGGGATCAGATTGTAGGAAGGAGTATGAAGAATGTGCAACAAATGTGTTGGTATGGTCGGATACAAAAATAGGTGATTGTGGAGCTCGGATCGAGTAGATCGGAGCGGAGGAAGCGATGACCGGAATCATGCTAAAATAGAAATGGAAATGCCAAATAAAAGTGCAGAATTGAAGATCCTACCTATGATTACCTACAAGGGGATGAAGGAAGATGTTAGTCTCGATATGCGGTGGCAGTCAGAGAAGCATGGTCATCCTCCGACGGGCTCCATCGACGAATGGATCACGCAATTCAATCACTCTCATGCGCTCTCAACTATGAGAGAGGCTTGTTGTCACCTCACCTATGCTCTAGGAACCGACTTCAGGCGAAGGAGTGACGAAAAAGGATCAGGGATGAAGTTGGATATGGGAGGGGGATTTATATGAGATGAGGAGTAGTGAAATTCAAAAGGTAAATGTGTGCGTAAATCGAAGCCAAAAGGAAAAATATCAATCGGGCGTTATTGTTGGGTAATCGTGTAATAAATTCAACGAAGGAATCGTGGGGTAAAAGTGTAAGGATCGACCAGAAAAAGGAGGAGAAGAGGCTTCTGCGAAGAAGATTATCGGGCAAGCTTGGACGGAGATGAGGTTGACCGGGTCAACAGGCTTGGGTTCGCCAATAACAGATGGGTCCGAATAGGACAAAGCCCACTAAAGGAAAAATAATAAAATGTAAATAAGTTAAAGATAAATTAGTAAATGAATTTAAATAAATAAATTATGTAAATAAAAAATGTCAAAAAATAAAAATCTTAATTTTAGTGATTTTTAATAAAATAAACAAACAAAATAATATGGTAAAAATAAATAATAACCTTTATTCATAGGTATTTTTACCTATATATACAACAGTTGAATTTTAACAATTATTTTTAAAAATAAATATATAATTTAATATTTTATTTATTTATAGCATTTTTAAGAATTTTAATGATATTTTTATTTTATTTTGATGAAATAAATGATCAGGTTAAATAATAGTTATGTTTAAAAATATATAGTGGTACATGTACAATATATACATTAATTTATTTTTGTGAATTTTGATTTTCTAATTTTTATGCATTTTATTTGGATAAAATAAAATATTTAGAAATATTAAAAAAATTCAATATGCACGAATATATATATAGAAAATAATATATTCAGATAATATACAGTATATGTACAATATACAATACACTTCAAAAAGCCACATTTTGCATCTTAACTCTGATTTTAGTGACACCACTTTCATTTTAGAGCTTATTTTATTTAGAGTACAATAAACGTGAGTTTTCTTTATTTTGAGTTTTTTGGAGAAGATATGAGTCAGATAATTTTAGCCTTATAGCTTTTCAAAGTGTCATTATTTACAAAATTTACAATGAATCTTCTTGCAATTATTTTTAATATTTACAACTTATTTTTATGTAAAAGTACCAAGAAGAAAATATTTTTATTTGGAATGAGTTGAATGATAAACAAAATAGAATAAAGAATTATATAGAAATAATGGTGTATGTGCAATTTGTACAATATGAATGGAATTTAACTTTCTTTATTTTTCTACAAGAGGTCTTATCTCCCCCTACTTTATTCTTTGTTGATCAGGTCAAGTCTTGATCTTCTCTCGACTTTAAAGCCAGTCTGTATTTATTGCATATATACAGTCTTCATTTTTTATTTTATCCTATTTATTTACTTAATTTAGGTTAAAAACAATGGTTTTTATACAAAATTTAGAAAAGTATAAGAAATAATGGAAATATTGATTTATTAATATTTATAGGTGTTTATTTAAAATAAATAAATAAAATGATGAAATGCAGATTCATCTGGGTGGTTGGTATGAGCATGGGCTGGGCCCCGAAGGGCCTAGGCCCAAGCCCATATAAAAATATCGGACCTTGGGTCGGGCCCTTGCCCAGAATTATTTTATGGTTCGACCCAAGCCTAGGACCGGCCCATGTCCAATGAATCCTATTTTGGTACCCTTGTGATGTCTCATTTGTAGAATATATACATGATCATCTAGAATTAAATGTATATCATTTTTTAGAACTTCAGGAACCGTTTTGGCAAACTTTAGGGAACACTAACCAATGAAGCTTATATGTTAATAATCTATGTAGATCTTTCATGTTAATTTTTTTACTACATATGAACTTGCAAAAAAGGTAATCTAATTGCAGTTTATTTAATAAATGATATACAAATTGATGTCCTAAAAATATTGGACAATAACTATAACAGAAAATTCTACAATGTAAAAAAATAAAGTCAACTACATACCAATCTACCATTGTCATCAATCACGGGAAACCCATCTCATAAATGAAGAGCGGAAATTTGACATCCGTATTCTCTAAATTACCAGATTCATTGGCAGTGGTGGGCTTTATAACTCGAAGCTTAAAGGTTTCATTGCTTGTGTGTAATCAAACATATATTCACACACCACAAGAATTCAACAATAACATGCTTAAGATCGGGCCTAATAGCGGGCCTAACATCGGGTCGGACCCTTGGTCCGTGTTGGGCTGGGACGAGTCAAGCTCGAGACCGACCCCAAAAAATGTGGCCTAAAACTATGGCCCAAGTCCGGTCCAATTTTCATTTGGGCTTGGGCCGGGCCAGCCCAGGCCAATGCCCATCCCTACGCGCGGGGGTAGGGGGTGGTGGTGGTTGATTATCCCACTTTCAGAGGCAGTCGTGTACGCTCACAAGGAGAGGGCACATTCATCGAGGTGACCGCACACGAAAGAAGAACAAGTCAACAATCAACCCACACAATAATAGAAATCAAGCAATGCAATGTGGATGTGGGTCAAACTTTATTATACCCTACGATGAATGTGTATAGTGGACAAGCAGGTAGGGGTCGAACATGCGGAACAATCGGTGTAGCAGGTATAGTATTTATAAATAAATATTGAATAAATAAGATAACCATATTTGTATAATATTCACTTAATTATTTAAATGTTGTTGTAGGTTTTTAATTAAATAAAATAATTCTTTTTTCTTTTTAATTATATTTTTAAATTTCTAAATTTCTGATTTTTAATTTCTTTTAATTTAATGATATATAAATGATATATATGTATATATAAAGGAATATATATAGGGATATAAGGTTTTACAGATAATATAAGTAATATATAGTAGAATATATATATATATAATATACAAAAATCACAAAAATATCTAAAGAACAATCCTTTTTATTTATTAATGGGGTTTAAAATATTTTAAAGTATTTATAATAATTACTAATAATATTAAATATATATAACTATATATATGTATACAATACAATATAATGTATTACAATTATAAATATGGACATCTATAATCGAAATTTACAAAATAAAATATTTTATGTTTTTAATATTTTTCTTATGTTTTTATGATTTTATGGATATATTTACTAATTTTTAGGTATTTTTAAAGTCCAAAATATATAAAATCGGGGACTTAATAAATAGGCCGAATTATTTTGAGATTTAAAAAGAATAAATAGGGTCAAAATTTCTCAAAACTAATTCTAATATGTAGAAACAATATATATTAAAATATATAATAGAAATTATTTTTTTTTATTTTTCAAAAATATTTTACAGCTTTTTTACGGTTAGCAAGGGTTTGCTATTTTTTGACTTTTTTTGTATTTCCTTTTGATTTTTGGTTTGAAGTAATAAAATAGGGTAATAAATACTAGGTATTTTTTCTGAATTTTTTAATTAAGGTTTTATTTTTTTTTTGTATTTTATATGGCAAACATGGACTAAATGTGCACTTTTTTAATTTTAATAAATATAAAATAAGTGTGAAATACAAAATAAAATATATGACATGGAAGAGCAATTAATCAAGCGCATCATCCTGGTTTTTCATGATTTTTGGAGCACGATTACTATTTATGAAAAATAGAAAAGTAAATACAAAATGTAATTAAGTTGACAAGGGTTTATCTGCAAATAAAATATAAGATAGAGGTCTGCGTGCAAATTTCTAGAAATTTTCAACTTAAACTTGATTTTTATATATTAAAATGAATTACACAAATCTGGAGGTGTTTACAAGTAATTTACCCAACTCACCTAAGGGGCCATGTAAGCTGAGATGGCTTTGGACTGACTTGTAAATAAAAATACATACATGGGTTTTGTTGTAAATTTAACATAATGTTTTAAACATAATAAAATATTTACAGAATTTTTAATGAATATAAAAAGTATGGAGGGTTTTAGTGCAAATTACCTACTTAAACCCATTGGATCCATCCATCCTTTGCATAATGCATGGCAGATCTGATGCTCCTGGGCTCGTACTACTTCGATTTTAATGGGAAGCTCGAGGCCGCGTTCTTTATCTGACGGTCGAGGAGCAGCCTGGAAGAACGTGGATGAACACAACCTTCGACGAGCTTCATCCTCCGATATCTCCATCATCTAGCAGTGTTCTTGAGATCCGATGGTAGCTATAGACTCGTGTTGCCCTTCCGCACTTGCAGGTGGGTTCATACGAGGTCAAGGGAGCTTGGACGCCAATCTGGGGGCTCCTCCAGTTCCAGGCGACCTAGATCATTTCTGCTCTATTGCACGCTTCAGATGGCTTCGCAAAGATGTATCCTGCACCAAAAGTTCAGGAAGCACGAGGGCTACTCCCTCAACTACTCTATGAAGCTAGAATGAGAGCGGGGTGGAATGAAGGTGCAGCTCCAGCGATGAGGTGACAGAAGGAGCTTGAATCCCAGATCCGCGATGGATCTGGGTTGGTCAGATGGCTCGATGATTGGAGAATGCAATGGAGAACACGATGGGATGATCAAGGGGTGGAGGCACAGTCGAGAAGAACCAAATTTAGTCTGGAGCTCAAGCTCCAGGCTGATTAGGGCTTTGCGATTGCAGCTAATTGACGTAACTAACTATGAAATTAAAGGTACAAAATGAAAAAGGATACGAGATTTACCTAGAATGTAAAGGGAAAGGGCCTCGACTAGGCTAGAAACCTAGGAGGCTGAACCAACCAGAGAGGGGGCGGTAGTTGAATCTCCTCCAGTAGCCCTCCTCCTTGCTACAAGACACCATCTACACGTTCCTGGCACCAACGACATGCTTTAAGGGAGTTTTGAGGTGTTAAGAAGGATCCAGGAAGGATCAAAACACAAAAAGATGGTGAGGGGCGAATTTTATAGAGCAATGAATGGGAGGAATTCGAGGTGCGATGGCATGCGGTGGAGCGAGGGTAGGTGGGAAGAGTATGGTCGACAAATATGGTGGTGGATCAGAGATCAGAGTGGTGGATGGCTCGATGTGGAAGGGAGAATGGACGAAGTGTGAATTTTCGGAGAAAACAGGGTGCCCGTGAGTTTTGACAAGGTAACGATTTGAAGTCAGTACAGTTGACCCAAGGTCAACGATCGGGAGCTTTTGGTTGTTCCACGTGTACAACCAGAAAATTTTGAAGTCAAAAAATGCTGAGAAATTCAATAATAAATATTAAATGAATTAATTATTTTTAAGTTACTAAAATAAAAAATATTTCTAATTTTATGTAGTATTTTATACATATTTTTATTTATTTTTTTGAGATGATTTATCATAAATTTATATTTACATATAAATATAGGTATAAAGACTTGTATTTGTGTGTTTTTATTTTTATTTTATTTTGTATATTTTATATATGTATTTTATATATTCTAATTTATTTAAATACATTTTCAAGTATTTTTGTTGTACTTTTCGCACTTTATTTGTATAATTAATTAATTATACACATTATTATTATAGGCAGATATAGGTATATCTCATCTAATTATTAAAGAGATTGAGTTTATTTCATTTTATTTTAACGGTTTTAATTTATTTTAATTATAAATATGTGTTTCAAATAATATTTACAATTCTATAAAAATAAAAAAATATGAAAAATATAAAGAATAAATAATTGAATAAAATATACAATTATATTACACAATGAGGTCTCAAAACTTAACTTTTGCATCTTAATTCCAAATTTAATAAAACTAACTTCATTAAATTGATTATTAAAAGTTATATACAATTAAAGGCGATTTTGGTCAATTCTGATGCAGTATGGAGAAGATACATGATTGTGAAGTTTTTATTTTGTGTGTCCCGGGCACACTGTGCATTATTTTTATGTAAAATCAATTTTGTATTTTTTCTTGTATTTTTATCTACAATATTCATATAGAGGATTTTATTGTCTGAGATCGTAAAATAAATTAGGTCCCAAAAAGCAATCTTTGGGCAATTAAATTGGGGTTTTATATGTGATTTTCTGCGTATTTTCTGTACAATTTCTCTGCCATATCACCCCTACTTTATTCCTTGTCAACCAAGTCATCATGATAATTGGATCTCATGGTTTAAGGCCACTCGACACCTATGGTGTTTCATTTCCTTTTCCTTTCTTCCTTTATCCTTTTATTCTAAATTAAATACAATAGATATACAAAATTTTATACAATATTTTATACAAATTACATAGTATTTATTTTGATAAATTAATGATATACACATGCATTTAGCTAGGGATTTAAGGTCAACAAGAAAGAAGTGATGAAGTGATGATTCATCAGGGGACGTAATGTAAGTGGAAGGAGGGCTTGGAGGTTGTGAGAACGAGGAGGGATTAAGACAATTGAGTGGGTTGTGCTAAAGTTATGGCAAGGACGGGTCAAGGGTGTGCGGGTTCTGGTCAGGGAAAGCGCTGCGCACTACACAATTCCCACTTTGGGTTTGCATGTTGGGCTGGTCAAGCTTGAGTCAAGTCAAGCCCAGGCCGGGCCTTTTTCGGACCTATTCTTGAACCGAACCACAGGCTTCAGGCTCGGGCCTACCCTAGCCTGAACAAAGGATGAAATCTAAATTGGGCCAAAATCTAGGTGCAAGCCTGCCCGTTTATGGTTCAGACTCGGGCTTGGACTGGGATTCTTCGGGTCGGGCTGAAAAAATACTCATCCCTATGCACAAATATTGCAAATGATAAATCGACATCTTGATATGCATCCATTTTAATTGAATATAAATACAAATGTCAAAATATATATAAAAGTGATTTACAATGACATTTGATATGGACATCTACATCAATTTGTAGCCCTCGACACAAAATATTTCATAACATTAAACACTAGAAATGTTAAACTCAACAGTATTGCTAGTATCAAACTAATGAAAATGTATTTCAATAATATATATAATTTTGTAGAGATTTTCTAGGTAATTGTACGTTATTATATGAATATTTATGTGAAATTGCAAAATTTCTACGTTATTTTGTAAAAAATCTTTGCAAAACATCAATGACATATATTTTAGAATCATTTTACTAAATTATGTAAGCGATTAAATTTAACAAACACTTATGGCTAAAATTACAAATAATGACAAAATATAGAGTAGACAAATAACACCTTAGTAGTTCGCTCTCCAAGCAAAATATTCCGATTTTCGTCCTTATGGATGCAAATGGATATCGATATAATACGTATTTGACCCGTCGCTATATCTGTCTTATACAAATTTTGACATACATATCTGTATATGTTTTGAAATTGATATGGATATCACTTTGATATCCGCAAATATTTGTATATGTAGATCAATTTTTCATATATAATATAGTTTTGGATTTATTTTTAACCATATATAGCATAATTTATACCTTATTTCACCATATTTGGTATAATTATTTTATGATTTAGGTGCTTTTTGTATATTTTTATAATATGGTTTCCATCAAATACATGTATATTTAAGCGAATCAATGGTATACCTTGCCAAAATGCAAGGCCAACTGAACATGCTGAGATTCTAAAACCTCTGTCCAAAGCCCGCCAAGGACCGGTGATATGCATCCCACTACCCTAGTTAATTCGAGCAAATTAATGTTCAAATTAATTAAGAATGTTCGTTGCAGTCGGATACTGAGAGCAGATCAAAAACCACTTTGAATTAATGTCAAGTTAATCAGATGTGGAAATTTTTTTACTTAGTTGGAAGTCCAAGGTCGAACTTAGGGAGACAACTATCTCCTTAGATAAATTTTTAGTGATTTCCAAGGTTTGATGTTCAGATGATATTTTTTTTCTTTTTCGATTTTTTATGCAAGACACATGCAAAATCAGGCCAATTTACAAGTTAAATCAGAAAGATGGTCAAATTAATTTCAAAAATTATGAAACTTGGCCAGATGATGAAATATGATGAACTTAAGCTACTCTATTTTTTTAGAAATTTCTGACACTGGATGAATTAACTATGAATTAAAAATGAATACAAGGTGATTTTGACTAATTTAATTTTAATAAATACCAAATCACACTATTTTCAGATATCAAAATTATTCTAGATAGATCTAAGTATGAAGAATACAAGAAAATTAATGAACCTAAATTTCTATGTGAAATAGACATATTAATAATTAATTAAGCAAATCACTAAATGATTTATTTAGGTCTCTAGATGCGTGCAAATGAGATGATTTTTGAGCACAATGTAAACTTATGCATCCTCAGTCTAATATGAATTTTTGGAGATTTTTGGAGCTCACAGAGAAATTAATATCAATTCAGAGGCATAAATGGGCAAAATATGACAAAATTTCACCAATTTAATAATAATAAAATTCCCTGATGTCACAAAAATTAAACAAGTATTACATACGAAAGAGAACAAGTTAAGCTACACAATGTAATTTTCGGAATTAAAAATGGATGACAAAATGACAACAAAATAAACATACAAATGCAGGGGTATGAGTGCAAAGAAAATAAATGACAAATGCTATGGATGCAATACATGGACTTGAATGAAATTACCAGAAAGTAAAAGCTTCCTTGATAACTTGGAAGGAGTGTCAAGTGTCCCCTTTGCAAATGCCCATTTATCTTTATTATGCGCTAAAACTCCCCTGCTTTGCGAGATAAAACATGGGATGGAGCGGAGCTTCACAGTTGACGGCGGCCGGACGGAGAGGTGGTGATCTCCACCTCCGTCGACACACGATGTGAGGTGGAGGGCCGGTGGCAGTCAGGCGGCGCGCAACGGGTGGACATCGCGGACGGCGGCCAAGGAGGAGGCGGGCCTGGTGCGGGGAAGGAGGAGTGCATGGAGGGGCGAAGGATGCACGCGCGGAGGGGCTGGAGCGGCAGTGGCCGCACGCTGGCGGCGCGGGGGCAGTCTGGTGGTTGTCGCGGTCGTCGGGGACATGGCGGCGGTGCAACACTGCCGCTTGGATGGCGCGCGGAGGTGCGCTAGCAGCTGGGGGCGATCTGGTGGTTGCACGAGGCTGCGAGGACTGCAACTGCTGCACGTATCTGGACCCTGGTCGACGGGCTGGAGCGCGATGGCTGATGACGGTGGTGGGTGTTGACGTCGATGATGAGGGGGAAAAGAAACATGGGAGTTTCACCACCTCCCCTGTTCCTCATGCATTTGTTTAGTTGGACGAAATGTGCGAGAAATTGGTTGGTGAAAATTCGTCAAAAAAAC
This sequence comes from Ottelia alismoides, assembly GCA_037367405.1. Classification (NCBI taxonomy): domain Eukaryota; kingdom Viridiplantae; phylum Streptophyta; class Magnoliopsida; order Alismatales; family Hydrocharitaceae; genus Ottelia; species Ottelia alismoides. The sequence goes on along the minus strand of JAZKJV010001847.1, from coordinate 48,782 downwards.
CATGAAAAATCACCGTTACATTTGCAACGTGTGATTTATCCATGAAAGTGCAAACGATTTGGTGATTCGGGGGGAGGAAGGCGATAAATCGAGGAGAGAGAGAATGGGTGTGTAATGAGGAAGAAGAAGAGAGGAAGAAAAGAGAAACTACCTGGAGTGGTGCCTGGGATGTTGGAGTGTATGCTCCAACTGATCGTCGCTCAAGGGAATGGCTGGGCCCGAGCTTCGACAACTCGCAATGGAGCTGCTACAAGGGTGAAGCCCCTTGGATCTCGCCTGGGAAGAATGTGGGTCGTCGCTCAACTATAAAACTCCCTAGCTGTCACCTAAGGTTGATAGGAGCTCTCCTCTCCCTCACTGTGAAAATGGCGGATGGGGACGAATGTGGAAGATGGAGAGGATATAAAGAGGAGGAGGAGGCAGTTGGAGAAGAGATGGAGAAGGTGGAGGAGATGGGGTAGAAGTTGGAGGTGTCAAAGTTCTCTCCTCCTCAAGTCAAGGGAGAGTGGGGTGGAATGGGTAGATGGGGGATGAGATGGCGCCACTTGGCGTGCTCGGATGCGGCTACGTGGCATTTTATTTAATTAGTAGCAAAAACCATGGGGTTGACATGTGGCGGCTTGCGGAGCCACCACGTGCCGCTCTCAGAAAAATCCAAAGCTAAATGCAAAGATAAATAAAAAAGGAATAACAAAAGAGGTTAGATCAAAAAGTGATCAACACAAAAGTTGCTCGTCTCGACAAGATCTACAACTTTTGTGAAGGGTCGAAAATCAAAGGAAATCATCTGTACAAAATGTATTTTTGGGTGGTACCTTATAGATATAAAATACTGCATTTTATCTTTTGTCATTTTTTTGTCATTTTTCAATAAGAGAAAAATAAAAAAAATAGAGAAAATATGAGAAGAATATTTACAAATTAATCTAATTTTTTTGTATTTTTTATAATTAAGAAAATAAAAGGATAAAATACAAGGGTAAAACAGTCAATATGTACAATATACAAAGGGGGCACAAAACCCAAGTTTTGCATACGAGCTCTGATTTTAATGAAATTGGTCTTGTTTCGAAGGTCTCTGAATGTATATTACTTTAAAATTGAGTAAACCTAAATCAGACACTGTATGGGAGAGATATGTGCATTTTAAGGCTCCTAGTTTCCAATTGGGTTTGGGGTTTTATTGGGCAATTTTACAAGTTGGTATTTTTTTGATATTTCCCTTTATTAGTGTTAGTAATATATACACTATGGAGTTGGTTTTGTTAGATTCGGAGTTAGTATAAAATATATACAAATAAGGTATTTATGGTGAATATACAGGTGAATATTTACAAGCGAATTTGGCTTCTTATTTTATGCAAATATGAATGCTAAAATGCAGATATTATGCTTGCATGCATGAATGCTAGTTATGCAATATAAGTAGAAATATGCATCTAATTACTTGAGGACAAAGCTCTATTTTCAACTTTTAGAGTCATGAATCACAGATTCATCACCCCTATACTTAAACCTTGCTCGTCCCCGAGCAACTAAAATGAAATGCAAGAGTGAAATGATTTTGGGTTCCATGCCAAGGTCATGAACAAAAGTTGAAAATGGAGCTTGACTCGACCTTTGGATTAATTGTATGGCGGAACCTTATTGGGATCTGAACTTAAGACCTAACAGACTTCAAGTTCCACAAGTCTTCTATTCAAGACGCCTCAATAATCAGGTCAGAACAAATCCTCAAATGTAAATTTCTGATGAATATGATTCTTACTTGTACCGTGTAAGTGTGAAATAGCTCTCCACATCAGAAACGGCTCCGAACCTACCTCCTCTAATAAGGTAACTCAAATAACCTGGTCCAATAACTCTTTTCTCGAGGAGCGGGGTATTCCCTTCTAAGTTCAAGTGCGACCAACTCAAGAGGAGTGGGTAGAGAAAAGAATGGACGGTAGCCAGTGTAGCTACCTATCCTGGGATGCCTGACCAGTGTAGCCAAGTCATCCAGCTGCATTTCTTTGCTAATATACATACTCCGACAGGTATTTTATTTTCACTTGGACCTGTCTGATTTTTTTGGAGTTTTTGCATTTTTTTCTTTTTTTTTTCTTTTTTTGAACTATATACAAGGTGCAACATGTACATCAGGAGTTTTTCCTCTTGAGCTAGTATATTATCCCTCTTTTGAAGCATTATTGCAATCCACAGCATCCCGTCTTTAGACGTCAACACCACCAGACTAGGTTGAGATGCACTGCCCTCCCTAGAGGAGGACGGATGTTTCCACCCGTTTGCTACTCCAAGCTAAAGGATTCTAATTCCTCACCACCTCATCAATGAAGAGCTACGTGCATTGTGCTTGTCCAAGTTAGGTCATTATCTAAAAGAATCATGCGTGTGCACGAGATATTCTACTTAGACTAGTCAAGATGACATGTGAACATAGACTTGCGGACTCAAAGAATTAAGTCACTTGACCTGAGAAATCTTAACTCCAGTTCCTATAAGGTTCCTCTGAAATTAGGTGGATTAAGGTCAAATCAAGTCCTTCCTCAACAACTACTCATAACTTGGTTCAGAACCCACTAGCTTTTCACCTTGCATATGCAAGATATGCAGATGAGATGCAGATGACATGCTATGTAGATGAATGAAATGCAAGACTCTTTTTTTTGAATGCAAGGATGATATGCAAGAGTAAATAAGAAGCCTTTATAAGAATTATAGTTTTTTATTTTCTGGTATACAACAATTTTTATTATTTACAACAATTTTTAGTTGATATAATTTGTACATAGTATACAAGTTTTTTTGGTATACATCTTATTTTACAACAAATTTTATAAGAGTTTATAAGTATTATATAATTATACAAGTGTTATATGAGTATACAAGTATACAAATTTTTAATTTTTATTTTTACAAAAGTTGCACACGTATTAATCAACAAGTATTTTTTTTTCAATTTTTGCCCACCCGTAATTATTGCAAAATATATACAAAAAATACGCAAAAATACGCGAAAGTACGAGCTATGGGTAAAGTATATATGCAATACATACACACCCCCTATACTTAGCATGTGCTATGTCCTCAGAGCACGAAAAACGAGGAAAAAGACAGCTCGTGCTAAGCGTAGGAGAGATAAAATAACAAAAAGTATAGAAGTCGTCCCGTCCCCTATACTTAGGCTCTGGCAGCCTAAGTGTAGAAGAAGATATAAAATGGGGCGGGCGAAGTTAAGAGGGTAAATGGAGGAGTATATACACAGCGGGCATCGGTCCCCCCTATACTTAGGCTCTGGTCAGCCTAAGTATATGACATGAGTGAGTATGAGAACCGATGAGATCTAGAGTATATACAGCGAATGGTGGAGAGACTCGGGTCGCTCTCCCCCTATACTTAGGATCTGCTCATCCTAAGTATAGCCACAAAATGAAATGATATGGAGCCAGGGCGAGTGATTCGAATCACTGGGGAGGAAGGGAAAGAAAATATATACAAAGAGGATTGAGAATATACAGGGATCAAGAAAGTTTGTGACGAACTTTCTTGCGGGAGCGAGGAGGTGGGTAATATACAAGTGTGTTGTTGTCGGAATCGTCCTCAGATGAATAGTAGTGAGGTGAAGGGATCGTCCAACGTAGGTCGACACACGACTGCTTCCTTAGATACGGCTTGAGAACAACTGAACTGAGCTCACACATATAAATCACCTTATCCGGACCTGATGAGGATACCTCTGATAATTCCTTCTCCGAAAGGTTGAAGGAAATTTTCTTGATCAGTTTTCTAGAACTTGAATCATGGAGAGGGAGATGAGAGCGACGCGCCTTGAGAAGTTCGGGGGAACACCTCGAGGAATCAATTCTCGACTTCCTCTCACTAGAAAGCCGACAAGAATATGTGGAGTCAATGTAATCTTGATTGTTTCCTTTGACGGCCCGGGATGTGGTGCGGTGCTGACCATGGGTTCCTCATCAGACGAGTCACCATATAGGTTAGAATATTCCTGAAGGGTCAGCATACGTCTCAAGAAAGTGCTAATGATCTCAGTTGTCTTGGCATTGTTGGGCTCTTGTGTCGGATCATCGAAATGATCAAGGCAATCCACAAAGGTCGTGTCTGACTCAATGATAGCTTCTGATCATGAGTCCTCCTTAGAAGCTGTCACGGTGGTGGTGCAAGCAGTTGAGGAGGTGTGGGGACTCTCTGAACCAACGGTCGTCCGGACAATCGGTCTCTTAGGTATAGCAGAGAGGTGGGACTCATCGACCTCTCAATTGTCACGACTGTCAGCGGATGTGCGGGTCACCTTAGAGTAAAGTGTATCAAAGTGTGGGTGAGGTCTAAGCGCTCCCAATGCTGAAAAATCAATCTCCCGAGTCTCACAATCTATAGTCGCCTTAGCCAAGGCTAAGAACGGCTTCCCGAGAATAATCAGAGACTGGGTAAACTCTCCTTGGTGCTCGATGTCAATGATCGCAAAGTCCACCTGGAGTAGAGCACCTTGAAAAGTAACGATGACTGAAATGTTTCCTCTCGACCGTTTAATAGATCGATCAGCCGACTGAACGATCTCTCTCGACTTCCTAAGTGGCCTAAGTTTGAGCTTGTCAAACACAGAGGCCAGGAGGATATTTATTGGTGAGTCATCATTGATTCTTGCATGGGTAAAGATGGTGTCTTTGATTTCACATTCAACTCGGGGCAACCGCTTCACTCTGCGACTTTTGGTCTTTCTCCCCATCACCAAGGAGGTGGCCATAGACACTATGTGTCTTTCAGTCCTTGTCCTCTTATTGCCCAACCTCTTTGGCATCAATTTACTTCTTACAAATCGTTTGAGGTCGGGAAAATGATCTATGGCCTTTATTAAGGGAAGATTAAAAATCAATTCTTCATCGAGTGCTTCCTTTAGGGTAGGATCTAATTTTTTTAGGTCTTTTCATTTTTAATTTTTATGGGTTTTTTTTTTTCTGATTTTTCATTTTTTTTGGTGTTTTGGATAGATGATTGATCAGACTCAAGATTGGAAGGCAAGGGGTTAGTAGAAGAGGGAGATAGAATAGACTCCAGCTGTACAAATGGTGTGGGTTCCCTAATGCTTGCTTGATTTTCAACATCAGATCTACTTACTTCTCCACTTTCATACCCAGGCTGGCAGAAATTGAGTGCAATATTTTCATGACATCTCTCAACTCGTTACCAAATGATTCATTTTTCTTAATAAGTCTAGAGATGTCATCCTCCATAAATTTCTCATGACAAATCATGGGAGAGTTCTGCTCAAGTGGAGGATACTGCTGAGATATTGAGGTCTCATACTCAACATACCTAGACTCAGGCATGTAATGCTGGGTCGAGTATGGATCATCTAAATGGCAAATATTGGTCGTAGCCTCATATGATGAAACGAATACTGATAAGTCTAGTTCATGAGTCCAATCTTGTGAATGTATAGGCTTTTCGAATGAAGGCTGGTTAATGGAAGCTTGATCACTAAAGTCAATCAAGTATGGGAAATCATGATGTTCAGGCCTCTCCATTCGGTTTGCTCGATCGACCAAGTTACGCCTAAGGTCAAGTCGGGATGTGTATATGTAAATTGTTGTCTGGTCCCTACTTGAGGTGAGAATGGAGGCATATAATTTTGCCAATCATCTATCTCAGTAGTGGCTTGCTCTTCATTCGATTCTTTGATTTCTGCAAGCTCTCAAGAGTAAGGACAGTCAGCCCAAGGTGGAAGTGGATCCGGAGTGTTAGAATATGGAGTAGGCGAGAAATGCGAAGAAATGAAGAAGTCAGTCGAAGTTCTGACTTCGTAATCGGGTTGAGGTGGAACTGACCACGGGTAAGGTTCTCCCGTAGGTGGCAGAGGATACATGGGAGAAGAAGAAGGCGAAGATGAACGGTATATAATCGAGGAGGAATGACCAGAGGTCACAGGGTATGGGGACCAATATCCCGACATCTTGAAGAGGAAATGATGAATGTAAGTAGGTTGAGGTAGAAAATGTGCGATTACACATGATAACACACACGGACAGACACAAAGACAAACGCAAGAGCAAACCCCGAGTTACACTCAATACGGTGAAGGACCCGAAACCGAGTCCGATTGGTCTGGTTGATTTTAAGTGTGAATTTTCAGACAAGTAACAAAGAGTTACGCGACCTATACAGAAGTCGGCTCAGAGCCGGATGCATCTTCCCTATTTAACCTATCGCCTAAGATACCAGTGCTCCTTCCTTTCTTCTCTCCTATCTCAAGTTGATGGATTCAAAGACCTGCCCCTATCTACCTGCAACCGCAATTTCGCCCCTATCTATCTGAGACAGGCAGAGGCTACTTGGTACTAGTCAATGAACCTGAATAATTCAACTTGTGATATTTGCTAGGATCAGTCGGAACGTGATATGGAAGGCAGGGATTTGGGCTCTGCCTTAAGGTGTTCACACACACTCAAGTACCCTCACTCAGCTTGAAAATAAGGTCGGGGATTAGTCTCTCGCAAACAGATTTTCCAATTTTATTTTTTGGGTCAATAATGTTAGCAGTCCCGATTTTTAGTTTAGTTCTCACTTGTTAGTCCAATCACACAACACGCCTATCATCCAGTCCTGATTTCCGTTTAAATTAAGTGTGAAAAACAGAGGGAGAAATCGAGAAAAGCCGATGCACGAAGAACTATGATGCGTATGCTGAGTAGAGAATACTTACAGTGATCCCTTCACTTTTTATGCAGGATGCAAAATAGAATTGAGAACTTTTACACTAAATGCAAATGCAAGAGTAAAATCCGCTCCTAGACAAGCAATTCTATTAACGAGTGAAGCACAGGTTGATTTGACTAGTTCTACGGTCTAGGTGCGTCTTTTAAGTGTAATGTGTGGTCCTACAAAGTTACGAGCACAATCAAATCCTAGAGTGGCTCGAGGAGCCGCTAGTGCAAGCCTAATTTACCATTCAAACCACACAGCACAGGGGGGTACGGTTTCACTATCTTTATACACGCGAGAACCCAAACGGGAACCGGTGGAAATGATGCAAAAAAATAAATAAATAAAATTAAAAATACAAGTTCTTTCAAAGCACTCAAAAATTTAAAATGCCGAATCTTCGAAGCGTCTTCGAATCCTCGCGTTCCTCGCACAGAAATAAATTGAGGTCAGATATAGAACGACAAAAAATACAAAAATTAAAAGATAGAAAATATTCACAAACGTGAGTCAGACTACCCGAGGATAGAAAATCAAACACTCAGAAATCACTGCAAATTAACCTAAGCCGTGCCTCCCCGGCAACGGCGCCATTTTGATATGCCTTCCCTTTTCTTCTCCTGCAAGCAAGGCTCACGATGGGAACTGCTAGGGCACAAGGGAGGCGGCGGCGGCGGTGGGGCTTGCGGTGCATTACGCGGGCCACGCGTGAGGTCGACATGGAGTGGCACCGTGCGGGCGGAGCAGCTACGGTGGGGCGGAGGTTGCGTACGGTGGCACGGCGTACGGTGGTGTCGACGAGCTTGACGGGCAGAGCCGCACTGGGGTGCGTGGAGCGAGTGACGGTGCGGAAGGCAGGCTGGCGGTGCGTGACGATGAGGCACCGCCGTGTCGAGGGTGGTCGGGAGAGGGCGGCGCACCAGGAGGGGCTGGGGCACGCTGCTGGACGCGCTGCGCAGCACGCGACTAGTGATGGTGCGGTGGCGACGGGCTGGGGGGGGGCTGCGTACGACTGCGGCGTTTAGGTGGCTAAGGTGAGGACGACGGAGGGCGGCGACCAGGGGCGGAGCACGATGCGCGATGGCGGGTGGAGGAGTGCGCACGGGACGACGACCAGACGCGCTCGGCGTTGGCCGTGCAGAACCTGTGTGGTTCGCCGAAAGTGGAGCTGCGTCGTGCAGCTTCCGTCGTGGCCTCTAGGAGATGGCGGTCTCCGAAGCTTGGCAGCGAGTTTGGAGAAGCTGCTGCTATGTGGGCGGTGCTCCACGGATCTCACCTAAGCCTTGTCGTCGCTCGACCTACTACGCCAAAGCTATCACCAATGACACATCAAAGGGGGCTCGGAGCTCTCTTTCTCTCAAGAACGATGGATGGGGATGAATGTGGAAGATAAAGAGGATATAAAGAGGAGGAGGAGGCGGTTGGAGAAGAGATGGAGAAGGTGGAGGAGATGGGGTAGAAGTTGGAGGTGTCGAAGTTCTCTCCTCCCCAAGTCAATGGAGAGTAGGGTGGAATGGGTAGATGGGAGATGAGATGGCACCACTTGGTACACTTGGATGCGGCCACATGGCATTTTATTTAATTAGTAGCAAAAACCATGGGGTTGACATGTGGCGGCTTCCGGAGCCACCACGTGTCGCTCTCAGAAAAATCCAAAGCTAAATGCAAAGATAAATAAAAAAGAAATAACAAAAGAGATTAGATCAAAAAGTGGTCAACATGAAAGTTGCTCGTTTCGATGAGATCTACAACTTTTGTGAAGGGCTAAAAATCAAAGGAAATCATCTGTATAAAATATATTTTTGGGTGGTACCTTATAGATATAAAATACCGCATTTTATCTTTTGTCATTTTTTTTGTCATTTTTCAATAAGAGAAAAATCAAATAAAAAATAGAGAAAATATGAGAAGAATATTTACAAATTAATCTAATTTTTTGTATTTTTTATAATTAAGAAAATAAAAGGATAGAATATAGGGGTAAAACGATCAATATGTACAATATACAAAGGGGACCCAAAACTCAAGTTTTGCATACGAGCTCTGATTTTAATGAAATTGGTCTTGTTTCGAAGGACTCTAAATGTATATTACTTTAAAAGTGAGTAGACCTAAATCGGACACTGTATAGGAGAGATATGCGCATTTTAAGGCTCCTAGTTTCCAATTGGGTTTGGAGTTTTTATTGGGCAATTTTACAAGTTAGTATTTTTTGATATTTTTTCTTTATTAGTATTAGTAATGTATACACCATGGAGTTGGTTTTATTGGATTCGGAGTTAGTATAAAATATATACAAATAAGGTATTTATGATGAATATACAGGTGAATATTTACAAGTGAATTTGACTTCTTATTTTATGCAAATATGAATGCTAAAATGCAGATATTATGCTTGCATGCATGAATGTTAATTATGCAATATAAGTAGAAATATGCATCTAATTACTCAAGGATAAAGCTCTATTTTCTACTTTAGAGTTATGAATCACAGATTCATCAATCGGCTCATGGACCAACTTAATTTTTCCTTAATTTTTAGTGCTATTTAGTAAATATAAATGATCAAAATTTAGATGTTATATAACTAATGTAATTCATTTACATGCTGGTTGAGAAGCAAACTATTAAATTTAATGTAAAACTAATATCATATATGAAAAGCTTGAAGTATATCATACTAATAAATTATCTAACTTTACAAAAATATATTATTTTTTACTAGTCGAATCGGCTCGATCCATATCACAATTCTCCTAGCCCAAGCTCGATCCATAAGTGAGCGGGCTCGGCAGAAGGTCTCGCCGACCCATTGACCTTCCTCATAGGCGATAAGTATCCATTTTACATTCATATCCATTTTATCCGTAATCCATATCCATCCGTTTGTATCCCTATTTGTCCGTATATATCTATGGCAATCTCTCATTACGGAATTTCAGCCCGCATATAACGGATACGAATGGATTAGATATTCCGATTTCGGATCTTTGCACACAACGAATATGATAATGGGTTAGATATTCGATGTCACTGTTACATTTCAAAGTGTCATTATTTATTAGCATACAACTTCTATGTTGTTAAAAAGGAAGTTCAATGAAGAGGTTAACTCGATAGTTTGGAAGGGGGATAGGAGGGGAAGACAATTAACAATTGAGGCGACGATACGAGAAAGAACTAAATTAGCTGGGATTACTCCTACAAAATTTCAAGCAACTGCCTTCCATCTTTAACGACGTAATATTTTCTTATTAATCATCCATGCAAAATCCTCTAAAAGCTGTTAAGGGGAATATATATACAAAGGATGACTGCCTTTTATGATACATTCAAATCTGCTGCTTGATCACATTGACTGAAACGCCAGCATTTAAAAAAGGTTGGATTAACCGGAGTTGCAAGAACTTAACAGACGAAGCCAAAATCTCCTACTTGCCCCAATAAACTTTATCCTGACAAATTGGCGTCCAAGCCTTGAAGAGGAATTCCAGCTAATTATTTTCATTTCTGGCTCCCATGGATGTGAAACGATCGTCGACCAGAAAAAAGGAAGAGGTTTCTGGCCTGAAAGGAGAGAGAGAGAGAGGGAGAGCGGGGAGAAATCTGCCTTAATTGACGGGCGAGCTGTCCTCAGATTGTGGGGGGCTTCATCCTTAATTTCTGGACCACTGCATTAATGGGTGATTTTCTATCGAAATTCGAGGAATTATATCCACATTCCCTTTCGCTGCGTAATTGGAGCTATTTTCCTAAGCAACAACGCCAACCACGGAACAACCATATTAAGAGCACAAGGAAACGAATACAATCCATTAATCAGAAGTTAAGACAAGCTCCACGCATGTCTCACGACAGAGACTACCGACCATTGCTACCATTATTCATACTTTACGTACATATCCTGTAACAACTAGAGCTGTTACTAGATCCGAATCCCAACATGAAAGTTCATCTCACTCACTCCCAGATCCCCACTTCCATGAACCCGTCCTCCGTCGCGCACCCACGGAACATGCCGGTCGTGTTGAACCCATAGGCGACCTCGCCGGTGCCGCTCACCGCAATCATGCCCGCCTTCCCTTCGTCTAGCCTCACCTTCACCACATAATCCACCGCCTCCTGCAGCCCCAAACCTTTGTACTCCATCACAGCGGCGACATCACGAGCAAGGGTACCACGGATTATCGCCTCTCCCTCGCCTGTGCACGAGACGGCACATAGGTCACACGCATACGTGCCTGCTCCGATTAACGGCGAGTCCCCAATGCGTCCGGTCATTTTGTTCATGAGGCCACCGGTAGATGTGGCAGCTGCACAACGGCCTTGAGAGTCGACGACCACACAGCCAACGGTCTCCGGCGCATAGATTGGTAGTGGCAAGCCGTTCATATGCTCCACCATGGTTCCGGCGCTCATGCTGCAAGTGTCTGCTAGGGGAACGCGGTAATCGAACTGTAATTATTCAAAAACCAATGACGGTATTAGCAATAAAATTATATACAGTACTTGCGAATTAAATGCTGTGAATTTTATGTTCTTACCATGATGCTGTTTGCTTCCTTGGCCAACTTGAGCATCCCGACGTTTTCCTCCGTGATAAAGAAAGAGTTGTCCACCAGCTCAACGCCCTATAATATATACCACATAACTCGCGTATTAAACACCAAGTTACCACTTTGCGAGAAAACCCCAACGGCAGTGCCCCACTTTTTGTGATATTATATTAATATATAAGGAATCGAAACTCAAATTGGAATTTTGTTGGGACCGCAGTCCCATATCCCCAAAGATCCCCTCCCCCAGTCAATTTATTTTAATTTAATATCGAGATTCCTTAAGGGGTGGGCCCGCATGAGATCCCTTCGAGATCTGCCTGCGTTCCATACGTGATGGGATCAAGAACACGTCTCGGGCGGTGATTCTAAACCGAGCTTGAGGGAAGATGAGAACGCGTCACGCGTGCCAACCATGCGGTGATGGTGAGAGAGGTGACCTCACCTGCTGGCGGGCGAAGTCCTCGGCGCCTTCGAAGGCGAGGTAGGAGTGCGGGGAGCGGTCCATCACGAGGCGCGCGAGGGAGACGGGGTTTTTCACCGTGGATACGCCCGAGACCGCGCCGCACCGTCGGCCTACGCCATCCATGATGCTCGCCTCCATCTCCACCGTCCCTTTCCTCGTCAGCGCGGATCCACGCCCCGAATTGAATGTGGGATCTGTTTCCAATTCCCTCACCTGCAACGGCCGTTCGTGTAAGATTATTTTTGTACGAAGGATCATCATGGTTGTGTTTGTTCTTTACGGTTCGCAGACAACGTAAGTTTTGGTAGGTTACGTTTGCAATGTCCACTTGAAATTATTATTTGGCCTTTAATTAGAACTAATTTAACGGCTGCAGATATGAAACATGCATGAATGTAAAAGTTGAACCAAGAGAGATTACGATGAGCTCGACGACATCGATGGCAGGGAGAGAGGAGCGGAGAGCGGAGATGCCGAGATGGAGGCAGCGGGTGAGGAGCTGCTTGGCTTGTTCCTGGCGTTCGAGGGGAAGATTGGGGTCGACGCCGGCGCCGCCGTGTACAGCAATTGCCCAACCCTTGCCCATCTCAGCCTCTCTCTTTCTCTCGCTTCTCTTTTGGCTATATGGGTGCTCTTGTATCTTCCTGGCACTGGCAGTGTAGGGATGGATGGCTATTTATAGGAGGAAAAAGGGACACGGGCGTGAGTCGAGGTAATCGATTAGGATTAAATGGTGGTGGAGTCCGGAGGCACGTGACATGGTAAAAGATGGCGATGGCTCTTGAGATTCCAAGGGGATACCAAACGCTCTCCCTCTCCTTTCCTGCCAAGCGGGGACGGCAAGAGGATCTGACTGTGTTTCTGCCACGTGGTGCAGAAGATTCCTCTTTTCCCAAAGTTGGAGAAATTTACATCCAGGACCTTCTCGCGAGCACCCGTGAAACTCTCATGTCACGAGTTTTTTCCCACTCAGGGTATGGCTACCATCAGAATACCCTGTCAGGGTATGGCAGTTTCGAATTACCCAATCAGGGCATTGATCGGCGAACCATTTGCCGATCGGCAAATGGTTTGCCGATCAATGTAACAGAACATATTTTAATATTGATTTCATAACTATTGGCGGACGGATATGTATTTATTATTAAATATTTGTTAAAAATATACATGTTGCGTGCAAACCGAACTCATTTGTCGTTTTCACGTAACACACATATATTTAAAATTTATATCCATCATATATTATTATTAAATATATAATATGTTGCATGCATCACGTAACATACGTAACATATATGTTAAATATATTATATGTTGCATGCAAACAGCAAACCATTTGCCGTTTTCATGCAACATATATATTTAATAATAAATTCATATCCGTCGGCCAATATTTACGAAATCAATATTAAAATATGTTCTGTTATGTTGATCGGCAAACCATTTGCCGATCGGCAAATGGTTCGCCGATCAATACCCTGACTGGGTAATTCGAAATGACCATACCCTGACAGGGTATTCTGATGGTAGCCATGCCCTGAGTGGGAAAAAACTCTCATGTCACACCTTACAAGCATCTGCTGGAGATCCCCAAAACTGGGGGCGAGATAACTCCTCCAAAACAGTGACAGAGATAACCAAAGAACTTTTTCTAACTTTCTCTTTTTTTAAAAAAAGGATTTTCTATAATATACTTATTTAAATAAAAGAAGTGTGAGAAATTTAACTCTAAGATTAAAATGTATTTATTTGACCTTTATAATTTTAAGAATAGATATATTATATAGAGAGTACCTAAACTTGATACAAATAGTCGTATGTTCTTAATGAATATCCTTATTTATTTCAGAATATAGATTTTTATTAGTTGTACCCCTATGAGATATTGCAATATCAATTACACCCTTCTCTTTTTTTGGAATATCATTTTTGTCCTCGACTTCTTTGTTGGACATGCGAGCCCATGGCGAGCCATTATACGATAAATGTTGTTTCAAATATCATTCCTAATCTGAAATGAAGAATACATAATTTGCGTAATAGGTCTCTTAGTACAATTAAGGTATGTATCATGATCATCTTAATTGTTGGGAAAAACGAGCAATCTATTATTCAAGGGAACCCTAGGCTCTCTTATATAGGGAGAGACCTCACGGGTAAAATACATAGTAGTCTAGAGAACAATAAGAAATTACAAAAAAGTACATAACATATAATAGTATCGGTCTCTACACTCCCCCTCAAGGTGGAGCATAGATGTCTATCATGCTCAGCTTGGAAGAACATCTCTGGAAGGGTCCTCTGAGCAACGGCTTGGTGAGCACGTCAGCAGTCTGATCCCCTGAGCTCACGTGAGATGTAGATATCAAGCCTCTCTGGATCAAGTCTCTAGTGTAGTGGTAGTCAACTTCAATATGCGTTGTTCTTTCATGGAATGCTCGATTGTTGGCAATAAACAATGATGCATGATTGTCACACTGAAGCTGCATAGGTAAAGGTACGGCTACATGTAAATCCTCTAGCATAGATCGAACCCACATCATCTCCGTGCTTGCTTGCGCCATGGTCCTATATTCAGATTTAGCACTGGACCTTGCCACAACAGTTTGTTTCTTGCTTTTCCAAGAAACCAGAGAGCTCCCAACAAAAACGGCAAATCCCGAGGTCGACTTTCGATTCTTAGGGCATCCTACATAATCGGGATCTGCACATGCTGAAATAGATAAATATGTGCCCTTTCGAAATAGCAACCCTGAACCTGGATAAGACTTTAGATACCTCGGTATCATGTATATGGCATCCATATGAACTTGTCTTGGCTGCTCCATAAATTGTCTCACTCGGCTTACTGCAAAGGCAATATCGGGTCGAGTTATGGTAATATAAAGGAGCTTACCCACCATTTCTCTATATCTCCTCTTGTCTAGTTCAACAATGTCATCATCATACATCTTCATGCTTGGATCCATGGGAATACTCGATGGTCTGCATCAAACCATGCATGTTTCAGTCAAAAATATGTAATATACTTCCTTTGGGTCATCACCAGACCCTGTGCATTCCTGGCAAATTCCAACCCCATAAAGTATCTTAGAGTTCCAAGATCCTTCGTGACAAACTGACAGCCTAGAAATGCTTTTGCCCTTTCTATTCCCTGAACATCATCTCCTGTAACCAGAATATCATCAACATAGACCATGATGACAACCGTACCTGCAGAAGGCTTCTGAATAAACAACGAGTGGTCTGCATTCGATCTTTTGAACCCCTATCGTTCAATCAGATGGGAAATCTTCTGGAACCACACCCTTGGACTCTGTTTGAGGCCATAAAGTACCTTGTGAAGTCTACACACCATATGCTTCTCCCCCTCAGCAGTGAACCCTGATGGCTGCTGCATGTAGACTTCCTCCTGCAGAACTCCATACAAGAAGGCATTCTTGACATCAAGTTGAGATATAGTCCAGTCACGTACCACATCAACTGATAAGAGAATGCGAAGAGTAGAGTGACGAGCCATCAGAGAAAATGTATCCATATAATCCACGCCATAGGTTTGTGTGAAACCTCGTGCGACCAGTCGTACCTTGTATCGATCTAGACTGCCATCAGCGTGGTATTTAACTGTGAATACCCATTTACAGCTAACAATGGATGTATCAGGAGGAGCAATAACCAAGCTCCATGTGCCACGAGACTGTAAGGCACGCATCTCGTCTTCCATAGCCATTCGCCAGCAATCAATCTTCATAGCTTCCTGATAGGTCCGTGGTATGTCCACGGAAGACAAAGCTGCAACAAACCTCTGAAAGTCGCCTGTGAGGCGATGAATGGACACCTGGGAAGCAAAGGGATAAGATGCACACGTCCGCTTTTGCTTCCTGATAGCAATAGGAATATCAAGGTCATCATCCAATGTACTGGATGGTGTAGTCTCCTCCTGCAATAAAGAATCTTGTACATGTACCATATCTGACCCGTCAGTAGTAATGCCATCTGAACACACATGAGGCGTGATGGATGTCTGACGTGTAACCTGAGCAGGACCTGACCGACGCGTATAGAATTTTGGTAAAGGTGGAATATGAGGTTGTGGAGGTGGTGGTGGTGGTGGAGGTGGTGGTGGTAAAGATGACGCGGTAATTGGAGTAGGAGTGGACTCAGGTGAACTCCAACTAGGAGGCGGAGGGACATAGACGTCATCGTTGGTAGTGGATGGTATCAGCTTGTCACCTGCAGAGGAAAAATACATAACAGACTCAAAGAACGTGACAATAGCACTGACAAAGTATTTCTTGTTGATGGGGTCATAACAACGATAACCCTTCTGAGTCCGAGAGTAACCAACAAAGACACACTTGACAGCTCTAGGAGAGAGTTTGTCAAGTCCAGGAGTCGAGAGATGAACAAATGCAACAGTACCAAAGACACGAGGAGTAAGTGAGAATAATTCCTTATCAGGAAAAATAATAGAAAGAGGAATTTTCTCACCAAGGACAGATGACGGCATACGATTGATCAGATAGCAAGCTGTAAGAACAACATCCCCCAAAAAAGAGATAGGAGCACAACTCTGAATAAGGAGAGTTTGAGTAATGTCAAGAAGGTGATGGTGCTTTCTTTCTGCCATGCCATTCTGCTGAGATGTGTAAGCACAAGTAGTTTGGTGAAAAATGCCCTTCGACGAGAGAAACTGAGAGAGAGACTGTGTGCAGAATTCTAGAGCATTATCTGTACTAACATATTTGACAGTAGAAGAAAAACCATTCTGCAATTCATTAATCAAATTTTTAATCACATCCCCTGCTTCAGATTTATTCTTTAAAAGAAAGACCAAGATACACGAGAGAAATCATCCACTACAACTAGATAGAACCTGTGTCCCTGATGATCGGGTACACGACTCGGACCCCAAATATCAATGTGAAACAACTCGAACGAGGAGCTACTGCTCCGACTCTGACGACTAGGAAAGCTAGACTGATGACGCTTTCCCAACTGACATGCTTCACAACGAAAGGAAGAACTGGGAGAGATCTGAGGCAGAAGATGTCGCATTTTCTGGAGCGGGAGATGACCAAAGCGAAGATGCCAGATGTACGGAGATACTGGTCCGGCTGAATGAGAAGAGACCCCAGCATAAGAATTCCGGACCAGCTGATATGGACCATTCTGCTCAAAACCACAACCAATCACCATGCCCGTTAGTATGTCCTGAAAAATAAGATTAGATGTGTCAAATATAGCACGATAGTGCAAATCCTTCGTAATCTGACTAATAGACAACAGATTCATGGAGAACTGAGGAACATGTAGAACATTCTGTAGACTCATAGAAGGATATAGGAAGACACCCCCCTGTTCAATAAGGGGGAATGAGTACCATCTGCGATATGTAATGAACGACCACGGTGAATGTCCTTGTAGGACTCAAGTCTATCTCGATCTCGGCAGAGGTGATGCGTGGCACCAGAATCTATAATCCAATCATATATATCATGACAAGATGTAAATGCAGTAGCACTACCTGAGGTACTAGCAGCATCAGAGGAACTGGCAGAAGCTGTAGAAGCAACTTCTGAAGGTCCACCAGAAGAATCAGCAGATGATTATGGCATAATATCACGTAGATGTGCCACAAGCTCCTTGAAATGATTGTCTACATTGGATGCTGACTAGGGCAGAGCATGCTCGGCCACACGCGCCGATGCTGGAAACCCATGCTTATAGTAGCATGTCTCCTCCGAGTGGCTTGTACGGTGATAGTACGAACATGGCTGACAAAAGAGACCACCCCTACCACAGGGTCCACGTCCACAACCAGAAAACTGACCACCTCTCCCACGCGATACTGCCATCGCCGATGGGGGTGGAGTAGATGAGTTGGAAGAAACTGTTATGCGACTGAGCCTCCAGTAAAGAACCTCCATTGGAGGAATAACTGCATCGGCCAAAATCTGAGAGTGGGCGGGCTCGTACTCAGGATCTAGGGCTGCAAGTAGAACGCCCACCATAGGTGACATTCTGAAATGTCTTCTGCTGCTCAGGAGTTGCTGTGAGTGAAATGGTACTGTATAACTTTTCAAACATCCCTCTCAGGGACGTGTACAAGGAGTGAAGTGGTCTGTCGTTCTGCTTCATTGTGAATATATCATGCTGAAGCTGTAACATCTTGGTCTCATTCCGCACTTGGGAATACGTTGCAGCCAGAATATCCCACATTGCCTTGGCAGTGGGCTGATGGAGGACATCATTGGCAATCTCCATCGACAGTGTGCCTGATAGCCAAACCTTGGCATACGAATCATCAGCCTCCCACGAGGCATATATCCGTGTCTTCTCTGCCTGCTCTTCCTCGGTAAGAATATGCTTCTTACCATTTGACTTCATGAGGCTCATGAACTGCATCGCTCAGAGCTCATAGTTTGTCCCATCCATCTTTACTATTGGCGCAGGACCTTTGAACGTGCCTATGGAGGGCATATCAACCTTGGATTCTGACATAGTGCCGGAGACAAAGAACTAGGGTTTGTAGACAAAGAACCAGGTGTCTACACATACTGGATAGGATTTGAGTGCGTATGTAGATGTTACACACCCAAATCTATGGATCTGACGAAAGAGGATGCTACGACGAAGGCTGCAGGGGGCAGGCACCGGCTAAGGTGAAGCCGACAAGATGGAGGCGGCACGCGGGACGAGGGGCCGAAACCGGCGTTGGCAAGGGAATGCCGGGACCGGCACGAGAGGCAGGGGGAGGCGGGGCCCGGGGTCGGGGCTGGGACTGGGAGCCAAAGGCTGGGGGGCGGGATCGGGCGGAAGGCAGGAGCCGGAGAGGCATAGGCGGGAGGAGGGGGTCGGAGAGGGGGGGCGATGGGTGGGAGAGCCCTAGGGTTTTGGCTTTGATACCATGTTGGGAAAAACGAGCAATCTATTATTCAAGGGAACCCTAGGCTCTCTTATATAGGGAGAGACCTCATGGGTAAAATACATAGTAGTCCAGAGAACAATAAGAAATTACGAAAAGGTACATAACATATAATAGTATCGGTCTCTGCATTAATGATCATATAGTTATTGATTCAATTGTTAAATCATAGAGGCTGGTGCTCGAATGAATATCTAAAGAGTTAGATTGATGACTCATCAAGCACCGTCAAATGGTTACTAAGAGATAATCTACATCCCGAGTAGGAGATGACCATACTATCTTTTTTGGTTGATATCTGACCGACTTCTTGATGTAGGTCCTCTACATAGGAATAAAGATTCGGAGGTGTCAGATTAGTTAGGTCAAAGAGTTGACTTAACGAGATCGACATAACCAAAGACCTATGTCGTGCTGTCATGATATAGGCACGCATCCTCTAAACGGAGAAGATGTGCTACTATATGTCTAAGTATGTACATTTGGCAAATCGATAGGTTGATAGCCTAATCAAGGTCTATACACCAGAGTGCATACAAGAGCATATGAGTAATATGATCTCTCAAAGGTATCATATAGGTTGATTTACTGATTCGGAAGACATGAGCTCACTCACGAGATATTGGGAATCAAATTCCGTGAATGGTCATCTTGCTTTGGAAGCTTGACTGAATTTGTAGGTTTGATATATACTTTGGGAAAGTATACAATTAATACCTAGGTATGATATATGCTTTTGGAAATTATATGATCAATACTGACTCCCAATGATCGAATGAGAAACTTAATGATAAAATCCTCAAGGAGACAGTCTAAATAGTTCTAAAACTTCAGATTTATTCTAAGTCTTCCAATATGCGGCATATACAGGTATTAGCAATACATGAGGGTGATGTGATGATAAACGATTATATAACCATGACGCTTCCATTCTTAGAGACTGATGAAACGATTTTGGATTTTAGTGACTCCTTTTGATAGACAAGTAGTCTGATCTTGGTCCGAATTTTCGGCAGTGATCTGAATGCGATTTAAATGCAATGAAAAGATTAGATTTACGGTTTTAATTTAATCAAACATCTATGGGATGTTCGCAAGATATGGATTTGAGATTTGATCTCAATATCCAAGTCACTATCACTATATGTGGAATGTACAATTGCCATGTCCTTATCTCCAAGTATCCGCGGAGAAGCCCATTATACTTGAAAGAGTTCAAGGATAATTTCATTGTCCATAATACACATGAGCATTGAGAAATATATTATTAAATGTGATTTAATTGTCATGAATAAAATGAATTTGATTCTTACTATAAGGAGAGTTATCTAAGATAACTAAATGTGATTTAATTATTCAAGATGTGAATAATGTGAATGTAATTCATATTATTTGGGTACATGAGAATAGAGATCCAAGACAATTAAATGTGATTTAATTATCATGGATATGAAAAATATGGATAACACTATCTGTATTAATCATATATATTATAAATGTGCTTTATACTATATAAGAGAGAGTTATTTGTAAATAACATTTACAATTTAAATGTCGATGTAAATTGGATTCACAAAAATATAATTTACATTTTATTTTGGGTTGTGAATGTGATTCACAAATTTCCACTAGCATGATTGCAATGCTCAAAAAATAAATTGTATTTATTTTTATGAAATAATTTACAACAAACATTTTTGTAAATATTGAAGATTTTCATGGGATAGTGCAATCTCATGGATTATGAGGAGATAGACTCCTTCCTTAAAGGAAGGGTACACGACCACCAACTCCTATGGGGAATGGGTGCCCGTCTCCCCTATTTATAGAAGGAGGCTAGCCTCCTTCCTATTATCTACATGGATAATTAATTTGAAATTAATTTATATTGATTATTCAATATATATTGATTTGATTAAATTAATTGTTGTTTTGTTTTTACAACAAAATCATGGCCACTGAAAGAAACACAAATCATTCTCATCCATTGATTTTGTGTTGTCCATGGATTAAGATCCATGAACTCCCAAAATACTATATAAGAAGAGGTAAGCCTTGCTCTTCAAAATTACAACAAATAAATCTCTCTTTCTCCCCCTCTCTCTACACGACAAGTCTCTCTCTCTCTCTCATTGTGGTCGTCCACCATGGAGATCTAAAGAGAGTCACCATCGCCACCGCATCGTTGTTATGTTGTCGGATCATTTGCTCGTGGATCTCTGTCTCCTTTGATGCACCTCGCTCGTGAAGAAGACGTTGGATCTCGTGTGACGATATCAAGAGATTCGCCACTTGGATCAACATAGATTGCGAGGAGCACGTGTTTCATGAACACGCTTGCAAGCGTCTCCTTCATCAGATTAGACTTAAGACAAGATGTCTCTTCGTTTAGAGACTAGATCACAACCATGTTTCAAGAGGTAAACATAATACTTGTTTTTGATTTAGATGAAATGATCCGAGAAGTGTTCTTGGATCATGTGATTCACCGTTCAAAATTTTTTTAAATTCCACTGCCTCGAGCGACTAGTACGACTAGTCATTGCGATCGCATGCGATGCGATTCTCATGCTTCCATGATGCGCTTAGAATTTTTTCATATCCTTCAAGTGGTATTAGATCCAGGTTGGAGTTTTAGGATATGATCACTAAACTGAAGATGTCTAAGACATTTTTGGTTGTGCGAGCTTTCATCGTATTTTGTTCACGCAATTCTATTTTGTGTGATATTTTCATCCTATTTAAATGTGTTTAAACACAAAATTATCATGTGAATTATGTTTTCCATTAAATAAAGTTATGATCATTTTAGTGAACATGTATCTACTATTTCAAGGATGGCGAATCTCGACATAATTAAAGAGTTAATTATGGGTTTAAAATGTATAGAAATGCGTGAATGTCACTTGGGTTCTCTTATGAATCAAATTTAAAAAAGCAACATTTAGAAACTTATTTTGCTTAATTTTTATTTAAATTGATTGAGATATGCTAATTTTAGTAAGTAGGGTTCACTACTGAAAATTACTTTTCCAATAAAGAATCTTGTGATTGTCATTTAATCAATTAATGGAAATTAATAGTTAATTTCCTAAAATAATTACTGATGAATATTTGTGAAATATTTATGATGGACTATTTCCTTAAATGACATTGCCATAACCAAATATGATAAGATAATTGATATTGATCATAATTGGTTACATCAATCCCAATAAACATAGTTGCTTGAATAGGATTGAGGATTTGTTTAGCAAATCTCCTTATAATATTAATAAAATAGTTTTGATAAATACTATATGGTATAACTTCGGTTGAAAGATCGATTATCATGTCAAACACAAATGATCAAATTGTATTATCCTGACCCGAGGCAGATATGGTGTCTAGTCAGAAAGTGTTGGCATAGCAGGTTGCTCCGCGAGCAGTTTATCCCTCTCCCGTCAATACTGACCATGACATCGGGTAAGGAAAGGATAATGCTTGAAGTGATCACGATGTATTTTTCTAATCATTAAAATTCAAATACTACGTATTTTGAGATTATACCATCCTTTACGTAATAATCAAAATTTTTGTTGGATGATAAACTGGATTGATAATTGCTTTAGTATGATTGAATATATCTAGTCTAAACATTCTATTATGAATAGAGTTGGTATTTCCCTTGGAAGAATTAATCATGTGAATATGATTCATAATGATTAATTAAAATTTGAATGGGATATGGAGGATAACATAAGTGACATCTGTGATCTCCCGTCAAGGCGAATGATTCCGTCGTCATTGATTGTATGTAGGAGATGCCTGTCCGAAGCGACAACTCCTGCATACAAGCGCATCTAGAAAGAAATCTTTGCTTCTTGAAAGAGTAAGGTTATGTGCGTAGTGACCCCAATATCGAGACCTCATATTATTGGGACGATATTGGATTACACATAGGGAGTTCTAATCATGTTGACGGTTGGTTTAATTAATGACGGGTCAACATCACCTTAGGGATGGTGGGCTCAGGTGTTAAAGACCGAATTGGGAATGCAAGTTGGACTTGCAAGTCGGAATATGCTCCCACTTCTTTTTATCCGAGTGGCAAGTTCTCATATTATTGGATGTAACAAAGATAAGAAAGGAGATCCCAGATCTTACTTGAGATATAATGGTAAGTATATCTCTTACATTGAAAGTGAATAAGGGAATGAACTTTCAGTGTTGACAAGGAAGGACAACTTTGATATAAAAATTCCTAAATCAAAGTAAAATATGTGTGTATACATATATTTATGCAAATTTCTTATTTCAGATGATCATCATTAAATCCACTCATTACTATATTCAATGATAACTGGTAAAATATCATGGA
Organism: Ottelia alismoides; assembly: GCA_037367405.1. Taxonomy (NCBI): domain Eukaryota; kingdom Viridiplantae; phylum Streptophyta; class Magnoliopsida; order Alismatales; family Hydrocharitaceae; genus Ottelia; species Ottelia alismoides. Next base: position 25,755 of record JAZKJV010001847.1, on the reverse strand, counting down.
TTGGATCCATGATCAAGAAGTTGTACTTGCAGTTGCACATATAATGTATGTGGTAGCAATATGCAAGTTTCCTCACAAGAATAAGGAATGACAATTAAATAGGCAATAGGACACCGACCTATGGTTTGTATATATCTATAGTCTTGATTTCTCATCGAGTGTGCTTTGGAAGCATCTTGTTGATGATGATCATAATTGTCAAATAATCCTTATAAAATCTAAGAAGATGTTTTGGCATACATATGTGCTCTCAACATTTTAATCATGAATGACATGATTCACTGCATTATGCAGAATGGTGGCTCAATAAGAGATGATGTACTCAAAATGTTTGAGTACCTACCTGAACCAAAGTCTTTTAGAGTTTAGATGTATGTAGATACGATAAGTGTCATCATTCTACCGTCTATACTCAAGTCATTCAAGAAGCTTCATAATATTCATATTGTATGAGTTGAAAGAAGCATGTATAAATGTTGAAATACTCTTACATTGAATTCTTTTGTGTTCAACATAAGAGATCCTTTATTTTAAGCAATGGTTGTTTATAGATGAAGGAAGCACAGTGGAAGCATGGGTCTGAACCATGTAAAAAGGAAAGTCAAAGAGTTGACTATACTTCTCTCACTTCCATACATATGACATTCAAATAGTTGAATGAATGCCAATACTGCAATAAGCCGATGTATTGATAGTATGACTATATGGACTATCCAAGATCCTTAGAGAAGGAATCAGATAGTGCATTGGAATATTATACATCTACATTTAATCATTGAGATTGACTTATTTATTAGATAAGATCAAAGTCTAATGGTTGTATCTCACTCTTCTACTAATACTTGCAATTGGTTGCATATGTTTTTAGAAGACTGGAATTTGATCTTAAGGATTAATAGTCATCCGCATGGATATTGATGCAATTATTCAACAATCTCTATTGGATGGATAGACTTCATGTTTTTAGTGGGAGACCCGTTTGTCTTAGAGAATGTCTCTATGACCTAGATATTAGAATATATTCATCGTTTACTTCTAAATGTTGGGAAAAAACATGCATTTTTGAATAGACCTATCATAAAGAGTTTTGAAAGATATATTACAGATGGTCATCTAACATCTAGAGGACTATACTAAAATTAGAAAGTTAATGAATGATTCATTAACATGTCTAATATTGAAAAATTAAACCTTTTAAGATCAATAGGGGATGAAGATCATTTGATAATGATCTAGCATCAAACCTTGGACATACATCTATTGACATGACTAATCGACTAGTAAGAGATGAAACCTTAGATTGTTTGAAATTTCAAATGTTACATACTTGTGAGTATTGTATTCAAAAAAAGTAAAAAGTCCAATACATCCTTCTTTGGGAATGGTGTAAGATGCTGATGTCACGATTTCATGATCGATAAAGGTGGAATAAATAAATCAATCGTCGTTGCCCTCAATTAATCAAAACGATCAACCAGAAAGTCAAATCATTAAGAAATAAAACAATAAATGTAAGTGGCTTCGCTATTTTATTTACCTGGTATAACGACCAGGGTCGAATACAAGAAGCACAATTAAAAGCTAAAGTATGATTTCAGGAATAAAAAACTCTTTTTTGTGGTTTTTAAGTTTTCGAAATTTTAATTTTTGGAATAAAGGCAAATAACCACAAGGAATAAAAGGACTCACACACACTCTTTTTATATTTTTCTAATATGTCAAAATCATTCAGAAAATTACAATAAAAATATATTTGATTTTTATATGTTTTATATTATCTTTGATAATTTTTATTAACTTTTCAAATGTTTTTATGATTTTCTAAAAATCAAATAGTGACAAAAATAGCAAATAGTGCACAACCAGGAGTAATTTACAAATAAAAATTAATTAAAATGCCCAAAACTCTTGGATGGTATTTTTATGATAAAATATAAGGCAAATATCTACAAACAACGGCTGTAAACACTATTTTTTTATTTTTTACAATTATATATAACTTTTATAAGTTTTTAAGTGTTTTACATTTTTTACGATTTTTATAACAAATTATCAAACAACATTGATAGTGTAGATAAAAGACAACAAAAGACAACTACCTTGATTTTTATGGAATTTTTAGATGATTTTTCGATTTTTTATAATTTTTCAAAACAAACATGACATTTTTAAGGGTTTTTAAATTTTTAATAATATAAAGTACATGCAAATCAATGCCCAAAAATCATCACAAAGAACACATACTAGCAGGAGCTAAGCGTAATTTTTAGATAATTTTTGTGGTTGACTTAATATTTATGGTATCAAATAAAAGACATGTAATTAAAAACAGCTTACATGGACCTTTTTGCAAATAAAATAAGTTCCAGGGCCTAGCGAATAACAAATCAATAAAGCTCAGGGACGATTATGCAATTAATCCACCCAATTTGTGCGCAACACGTGATCCAGGCAGGCGGGGGTGTAAACGCAAATATCGGAACATCAACATCAATCAATAACCATCAAGAAGTTTGAGTTACGATATGCAAATAACCCAAAATAAGCGTACGGACGCACATGACTCAGACTCGACTGGAATAAAGTGCAAATACAGAAATTAGAGGTCGAAACTGCATATATTCTTAACTAAATATTACATTTATTTGATTGAAAATAAACAACAAAAACTACAAGGTAAAAAAGAGAAGTTTACCCTTGCAGACATGCGGTGCACGCATAGTGGCTCTCTGACGTACGGTCTGATGACCGTTGACGGGGGAGATCTGTTTGTCTGGAAAAGTTGGGAGATGTGCGGTCAGATCTGCAGGCTGAAAATGATCTAACTTCTACTTCTGCAGCCCGATCTTACGGACCGGAAGTGATCTGGCAGAACTCCTCTAGATCGGACGGGTATGAAGCCTGTTGGAAGAAATGTGGCGGGGGAGATATGTATGAAGATGGACGTCGTGATGTTGGTCTGATCGAGTCCCCGGGAGATCCAACGCCTTTGTGGAAGTGCTCCGCATTGAGTGGTCAGCTCCGATGAGAAGGAGGATGGTCGGATGTGCGTAGCGGTGACGCTCCACCTAGAGCTGCTTCGCCTGAGCAGCTGAGGTGTGATTCAAGTCTCTCGTGCACCCAGAGCCTGCAAGAAGTATCCTATGCTTGGAAGCAGAGCTCCAGTGAGGGTTATTTAGCATGGAAAATGAGAGAAGCAAGTATGGATGCTAGTCGACTTCCGACGGTTGTGGAGGAAGGAAGTCAGGCCTTAATCTTAGCTTAAAGGTGAGTCTAAAGGGAGTCAGGTCGCGAGGGAAGATGTGCAGTGAGATGGCATATCGATCGGAGCAGCGAGGTGAGTCATATGGGCTCCGATCAGCTGGTCAGAGCTAGTGCATTGGCAGTAGTGGAAATGTGAAAGATCGAGTGGAAATGGGAAATGCAAGGGAAGTAAGCGATACACGAATGTGCTGAAAGAATCAGAAGCCTTAGGCGATACGAACGGAGGGGTTTTGGCCTCAACCGGGCTGCGACGGACCAGGGAGGCTAGACGCAGTAGATCTCCAGCCATATCAGTGAGCTTCGGCCAAAAAGCCACCAAGCTTCGCTCCAAAAGCTTCTCCGAGCTGATGTCATTCCGCTGGAGGTGGCTAGGGAAGAAGAAAGAGGTGAGGCATGAGCTGGTGTGCTCGGGAGGTGGAGAGAGGTATTTATAGGGCTTCTGTAGGATCTAAAAAGATCGGATAAAGGAGCGAAACTCTAGGAAGATCTGACCTCTCCTAGGGATCCGTGAGGATCATAGATCCTAGGAGGGGAGTCGGGTGCAAAAAGCGAGGGCAACGGAGGTCAGACCCGACCGAGAAAAAGTCGAGAAATCAGACCAATGATAAGGGCAGTCGGGTCGGGTCTAGAGGAGGGCTTGACCCGTGTCAACGGACCCGGGTCAACCAATTAGAAAATTGAGGCTGATAAATCAAAGAATAAATAAATTAAAATAGTAAGTAACTTTAAAATAAAAAAATGGTAAAAGTAAAATATTTATTTTTTTCAAGCTATTTTTCTATGTTTTTTAATTATTTTTATGAAAAATATAGATTAGGTATATACAGTACAGTGTATTATATACAAGTATAATATTCTTATGTATTATATACATGTATTTTTATTATATTATTTTTACAAAAATAAATTTCATTTTATATTTTATTTATTTACAAAATATTTTGAGGAGTATAAACTGATTTCTATTTGATTTTTTATAAATTAATTAAGGGTATTAAATAACTAAGTGTTGAATACATTATATATACATGTGGCCTTTGTACAATGAATTGTGGATTTTATTTGGGATTATTTCACCCATAATCCTGAGTAATTCTGAAATTACAATCATAACCCTACATAATCGTGAACTACATCCAGAACCCTCAACAGTCTTAACTCTTACACCGATAACCCCCGAGTTAACTTTCATCCAGTATTCCGTTAAAGATGATGGTATTCGTTAGACATTTCACATTTTCTACCTTTTAAGTTCTATTATTTACAAATGAGTACACCCTCCCCTTCTACCTCCTCTCCCCCTCCTCCTCGTCATCGACAACCTCCTCCTCCCCCTTCCCGTCGACCACCTCCTCATCCCCCTCCTCCATGCTGACCCCCTGCCTTCACCGATCACGGGCAGCCCAGGAAGAGATCCAAGCTCCCCTTCCCAACCCTCTAGCCCAGGCCTCGAGCTTCCCTCTACCCACCCTCCATCCCAGGTAGAGACCAAGCTCCCCCGACCCTCCGCCCACCCTCCCCCGACCCCCACCCACCCTCCAGCCTAGGACGGCCTCGAGCTCCCACCCCCGCTCAAACCGAGATCTGAGCTCCCTCGACCCCTACCCACCCTCCATCCCAACGGAACGAAGCCCTGACGACCCCCGACCCTTCCTCCCCTGCCCACCATTCCTCCGACCCCCAACCCTTCCTACCCCGCCCACCCCTCCTCCGACCCCCGGCCCTTCCTCCCTCGCCCACCCCTCCTCTGACCCGACCCCTCCTCCGGCCCTTCCTCCCCTACCCCCTCCTCTAAAACACGACCCTCCCACCCAATGAAGCCTTGACCCCCCTGCCCACCCTTCCTCCCCCGATGACCCACCCTTCCCCTGCCCACCCTCGAGCCCAGGACGACCTCAAGCCCTCCCCCCACCCACGGAACGAAGCCCCGACGACCCCGACCCCCGGCCCACCCTTCCTCCCCCGACCCCCGCCCACCCTCCGTGCCCCCCACCCACGCAGAACGAAGCCCCGACCTCCCCTGCTAGCCCTGCCTCCTACCCCGCGTCTGCAAGACCCGCCTCCCTGGAAGCGTCCCTCCCTACGGCCCGTGGCCGCCGCCTCCTGCCTTGAAGGGCACCCCCTACACCTCCGACCCCGCAAGCCCTTCTTGCCTGCAAGCCCTACCCCTCCCTGGAAGCGTCCCTCCGGTCCTGCGAGCTCCGCCCCTGTAAGCCTTTCCCTCTCTAGAAGCGTCCCTCCCTATAGATGCACTAGTTTTTTTTAATTTTTTAAAAGGAGTTGGATAAACCGTGGGTTAAATTAACCTAGTGATATGGTTGGGTTAGCAGAAAAATTAATGGAGGATTATGGGTGTGAGATGGAGTAACTATTTAGGGTTTGTTGTGTAATTCATGATTATGTAGGGTTATGATTGTAATTACAGAATTACTCAGGGTTATGGGTGTAAAAATCCCATTTTATTTTTATTTTATTTATGTTTTCCGATTTTTATTTTATTTTTATTTTATTATTAGGTCCATATACAAATGTTCCAAGATAATATGTATTCACACAATGTGAAATAAACATGAATATTTATTTCACAGATATAGGTGTTATGTGCAATATACAGTATATCCCATCTCTCTATTTTTACTTTTTTATCGATCAGGTCAAGGTTTGACCTTCTCTTTGGGATTTGGGTCAATCTGTATTTATTCTAAATGCCTCTTTATTTTTCTTTTCTCTTTATTCTTTTATTTTTTGGAAAACATGTGTTAATTATGCACTTTTAATAAAGACATGTACAATGCTAAATTATTGTATTTACATATATTTATAGGTGTTTTTGCTAAAAGATAAAGCTAAAATAAAAGAATAAAGAATGAGAATCATAGATTCATCATCCTCGTATATGAACCTTTGCTAGTCCCTTAGCAAACACTTATTTGAAAAAGAAGTGAAAATAATAAGAAAAGAAAAAGAACCAAAGTTGGATATTAAACTTATCTTCATTAAATTGGAGCGTGGAGCTCAGTCAGACATTTGGAATATTAGTTTGGTGGAACCTTATTGGGAAATAGGTTTAAGATTCAATAGCCTCCAAGTTCCACAGTTCTATGATCAAGACTACTTAATAACCATGTCAGAACAAGTCTACATACGCAAACTCTAATGGCTATGAATCTTTCCTTGTACCGTGTAAGTGATATGTAGCTCCCCACCTCAGAAATGATAAAGAAACAACCTCCCTCAACAAGGTAACTCTAATCTCCCAGTCTAGCAACTCTTTCCTCGAGGAGCGGGGTATTACCTTCTAAGTTCAAGTACAACCAGCTCAAGAAGAGGGGAAAAGAAGAGAATGGACCTTAAACAGTGTAGCCACGTATCCCTTGGAGATTAACAAGTGTAGCTAAATCTCCAGCTGCAAGCTTCCATGAGACGAGATGGTGGCATACATAAGCTTTGCTTATTCACTATATACACTTCGCTATTCATTTTATTTTCAATTAGGCATGTCCCCTTTTTTGGAGTTTTTTTACAATTTTCACACAATTTTTGTGCATATATACAACATATTTACATGGTGAAGCATATACATAAGGAATTTTTCTTCCTGAGCCAGTAGACTATCCCTCTTTTGAAGCGTTATTGCAACCCACAGTCTCCTGTCTTTATACCTCAATGCTACTAGACCAGGTTGAGGTGCACATCCCTCTCTAGAGGAAGACGAGAGGTTCCGGCTAGATGTACTGCCCTCGTATGATAGCCCAAGCCAAAGGATTCTGCCTCCTCACCACCTCATCCGTGTTGAGCTACATGTAAGGTGTGTGTCCAAGTCAAGCCATTGTCTTTGAGAGTCAGGAATGCGTTGTTAAGTTTTCTACATAGGCTCATCAAGAAGACATGTGAACATAGCCTAGTGGACTCGAATAATTAAGTCACTATGGACTTGAAAAGTTTTAACACCAAATCCTATAAAGTTCCTCTGAAGTTAAGTGAATTAAGGTCTTAACCAAGCTCCATTCTTCAATTTGATTTCAGACTAGTTTAAATATTAACCGTGATTCTGAAGAATGCACATGCAAGTATATACAAAACTCTTTTTGTAGATTTAAAAAAAAAACAAAAAAATTTGAATTTTCAAATTTTTAGTTATTTTGAAAAATTAGGAAAGATTTCTACAAAGATATATACAAAAGGGTTTATGTACGATATGGGTTTTATTTACATAATTATTATATACAAAGATTTTAGGGGTAGATTCTGGTTTTTAATGTACACATATATACAAATAGTTTACATACCCCTTATTTATTTCTTTATGTGGCAAAATAGTTTTGCAAAATAGTTTTCAAGTCTAGTTTTACAAACTATTTTTGTAAACTTTTTATTTTTCACATAATTTTCAAGGGTTTTGTACTGTATACCAAATTTGATATAGAAAATAATTTCAAACATTTATGAAAACAAACCATTTTTACGATTTTTTTACAAAATTTCTACATAAATAATTTTTGCAAAGATTTTTATTCCTGATTTATAAATAATAGCCATGTTATTACCACACAAAGTACGAGTTATGGATAAAGTATATATACAATATATACAACACCCCCTATACTTAGCTCGAACGATGTCCTCAGAGTGATCAAAGAGCGATGAAAGAAGACATAAATCATGTTGAGTATGGGGAAGTGAAAAGAATGCTATAATACGATGACGAATGAAGGAATATAATGAATAGGAGTCGGCGACCCCCTATACTTAGGATCAAATAATCCGAAGTATAGAAGTCTGTGCAAAGGGAAAAACTGAGGAGTAGAGTGTACAAATTTTACCTCCCTTAAACTTAGGGTAAAATATCCCCAAGTATAATCAGCAAAGATAGAGGTAATAGAGTCAAATGGGCAATCATATATTCAACACCCCCCTATACTTAGGGTAAATCGCACCCTAAGTATAGCATAATCACAAGATGGAAATGGGGTGTTAAACAGAAAGACTGAATGATATAGACATAATGGATCTATACAACTGTAGAGTGGAAGTGAAAAGCAGGTATGAGATGCAAATGATGTGAGTTAAAGATTGTGTCTCATACAAAATGAATATGGGCAATGTCAACGATCAACAATTCATGATCAATATATGGCTTCAGGCGCTGACTATTGACTCGAAAGATGGAAACAGATGACAACTCAGATATATCAATGCTACCGTTGTCGTGCACCTTTCTGATCAAGTATGGTCCCTTCTATTTACTCTGTAATTTCTCTGGAAATAATTATAACCTAGCATCAAATGCCATACTATCTAGTTTAGCTCAAACTGTTTATGGCTGATGTGACAATCACGTCATATCTTCACTCTATCCTTATACTGTAGGCTACTTGAGAAGGTTGTGTCTCTCAACTCCTCCAGGGCTGTCAATTCTGCTTTCCTTTGATCTCCTACACTATTGAGATCAATTAGTAGCTCAGTAACTACCCACAGTGACTTGTGCTTGATCTCCACTAGCAAGTGGCATGGCTTGCCATAAATGAGCCGAAAGGAAGATGTACACAAAGGTATCTTGAAGGAAGTCCTATAGGCGCACAAGATCGAGTCCAAAAGCTGTGACCAATCCTTTCGGTCTGGGAAAACAACCTTCTGCAAAATAGTCTTAATCTCTCTATTCAAAACCTCAAGAAGACCATTAGTATGTGGATGATATGGAGTGGCAACTCTATAGTCAATGCTGAACTCGTTAGCAAGGGCCCTTACCTTGTTGTTGATAAAATGGGCCCCCCGTAAGAAATCAATACTCTAGATACCCCAAACCGTGAAATGATATTCTTCCTCAAAAATTTACAAACAGTCTTTGCATCTGCGACTCGGGCAGAATGGCCTCAATCCAACGACTAACATAATCCATAGCAAGAAGAATGTACTCAAACCCCTGACTCTTAGGGAATGGACCCATGAAATCGATGCCTCATGCATCCAAAACCTCACAGAAGTGAATGGGCTGCATCAGCATCATATCTCTCTATCCACAAGTGCCCATCCTCTGACAGTCAGCGTACCTCTTCACAAATTCATCTGACTCCTTGAAGATGGTAGGCCACCAATGGTCGGATTGGAGAACTTTCAGTGTTGTCTGTCTTCCAGAGTGATGTCCTCCTGCCTCAAGCTTGTGGCAATAGGTAAGGAAGTTGTGGTGCTCTTCCTGAGGATTACACCAACGTCGGACACATCCCCCCTTCATGGTAAAGGATGGGATCCTCCCAATGGTATGACTTGACCTTCATAAGGAAGGGCTCAAGTCGCTGCCTGTGCCAACCTTGTGGAACTTTCTTGGCGATAAGATAGTTCATAATATCAGCGTACTGATGAATTCCTGATTCTCACTCTTTATTCTTTCATTTTAGCTATTTATCTTGACAAATTAGCATGTAAATTGGTGTAAATACAATAACATAGAATCAGCATGCATGTGTTAATATTGCATAATTAGCATGTATTTGTGCAAAAATAAAAGAATAAAGGAAAAAAAAGGAAAGAGGTATTTAGAGTAAATACAGAGTGACCCAAACTCCAACAAAAGGTCAAGCCTTGACCTGATCACCCAATAAAATAAGTAGAGAGAGATAGGGCCTACTCTATGTTGTACACATTACCTATATTTGTAAATAACTATTTTTGACCAAAATTAAATTAAATTAATAATTTACCTCCTTGTATATATTTCTTAAAATAATATAAAAACCAAATAAAAATAAGAACAATTAATCAAAAAGAAGAATAAAATCCTCCCCACTTGTACAAAACACATGCACATTCATCACATTCCCTATTTATTATGTACCTATAAATAAAGAATAAAAATAAAATAAAAATTATTTTGTACTCCTAAATTTATGTTGAAAATAAATAAAATATAAAATTATGGTTATTTTTGTAAAAATAATAAAATAAAAATAATTGTACAAAATACATAGGTATATTATACCTGTATATAATACTATATAATGTATATAGACTAATTTATGTTTCATAAAAATAATAAAAAATCATAGAAAATTTCTTTAAAAAGTAACAAACATTTTCCATTTTATTTATTTTTTCATTTAAATTCATTTGTTATTTTCAATGTAATTATCTTTATTTTTCTTATCTATTTTGTCCTCTAGCGGTTCTTGTCTTCTTCCTGCGCCACCTCGGATTGGGCCACCTCAGATTGTTAACCGAAGTCAACTGGTCCCCCCAGACCCTCTTCCTCGCCAGATCGGGGTTTGCACCCATTTCTCTCATTTTTCTCAACCCGATCCAATCACCCCTACCCCTGAATCTTTGCTCTGATTGGAGGGTACGGATCCCTAATCTTCGCCCGACATTCTCCTCCTAGGTCCGCACCTCGATTCGCGGGCACCTCCTCATTCTTCTCGGACCCTCACGCCTATATAACCTAACCTTCCCCCTCCTTTTCTCACACCTTTTCTGCTCCACCTCTTCGGTTGCGCCTGCCTCTTCCTTTCCAGAGTGACAACGAGAGAGGGAGGAGGCGAGGGCATCTTTGAGAGCATGGTAACTCTAGGTCTGGCGAGCTCTGCCTCCGCTTCGCCGCAAGGAACTACAACCTCTAGAACCACCATCAATTGAGGCCATCACCTCCGTGGGCTTCGTCCACGGCTCCCAGTCAACCTTCCTCACTCCCAGGTATTTACATTTCGCTTCCATCTCCGGTTTTGATTCCATCGATCACCTTTCCCTTCCGATGACCGCCTCGACCCTTTTTCACGCATCTCCGACGTACCTCCACCCCGTTCTGACTACCTTCCGCTTCTATTCTATGCCCCACATCTTTCCATCGACTCTAATCATTGGATTAGAGTCTACTAGCAGGTCCTATCCTCCGCATCCGACGTGACATGTTCTATTCACCGACCCCCCCTTGGTTCGCGATGTTTTTGACAATCTAACCCTCACCGAAGTACCCCCTCTGAGCATACGTCATATCCCGCAGGGTTGGAGAGCCTTTGGGCCTCATCTGGAGGTCGAAGATACTGCAGAAAGAGCTCCAGGTCCCCCATTACCTTCAGCCCCCCTTGCTTGGACCTGGACCATTCTGAGTCTTCCAGTTGTTGCGGAGCATCATCACTGATCTACTCCATATTCCAGCAGATCGAGAGGCCATCGGAGATGCGCGTTATCACCGATTGAAACTCGTCGGAGGCGAGTTCTTCTCATTTCTTTTGGACGTGTCCCCAACCGTCCGATCAAGGGCCGTCCCATGTCTAATCCCAACCATTCAACTTCGAGGGGCTTCTGATCGTCAGATCCATCTGAGGATCCATCCAGAGCCATCCATTGTCGAAAGGGTACCAGCAGATCTCAGCCGCCACCTTAAGTGGATGCTCTTGACTGTTGGATAGCTATTAATAAAGGGTAGTTTACATTTAGGCCCTTCTCGTTTGTTTTTGCTCTTTAGTCCTGTAAATATTTGTCGTAGTTTAAATTATGTTGGATATTTTGTGTAAAGACCCTGATTATTCTTGATATTTGCACATTAGACCAGTTTGGTTGAACTCATGTGCAGCCCCACGTGGTTTTGTGGTGTATTTACATACTTTATCCTGAACATCTTGCTGTTATGTTTTGAATGAATATTATATGATATTTGCATTTATGCCCTTATGCGTGGTGTATTGCACATGTGTGTGAATTCACTGGGCTTTTTGTAGACCTGGCCATACAGTTTTCCATCATGTTAACTTCCTGATAATTGCAACTAGGTCCCTATGCATTGTGTGTCCTGTTTTTTTATTAAATAAATACCTAATTAAGCCCAAAAATTATATAAATAAAACGGTTAGCTCCTACTAATGTGTATTATTTGTCTTGATTTTTGGGATTCATTATGTTGGTTATTTTGTTTTTTAAAAATAAAAACATATAAAAACTGTTCTATCTATTTTCTAAAACACCTAAAAATTATAAAAAAAATTGCGTTTACTTGTTTTTGTGTGATTTGTATTCAGTACATGTTTTGCTGCATTGTCCCTTATAAAAACTCTAAAAATCACAAAACTCTTAAAAACTTATAAAAATCATTAAAAATTCTAAAAAAATTCAAAAAGTTATAATTTCAATTTCTGTTGGGCTGTACATTGCTTTCTTTTCTTGCCTTTTTTTTGGTTTTTAGAAAATCATATAAAAATTAGAAAAATCCCATAAAATCACCAAAACATTTGAATATTTGAAAAATATAAAAATATTTTTGTTTCTTATTTTTGAGCCTTTTTAGTCTTAATAAAAATTACAAAAGCTTGGCTTGTGCTTGTTTTCTTATTTACTTGTTTTATTTTCTTACTTTAAAAATATATAAAAAATTTGCAAAATAAAAATTACAAAAATACATTTTGTCTGATTAGGACTACTTCCTAGGTTTTACTCGTGCTCCTTGTGTTCGACCCTGGTCTCTATACCATGTTAAATAAATATTGGAGACCGCTTACATTGATTTTGCGCTTTGATTGTCTAATTTGTGTGGTCTTGATTTTTCTTGTTGATCTTAGACCTTGTGATCCAGGTCGCAATGACCCTTTGTTTATTTCAATTCTTAACCCGTGTCACTCTGTCGCTCAACAGAAAGGCACTGTTGCCGGGAAGCACAGCTTAGTCGTCTTTTCATATTTCTGTTTATTTTTATCTCTATTTTATATAACTGTTTTTGACATTCTCTCTACTTTGATTTTTGTATGAGGGACCACCTAAGGACTTTGCGGCTTTTGGTTGGAGTAACTGCACCCGAGGAGGAGAAGGAGAACATCGGGAAATTAGTTATATTGGATAGAGTAGTTTAGCTATAGTTTCAATTTCCAGCACATTATATTATTATTGTAATAATACAGGACCATCAGACTCTTATGGACACTTGGCTTATTGGGGTCTGTTTTGCCGAGCACCGGTATGCTCGGAAGACCTCACCGCGGTTTTCGTCGGTTTTGTGTTCTCGCATTTTTTTCTCTTTGATTCTCGAAGAATTGGCCCTTAGATTAGGATTTTCTCTTGATTGTGACTTAAATAATTAAGGTCCAATCCCTAATAGACTGTTTGCACCTATAGATTCATGATTGGACCTTATTAATAATTCATAATAAAAAGTTAATCTGGTTGATTGAGAGGTCACATACCGCTATAGGCCGTATACATCGTGTGCAGGATCCATTGTGGCAGATACTGATCGGCATCCGAAACCGGACATAAAACTCTCTCTCTCTGATCAATTAACTGTTGTTCTTCGTGATCACTAGAAATTGCTCGTCTAAGGCCTTTTTCTTCTTGCATCATTTAGATTAGTTTAAATTTGCGTCTTTAAATTTATGCACGGATCACCCTGTATGTAGAGTGTTGGAGTCAGGTATACCTTTCTTACTTTGCATGCATCATAGTGTTTGATTGCGCATAGGCTTTTTCGACTTCTCTCCCCCTTTTTGGACTTAAAATAACCATGAGATTGAAAAATTCGTTAGGCATTGTTTGTCATTGAAAAAATACCATAAAAAGAGAAAAACATAATATTGGAATTGTTAATGCAAACTTGATCTTAAAAGACACATCACTTAAAAATCTGTTTTGGGAGAGTCATCCCCTCCTTGTTTGGTTTGCTTGAGCGAGAGAGTGACCCGCACACTAGGCTAGAGCCATAACTAAACTCTCTTTAGACTACTGGTCTTGGGGTTAGATATTCTCTAGTGAGGATCTCTCCGGTCTTCGGTAAAGCTGGTCCCGACGTCCTTAACATATCGAGTTGATCCTTTAGCCGGTTGATGAATCTCGTATTCATCACTCTAAATCTCATTTATTAAGCTCAAAACCCTTAAAAATCAACAGCATTCTTGCATCTATTTTGCATAATTAGCATTCATGCATGTTTTCATAAGAATTACATTTTAGCACAAAAATCTGCACAAAATAAGAAGCCAAAAATCCAAGCCAAATTGACCTGTAAATAAGCCTGACTTCCCAGATTTTTAACTCATTCATGCTAACTCCGAATAACTCAAAACCACTTCCACTGTGTACATATTACTAACAAGAATAAAGGAAAAATACAAAAAAATAACTAACTCAAATAAGTGGACCAAAAACTCAAACCCTAATTCCAGGATTTTCGGACTAAAAGCCACATATCTTCCACATTCAGTGTCCGATTGAATCATACTCACTTTTGAACTAATGTACATTCAATTACCTTCAAAACAAGACCAAGTTCAAGTGAATCGGAGCTCATATGTGAAAGTTGGGTTTTGGGCCTCTTTTGTAGATTGTATATTTTCGCGGTTTTTGACCTTGTATTTTATGTATATATTTTCTTAAATCAATAAAAATCCAAAAAAATTAGAATTAAGTGTCTTTTATTTATCTTTGACTTTTCCATATTTTTCCGGATTTTTATCTTGTTTAAAAATGACATAAAAATTATAAAACCCAAAAAAATCAAGGTATTCTATGTACATGGGATACCCCAAAAATTCACTTTGTGCAAATGATCGATTTTGGTTTTGGTGTCTTCATGAAAGTTGTAGATCTCATCGAGACGAGCAATTTTCGTGAAGAAAGTTTTTCGATCCGAGGTCATTTACTATTTATTTTTGATTTTACAAGTTAATTATTTTTTGAATTTTCTGGTGCTGACACGTGGCAGCACCTGGTGCCGCCACGTGTCAGCCGTTTTTGGCTTTATTAATATTCGGTTTTATTAAAAAAAAATTAAAATTAAAACCACGCACGTGCGAGGCACGTGCCTCCAGGGCACGTGCTCTGCACGTGCGCATTCCTTCTCTCCTTTGGCCTCCACCCGCCACGTGGCTCATCAGGGGCCGTCCGATCACGCACGATCGGACGGCACCTGTGCTTCGTCTTCCCCATCTGTTCTTCCCCCTTTTTGGAAACACCACCGCCGACCCATGATCTCCGCCGCCGCGAATCTCGGCCCTCGCCCGATCAAATCCTTATCTCCGATCTCCTCCTCCTTTCGGCCTCAATCGCATCATCTTCTCGATTCATCCGATCGCCCTCAATCCCCCCGATCTCCTGCCATACCCGGCGACCCAACCCATCCTATTTAAGCATCGCCACCGGCCCTTCATTCAGCATCCGCCGATAGCCCTAACTTCGAGCCTCGCCGGTGGTGACAGCCCGGCAAGCTCCATCTTCCCCGGCGAGATCCGACGTCCTACCCGACGTCGCTGCAGCCCACGGCACCTCTTCTCCGCCGCACCTGCCTCCGCTCCGACCTCGGGTCGTTGAGCCTACGACGGTCACCTCCTTCGCCCTCTACGGTCGCTTCAGCCATCACCGCCTCCGACTCCGTCAGCGCCACCGGCCCCCAACGACGCTTCACCGACCGCCCTTGTCAGCGAGCTTCGCCCCCTACCGCCTGGAGCTCCTCCGTCTTCTCCGCCTAGGCCGTGTGTCGGCCGCTACCAGCGAGCTCCGCCGCTACAGCCTCCGCCTCGACGACGCCACCGACTCACCGCCCAGCCACCACAGAGGAGCAGCTCCGCCTACCAGCCACCCCGCTTCGGCCGAGCTTTGGCCGGAGCCCCCCTCCACGCCACCGGAGCTCGCCTCTCCTCCGTGAGCCCACCTCGACAGCACCACCAGAGCCCCTCACCGGCCTCGCCTCCACCGACTCCAGCCTTTCCTCCGCCCCCTCGCCGGCCGGGCTCGAAGCCCGAGGCCCCAGCACGCGCGAAGCGCGTGCGTGGGGAACGTCCCCAGCAAGCAACCCAGGGGTCACGTGCTGCGCACGTGCCCCTTGGGCAAATTGCACGCAGCCCCCTGGACATCCTCCATATTGCGCTCCAGCCCCCGCCTTCCAGAGGCACGTGCCTAGCACGTGCCTACTGGAAATTTTGCAGAATCGCCCCCTCCAGTATTGGTAATTACATCGACACCCCCCAGCTGCACTTTATATTTATTCTATTTATTTATAGTTTTTGCATCTGTACCCCTGTGTTCCCCTGTGATTGTGGACCCTTTCTCTACATTATTTTATGAATCTAAAAATAGCTTGATGTTCATTAATTAATTCTCTACTATTTGACATCTTGTGGGTAATTTTGTGAGTGATGGTTAATTAATAAATATCTGTTCTGTGAAAATTGGCATATTTTACCCAATTCTTGCTCTGAAATTCATAATTGGTTAACCGTTGCTCTAAAAATCCCCGAAAAATCATATCTTGTAGAGTTAATTAGTCTTAACATTGTGCCCAAAAAGATTTGAATTTGCATGCATATTTTGTCCTGTAAAAATCATTTAGCATATTTTAGTATTTAATTTTTAGTAGGTATTAAACCCCACATTTTTGAGGTCTAGGATTTTTCTAAGATGTATTACCTAGTGATAGATCTTAGATAATTTTAGTTCTCGAAAATAAGTAGGTTTAATATTTATTAAAATTAAATATTGAAAATTAATGTTTGCATCCATAAAAAATTCATATTGCATCCAAAAATTCCAAAAAAATTACAGCGCATCCATTTCATCATAATTTACATTGTGGCCACTTTCATAATTTTCGGACATTGTTTGGTTGACATTTACATTTTAGTCCCTGAAATAAGGCCAAATTTGCATTTTGCATCCTCTATTGCATTGAAAATTCCAAAAAAAAGACCGCCTCGAAAACCGAACTCGAACTTTGATAGACTTAATTCTAGGTTGTTCCTTTGCCTCCTTGTGATCGACCTTGGGACTTGCCCAAGTAAAATAAACATAAAACCACGAGATCAAAATTGAACAAATTATTTGTGGTATTTTCTTGACCGTTTCCGATTGCCGCCTACAACGCACAATACGATAAAAACAACTCCTTAAAAGCCGCATTTCCGGATCCGTCACCGGTAAACGGTCCGCAACTCATACTGGATGGGAAAGATCTACCTTTGGGATCAGGCCAGTCTCTTGGGAGCATCATGTACATACCAGCTCGCTTAATCACTCTGCAAGACTGAATTATCACCTAAATAAAATCGATAAGATAATCGGTCGATCCTTCATGGTCATCAGCTCAACGTTGAGTAGGCAAATTGGGGTTTTGACTGATGATCTTGTTTGCATCAAGATCTCATCCACATTTTTCCACATCACGATGATGGGCCGGATGTCCCTTAGGCTGCCTTTGATAGCACCGCTCTCAAGCACTCCGATCCACTCATCTAGGGAGGTTCCGGGGAGCCTTGACCTGCTCTCCGAACCCGAGTTTGATTCTGCCCTGTTCCCCCTCGACCACCCTTCTTCTAGTCCTGAGGTTCCCAAGTAGAGACCAACAATACATGTATTTGTTCATATGACGACACTTGAGTTCGGGTCTTGTGCCTTTGCAAAAACCCACGAGATGACCAGCAGTGAGGAGCGCACCGATGGACAACCCCAGGGTTCGATGTATGTTTTAGATCAGGGCATCATCAACAACACACTTCTAGCCTCCCTGGAGACGATGCAGAGGCAGATTAGACACCAAGGAGCCTTCATGGCAGAGGTGCATCGAGAGATAGCACAGATGCAAGCCAACCGAGGAGAGTTACACCGGGCAGGTGGTGGAGAGATCCCAGAGGTTGGAGGAGCAGATAGAGGACAACTAGAAGAGCCGCAGGTGCCAGCCAGACCCGCTAGGCTGATGAGGAAGTTGCACAACCCTGATGCAAACCTTACACACCATTGGATCTAGATTCCGGCGATTCTGTGAGACTTCAAGCTTCCCCCAGACCATTCAGCTCTTGCCCAAGTTCCATGGGCTTGCCACCGAGGAGCCACATCTACACCTGCAGGAGTTCGAGATGATCTGCAGCACTACCCACGACAGATACGTGGACGAGGACACCATCAAGATGATGGCATTTCCATTCTCCCTCGTCGACAGAGCAGCCTACTAGTTGAAGCATTTAGGGAGATATGTGACTTCGTGGGAGTAGCTCCGGACCGAGTACTTGAACAAGTACTATCCACTCAGCTGGACGAATGCAGCGCAAGCTCTGATCAACAACTTCTTTATGATCACCAATGAGCAGTTCCATGAGATGTTGGATCGATTCTGTGAGCTCATAGACTGGTGTCCACATCACGACATATCCAAGCCCAACCAAGTACAAAGCTTCTTTTGTCGGCTAACACCCGAGCTGCAGGGGCTAGTCAGCGCTTCTTGTGGGGGCTCCTACTTCGCCAAAGATGAGGATTAGGTTTGGACCATCTATGAGGATATGGTCGAGAACTATATGGTGATGTCCCAAACCGGGCTCTACACTCAGGGAAGCCCCTATCCTAGGCCGTGTCCTATCAGAGGATAATACGGGTGACGAGTTCGAAATTCGCTGCGTTAAAAATATGAAATGTGTTTGCGTCGTTTGCTTAAAAATAATGATTTGTCATTTCGTTATAAGCGGCAATCGGAATCGATCAAGAAAATAACCACACAATAATTTAATTAATTTTCAATCATGTGGTTTTATGTTTATTTTACATGAGCAAGTCCCAAGGTCGAACATAAGGAGGCAAATGAACAACCTAGAATTATGTCTATCAAAATTCATATGCGGTTTTCGAGGCGGTCTTTTTTTTTGGAATTTTTTAATGCAATAAAGGATGCAAAATGTAATTTCAACCATTTTTAGGGACTAAAATGTAAATTATGCTCAAACGATGTCTGAAAAATATGAAACATGGCTGAGATGATAAGTATGCCAAAATGAATGCACTGTAATTTTTTTTGAATTTTTGGATGCAATATGAATTTTTCATGAATTTTTAAATGCAAATAGAATGAATTTCAATATTTAATTATAATAAATATTAAATCAAATTATTTCCAAGGAATAAAATTATCTAAGATCTATCACAGGTAATGGACCTCAGAAAAATCCTAAATCTCGAAAATACAAGATTCAATACCTATTAAAAATCAAACATTGAAATATGCATAATGATTTTTACAGTGCAAACTATGCAAATGCAATTCTTTTTGGGCACAATGTCAAGCACAAACTGGGCAAAGTTTGCAATTTTCTACAGAACAATTAATTATTAACTAACCAATGATCACAAAAATGTCCACAATACGTCAAAATGTAGAGAGTTAATTAACAAACAAAATGCTATTTTTGGATAATTTAAATACTGTAATGTAGAGGACTAAAATGAAGAGGAAAGACGGGTATTTCTGTAATACAATAAATAAATAAAATAAGTATAAAATGCAAGGGGGATTATTTGTAATTACTAGAGCTAAGAGGGGGGGTTTGTGCAATTCTACCAAAGGGTCACGTGCGGAGCACGTGACCTTCTGGATCTTGGACTTAAATGCAATTCAGAGGAGGACCGGGGGCTACTTGCAATTTGCCCACGGGTCACCCTGGGCTGACGAAGGCGTTGACATCCCCCCGGGACGTACGTGCCTCGCACGTGCGCGAGGGGTCTCGGGCATCACGCCCGATGGCGATAGCAGCGGAGGAGGCGGAAGGCGGCGAAGGGGTGGCTGGCCTCCGGCGATAGGAAAGGGGGGAAAGGCCAGGTGTAGAACGAGGTGTGGTCGGTGAAGGATCAACACCTGAAGGCTGGCGTCTGGAAGGTGGAGGTGGTGTGTCGGTGGCGAAGGCTGTACGACGCCGGTGCTTGGCTAGTGGGTTGTCGAAGACGATGGTCGAAGCCGGCGGTTTGTCGGAGAACGTCGTAGGCAGTGAAGATGGCCGAAGAAGATCATTGTCTCCACAACGATCAGTTGGAGCATGAGCAGTACATCGCTGGCGGCGCTGCGACGGCCGTGGGGACGACCGAGCCTCACCGCATCGTCGGAACTGGAGCTGTCACCTCTAGTAGAGCCCTTCGAGCGTCAATCGGCGGATGGCGGACCTCTGGGGCAGCATCGATCTTAAATAGGGGCGTCGAGGGTCACCGGAGAAGGAAAGGGAGTTGTGAGTGTCTCGTTTGAAATTCTAGGGATTTAGGGGGATTTGACGAGATCGTTGGTCGGCGCACGAGATCGTGGAGATGGCGAAGAGCTGTGGCGGACAACGAGATTTGGGGGAAGGAGTTGGCGAGATCCCTAGCGGAGATGGCGAGGAAGGTGGCATCTGGTTTGGAAACGAGCGGATGAAGACGAAGTGGCTGGTCCGTTCGATCGGCCGAGATCAGACAGTCAATGGGTTGATGCGTGGCGGCCTGGGGCGAGTGCAGACGCGACACGTGCTTGGCGCGTGCCTGGGCGGCACGGGCCTTGTTAGTTTTTTTTTTATAAAAATGACTATATAAAAACCCGAAAAAAGCTGACACGTGGCGGCTCTAGGAGCTGCCACATGTCAGCACCACAAAATTCAAAATTTTAATACTTTGTAAAACGCAAAATAAATAACAAACCACCTCGGATCGAAAAAGTTTCTTCATGAAAATTGCTCGTCTCGATGACATCTACAAATTTCATGAAGACATCAAAACCAAAATCGATCAAATTAACAAAGTGAATTTTTGGGGTATCCCCTGTACATAGAATACCTTGATTTTTAGGTTTTATATTTTTTTTATCATTTTAAAACCAAATAAAAAATACAAAAAATATGGTAAAATCAAAGATAAATATATACACATTAATCTATTTTTTTGATTTTTATTAATTAAGAAAAAGAAGAAACAAAATAAAAGATGAAAAAGACCAATTTTGTACAGTTGGTTAGTGAAGACTCGGACCCAATTTATTTCTTTGATTTCAAGCTCAATTTGGATTTTTGCGCATTTTAATAAAACTTTTATCAAAGAAGACAAATAAAAAAGAAATCAACTAAAATAGGTTAAATATGTACACAAAATAATATGTCAAAAACCGCTAAAATACAAAATGTACAAAAGAGGCCCAAAACCCAACTTTCACATATGAGCTCCGATTCACTTGAACTTGGTCTTGTTTTGAAGGTAATTGAATGTACATTAGTTCAAAAGTGAGTAGTATTAAAACAAACACTAGATGAGGAAGATATGAGGTTTTAAATCCAGAAATCCTGAAACTAGGGTTTGGGTTTTTGGTCTACTTATTTGGGTTAGTTATTTTTTTTGTATTTTTTATTTATTGTTGTGAGTGATATGTACACGGTGGAGGTGGTTTTGGGTTATTCGAAGTTATAATGAATGAGTTAAAAATCAAGGAAGTTAAGCTATTTACAGGTCAATTTTGATTGGATTGTTGGCTTCTTATTTTGTGCAGAAATTATGGATAAAATGCAATTCTTATCAAAACATGCATGAATACTAATTATGCAGAATAGATGTGGAAATGCTGATGATTTTGAGGGATTTGAGCTTAATAAATGAGATTTTAGAGAGATGAATCCGAGATTCATCATCCCCCTTATATTTAAACCATGCTCATCCCCGAGCATCAAAAAGGAATGCCATGAGGTGAAATGAGATTGGGTTCCATACCAAGACCTGAAACTAGACTCGACCTTTGGATTATTAGTTTGGCGGAACTTCTGTGAGACATAGAATTTCAAAATCAATAGCCTTCAAGTTCTACAAATCACTGCTACAGTTTCAGCTCAGAAGTCATCTTAGATCAATCCTCTTCCCAAAGTATACCCTATGAATATTGAACAATCGACTCATGTGTGTGAAAGGTTTTAGCTCTTCCCATCCAGAATGCCGGACTACCATGCTCCTCTCCTCTCCAGTAACTCGTCCTCGGGGATTCAGGTATTTCCTTCTAAGGTCTGTCGTGTTGTGTTCACAATCGAATTGTGGGAGAAGTTAGAAGAAGGGGAAAAGAACTGGAGGGTGGCCAGTGTAGTCACCTCTCCTTGTAAAGATGGCCAGTGTAGCCGAGTCTCCACCAAGATCTGTAGGTTTTCTTGAAGCTTGGACCTTTTTGGTCAGATATTTATTTGGTAGAATGCTTCTTTGTATTTGGAATTTTTGGTGGTTCTGCTTGGATCTTGTTGTGCCCCTACGGATATAGAATCTTTTTGTTTCCGTAAATTTTTTGGGTCTTAGAAAAAATTGTGCCCAGCCGTCCATCCCTTTTCCGAAGCTTTATTTCAACCAGTACTCTGGTCTTTAGATTTCCATGCTACCAGAAAAGAAACTCACACAGTTTTCCAACATCCTGTCTGAGTTGAGCTAAAGTGCTTAGTGCGGGAGTACAAATTAATTCCCTATTCCAGAGTTGTACCCAGAATGAAGAGACCATGTTAGACACTAAGAGTCAAACGCTACACATTGTCATGTGGAACTCAAAGAATTATGTCAAAGACCTGAAGTTTCTAAAATCCTATTTCTCGGTGAAGTCCCTGAAAATTAGGTGGATTAAGGTCAAGTCCAAACCACTCTCGATTTCTGCTCATAACTCAGTTCAGAACCCAAAGACTTTTTTACTGATGCCAATGAATGCGATGTTGGATGAAGTGCAGGTGTGTGGAATGCAGACACATTTTTTTTAAATTTGATGATTTTTTATGCAAGGGTTTTTTTTGGGTTTTTTTTAATGAAAAATGAATAAGAAGCCATTTTTTTCAAAAATTTTGGGTTGCATACAGTCACTGTTAGTAGCAAAACTCTTTTTCTTTTTGTTTTTGTTGTTTTTGTGGTTTGTTTTTTTTTCAAATTAATTATCCACCCTGTAAATACATATAGACTTACACGAAAGTACGAGATATGGGTAAAATATATACACAATATATATACAGACCCCCCTATATTTAGTGAGTGCTGTGTCCTCAGAGCACAAGAAGCGTAAAGAAGACATAGCTCGGGCTAAGCGTAAGAGAGTGAAAAAAAGAAAAGAAAAGAACAAGATATACAGGTCTGCCCCCTATACTTAGACTGTGAACAATCTAAGTATAGAAGAGGAGGGAAAAAGTGAAGCGATCGGGATATGTGAATGAAGAGAGTATATACAAATGAGCGTCGGTTCCCCATATACTTAGGCTCTAGTTAGCCTAAGTATATAAGAAGGGTGGAAGTGAAATGATCGGGAGAAAGAGTGTGATGAGGGAAATGGTATATACATATGGAATCGGTCCCCCCTATACTTAGGCCTTGGCCTAAGTAGAGAAAGAAGCCGTACAAGGAGACTGATGTGGTTGGGAGGGAGGGTGGGTAGCCGATGATTAAGGCGGTTTTGGCTGATCTTTTTGTGAGCCTGCAATGGGAGATCAGGATAACGAGATGGAGATGAAGCATATGATTCCCAACTATTATCAGTGTCATCCTCATAAAAGTCATGATCGATAGTGGATGAAGTGTTTGAGTCAGATGAAAGATATCCATCATCGGAATTATCCTCAGAGGAATAGTATTTGAAAGTGAAAACACTCCATATATTCATGTCTTTTTTGTTTCTTCAGTTGTTTCCTTAGCATTCATTCCTTCTTAGGGTCAAACGGTTTGTCCTCGGATGAATACTCAGAAGCACCGATCTCAGTTAGCTCGTAAGAAATAATTCTAGTGTACTTGAAGAGGGCGGGAGTATCAGCTTTGGATGAATAGTAGTTAGGAACGAGAGTTGTCCAACGAGAATCGAATTTTAGATTCTTGCGAAGATATGGCTTTAGAGCTGCCGAACATATTTAACTCATCTAGATTACCTTTTCCGGACCTGATGAGGGATCATCAGCTGATTTCTCTTCCGAAAGGTCAAAGGTGACTTTTTTTTCTTGTTTCATGAAGGTGTCAGTTAACTTGAGTATCCATATGAATAGCCACTGGAATTCTTCTCCTTGGTCGGTGTTCGGGCTGTGTGTTTGTTCCTAGTCTTCTTAATGTTATTGCACTCTCGATTTGGGATGATTTGGTAAAGGAATTCAGAGAAGATTGATCTAGGGTGTGACCATGCATATGTCTCAGGATCATAGAAGAAACGTTCGTCTATTTTAAGATCCACAGGAATTGAAAAACTGGGGAGAGTCTCTGCATGTTCGTTCTCAATTGATCTAACATTGGAGCATTCCCGTGTCAAGTTGATGTGAGCTATGTAGTCAGAATAAATTGACCCAGTTGTGTGCCCATGCATAAGTCTCCGGATTATAAGATTCATATACTCGATTCTCCATAGTGAGAGCGGCTGGGAATGGAGAGGGAGGGAGATCCTCTAAACCAATCGTCTCATCAACAACCGCTATCTCATGTGTAGCAGCGGGGTAGGGCTCTTCTACCGCTTCATGGTTGCGGTTGTCGGGGACTTCGTGGGTTGCCTCAGAAAATCGTGGTTCCTCAAAGACTGTGTTAGATCGAAATGCTTCCAATGCTGTAAAATTGATTTCTCGAGTCTCACAATCAATAATTGCCTTAGCTAATGCTAAGAATGGCTTTCGGAGAATAATTGGAGACTGGTTGAATTCTCCTTGATGCTCAATATCAATGATCGTGAATTCTACTTTGAGAGGAGCACCTTGGAATGTCATGATGACAGAAATAATTCCTCTCGGCCTCTTTATCGATCAGTCTGCCAATTGAACAATCTCTCGTATTTTCCTGATTGGTATGAGTTTGAGTACTTGAAATACAGAGGTCGGGAGGATATTGATCTGTGAATCGTTATCAATTCGAGCATGGGTGAAAATTGTGTCTTTGATTTCACAGTCAAATCTGGGCAACCGCTTCACTGTGCGGCTCTTGGTTTTTCTTCTCAACACCAAGGAGGAGGCCATTGACAATATATGTCTTTCTATCTTTGTCCCTTATCCTGTCCGACTTTTTGATCATTAATTTGTCCATTACAAATCCTTTTAGGTCGGGGAAGTGTTCAATGGCCTTTATAAAGGGAAGTTCAGGAAATCAATCATTTCTCCAGTGCTTCCCGTAAAGCAGGATCCAAATTCTTCAAATCTTCTTCAGTCTCAATTTTTATGTAATTTTCTGGATTTTCGATTTTTTGGGTGTTTTTGAATATTCCATTTTTTGGTATTTTCTGTGTGGTGTGGTGATGTGATGTGATGTCTTCTGTAGATGAGAAGGGGCTTTGATGTTTCGAGTAAGAGCCAGAGACATAGTCATTCTTAGGGGAGTAATATGCAGAGGTGTCGATGTCGGAATCGTCCCTAGGTTTTTGAGTATACTCAAAATTTTCAGCATGAGATCCAATCTTTTCCTCATCCATTTTTATGTCCGAGCTCCCATAAAATAAACTGAATCGGTCAGTAAAATTTTGATTTTTTCCTCCATTAATTCAAATGTCTTATTTATCCTTGAAATATCATCCTCAAAAATATGTTCATGATCAATCATGGGAGCAGTCAGTGTGTGTTTTTGCATTTGAGATTCAATAATTTCATCTTCTATTTTCCTATATATGCTAAGAGGAGAGTTTCTTGCAATATCCATTATATGATCATTATTTTCTGAAAATTTCTCCTCAAAAATTATGGAAGGAGGCTGCTCATATGGTCCAGGCATGTGGAGTTGGTCTGAGTGTAGTTCAATTCTTTGATCATGATTGGTTAGAACCTTGATATTGTGGAGTCAGCATACATGGTTTTA